>JAGFMW010000030.1:0-314730 GCA_021030935.1 Astrothelium subdiscretum
AAATTTCATAAAATTAAAAAATCGAATAAAATAAAATTAAAATTTAAATTGTAAAATTTTATATAAAAAAAAATTTTATTAAATAGTATTTGATATTATTACAAATTATTTGTTTTTGATTTTAAATTAAAATATTAACTAAAAGACAATAATAAAATATTTAATTTTTAATTAAATTTTAATATATATAAATAATAATAATAAAAAGATTTATTTAGATATAGAAAAATATATAAAAATTAATTAATCAACAATATTAATTAAATAAACAAATTAAATCAAAAAATTTTATTTTAATTATTCGAATATAATATATTGTTAATTAATTACTATAAATAAATTATAGATATTTTTTGAAATTTTTAGATTATCTATTTTTTTTTTTCGATTTAAACTATAATTAGTTGAGAAAGATATTTTAATATATAATATATATATTTTTAATAGTTTTTTTGTTTTGATTAATTATATAAAATTGTCAATATTTTGTTTTAGTCGAAATTAGCTATTCAATAATAAATATAAAAAAAAAACTATAATTATTTAAAAATATTTGAGATATTATTATTAAATATATTTTTTTTATTGTATTTGCAATTAAAAATTTAATTATTTCAATCTCAAATATTTTATTGTTCAATTTAAAAACAACAAAAAAATTGATAATATTTTTAAAATTAAAAAAAATTGAAAAATTATATATTTATTATTGAAAATCGATATTAAATAATTGAGAATATTTGATTAGTATTGTTATTATAAAATTTTGTATTTAAATAATTTTTTTAAATAATTAATCGCGAACAATATCTAAAAAATTTATATTATTATAATAAAAAACTATTTATTTATTTTTTGTATAATTTTATAAATAATTCTAAAAGATATTATTTTATATAATTCTAGCAAATAAATTAAAATATATTTAAAAAACTAAAATTAATTTATTTCTATTATTTTGAAAATATAATTTGTGAATTAAATAACAATATAATATTTATTATAAATATTAAAATTCAAAAATATTTTTATTATTTATTTTTTAATACTAAATTCAAAAAAATAATTATTTATAATTTTTATAAAATAATTCAATCAATTTTTAGCTCAAATATAAAAAACTATATTTATAATAACAAATATTAAAAATCGAAAATATTTATCTAATATTTAAATAGAGTAATTTAATTGATAATACTATTTATATTGAAATAATTGTTAAAAAAATTGATATTATTATAAAACAACAATTTTAATAGTTTCTATTATTTAATCAATTTCTAATATTTTTAATATTTTGTGTAATTAAAATCTATCAAAATATTTTGTTTCAATTAATATATTAAATTTTATTTTGATAATTTTAATAAAAAATATTAATTCAAATATCTTTTGAACTAGTAATTAATATAGAGCTATCTAAAAAATAATTTAATAAAGTAATTTAATATTATATTTTTAATATATAAAATTTTTTTTTATATTAATATTGGCTTTAATTTAAATAAAAAAAAATTTATTGAAATTTTAATTATATTATAATAAATATTAAACAAATTTTTTCAATTTTTTATTTATATAAAAATTATAATTGCGAATATTTTTTCGAAATTATTATTTTTATAATTTTTTAAAATTATTACTAATTTCAAATATATTATCAAAAAAAAAAAAAAAAAAAATTTAACAAAAAAATATAAAAAAATTGAAAATATAAAAATAATTAAATTAATTTTTAAAAATTATAATATTAGTATTATTTAGTAATAAAAAAAATTAAATATATAAATTTAATTATTTTTGGTATCTATAAAATAATTACTATTAAAATTAAATTAATAAAAAAAAATCAAAAAATTAAAATCTAATATCTAAAATATCAATTGAATTTTTTATACAAATATTTTTAAGTTACAATAAAAATAGAATAAAAATAGTTTAAATTTTAAAATAAAAAATATAAATTACGCTATTTTATTGATTCGCTAATTAGTTTAATTATTAGCGATTTTTAACGTCTTTTAGTATCTATTAATATTTATTAATATTTATAATTAAATTGAAGGACTTTATCGAAGATAGAAATCCCAACACTACGGCGATTATTAGTGTTTAGCGACTATTAATATCTTTCAATAATTCTAACTAAATAGCCTGTAGGGCTACTCCGAGCGTTCTTCGTTCTAGAGTCTAAGTTTACTAAGATAACAATTCACCGACTTCCAAATTTCAAAGCTTGTATCTAAATACGGAGACCCTTTGTACCTATCTTTCTCGACTAGCTCACTTCGCCTCCAGTGGTGACTTCTGCGCCGCTTCTATCCAGGAAGAATTTATTATGGATCGTATCACTTTGCAGGAACACTATTCTCCATACGCTATTCGGCATCGCCTTTGTTCTCCGGCACAAAGCTTTCAAAAACTCTAGTACCAAATGTGCGCGACACAAAGGATGCATTCAGTTCTTTATGTCTTGGTTCAGTCTTTGCACATTTGCGATTCTATAATTACCCTTGTACCGAGTCCCGTAAATCTTGAAAAGTTTTACGATTCGATCAAAACGACTCCTTTTCCCCGGTGTCGTACAAAACTGCTCAGGATCGCTCATCGTCATTTCGAGAGAATACTCTTTCTAAACTTCCAGAGCGACATTCACTATGACGGGCTTTTTTGATCTCCCACAAGAGTTGCGTGACGTGGTATACGAATATATCCTGCCACCAGACGGTCGTCTCAGCATCAACACTCCCGATCCATACATTCCCGAGGAAGAGCCTTTGCTCAAACTCATCGGGTCAGGCAGCCGATTGAGCCAAGATGTGTCATACGTCATCCGAAGAAAATGCAAGCTCCGCATTGTAATTCGGCGAGATCTCGAAATCAATCTGGCCGGGCTCGCCGCATGTGAATTCAGCAAGGTCATGGACTTGGCTCAAGCAAGATCCATTGAGTTACTTGTTGATTGCGAGCCTAAATGCTCTGACGATGAGGCGTCTGAATTTGAGTCAATGCGCTCAGACGAAGTGATCAAACGCCTGGTTACGGATTTGGGCAAGAAAATGGAATCGCTTTTCCTTCAATTCGCCATGTTTTGTCATCCTGCAACCTCACCATCCCTCACGATTCGTTTTAGGGAGGAACCGCACTGCTTCTTTTCTCCACACAACGGGTTCTGGAGTCGCGGCGGTGACACTGACAGGCCCCATTTGAACCACACTCACTTTTTGGACTTCTTGAGGCTTTGTCGGGAGAACAATGGTTATGAACACCAATTCCAAAGTGTCCACATCGTTCCGTTGGTTGGGTTCTCAGCGTCAGATCTGCCAGTTGGGAACAGGCGTGCCAACCCTAGCCGTCGTGACTGGCATAAGATAGATGAAATCAGTGGGCTGATGCAAGCTTCTCAAGAGACGGAAGAGTATCTTACAGTTAGGGAGTAAACCTTTGTTTTCGGTTGAGCCAGTATGGTTTTTGTAGCTACTGTCACACTGATGCTCGGTAAGTCGGCTAAGACAGCATTCGCTCATCCTGCGCTTTCATTTGCAAGGCTGATGGCGTGTCCCAAAATTCCTTGGAAGTATAATATTGTGTTTTTCAACCCGTAATTAGTCGTCTGGAGTTCAATTTGGGTGAAATCCCGAAGGCATGGATGACTTGCGCATGACTATAAGCCATAGTTATGTTACGTGTATTACAACGGAGCCAGGAGCACCTATACGATACCCGCCTACTAATATGGTAAAGTGGGCGCGCAGTATGCGAGAAGTTGCGCACGGCGAAAGATGTGGTGGGCCAGAACTGGGGGCGGCTGTAGCACAGAATAATCCATTCTATTCTGTTTTATCCGAGCAGCACAGCTGCAGTAACGGAGCTTTTCAAACCAAGCTCAATTTCCATATTATGCTAGATATCGGATCCACAAGAATACATGAAAAGTCGAACTCAGAATTGTAGTTATATTTTGAACACTGGTTCTCGGTAACAGTAGACTAAAAGATGGCTGGGATAGACTAACCCTGAGAAGATCTGCGGCCGCGGTCAGAATTTCGACCTTTTCCACGACCACCACAGCCAACACTCTTACCAGCACAGGATATTGCATCCGGCAAATGGCTCCTGATAGAGGAAAGCGGAACCTGCCGTCCAAAGTGGCAGCAATGAAAGCTCGAAAACGACGGAGGCTTGAGCAAGATAGCTCCGCAAGAGCACCGCAGAAGGCAGAGCAGTCAAAAAACGGCGCAGGACAAGTCGTGAAACTGGACGCTCTCTCATGGAAGCCCGTAGAGATGCCCGATCGTCTGGATGACTACGAAGGCTTTTTTGGCCTTGAAGAGATTGATGACGTTGAGATTGTGAGAGATGCTAAGGACGGAGCCATCTCTTACAGGACCACGTCAAAAATTCACGACCACCCCAAAGCGCCTGGAAATGAAAATCCGGAATCCGATCAAAATGCCGAAAACCAGATCTTCGATACCGCCAGTGCTGACCAGGAAGACTGGTCTGGCTTTTCAGATGACGATGCGCCCGCAGTAGTTGGACAGCCTGGTCAAAAAAGACAGACGACACATGCTGAATCTGCCAAGGTTACCCCAACGCCCAAAAGTATCAAGAAATCAGAGCAGGACCTAACCCCAGTTTCCTTCAAGAGCTTAGGGGAGGTCAAGGACGATGGCGTAGACACATCTGCATGGCATCAGCTAAATCTCAGCTCCGAGACACTTTCGTCTCTTTCCCAACTCAAATTTTCCCAGCCAACCCCGATTCAGACAGCTTCTATACCGGAAATCTGCGCAGGTCACGATCTCATTGGAAAAGCCCCAACAGGATCCGGCAAGACTCTTGCGTTCGCAATTCCAATCCTGGAAAGATTTTTGGATCTACAAGGAACGGATAGACGAGAGCCGGTCGCTCTCATACTGGCTCCAACTCGCGAGCTAGCTCATCAGCTCAGCAATCACATAACGTCGCTTAGCTCTCATGGCTACTCTGAAAGTCCTACGATAGCCACAGTGACTGGGGGACTCTCTGTACAGAAGCAACAACGTTTACTCACAAAAGCCAACATCGTCGTCGGTACGCCGGGGCGGCTTTGGGAAGTCCTGAGCGATAGTCAAGGACTCATTGACAAATTCAAGAAGATAAAATTTCTCGTGGTAGACGAGGCAGATCGGCTACTTAGCCAAGGCCATTTCAAAGAAGCGGAAGAGATCTTAAACGCCCTCGACCGCCAAAGCCAAGCGGAAAGCCCACCGAGCACTCAACCGAAGACGATAGGACATACGCGCCAGACCCTGGTCTTCTCCGCTACATTTCAGAAAGACCTACAGCAAAAGCTTACGAGCAGGAGCAAACCTATGGGCGATCTAATGAACAAAAAGGAATCCATGGAGTACCTCCTACACAAGCTCAACTTCCGAGACGACCAGCCCAAATTCATCGACGTCAACCCCATCTCCCAAATGGCCTCCGGTCTCCACGAAGCCCTCCTCGAATGCGCCGGCCCGGAAAAAGATCTCTACCTCTACGCCCTCCTCCTCCTGCACCACCCCAGCACCCGCGCCCTCCTCTTCACCAACTCCATCTCCGCCGTCCGCCGCCTGACCCCGTTCCTCCAGAATCTCGGCCTCCCCGCCCTCGCCCTGCACTCTCACATGCCGCAGAAAGCCCGCCTCCGCGCCATCGAGCGCTTCTCCTCCTCCTCCTCCTCCTCCACCTCCTCCACCACCACCACCACCACCACCACCATTTCCTCCGCCGCCCACCAGCCCGACGGTGGCAGCGGCGCCATCCTCGTCGCCACCGACGTCGCTGCCCGCGGCCTCGACATCCCAGGCGTCCAACTCGTCATCCACTACCATCTCCCCCGCGCCGCAGACACGTATGTGCACCGCTCCGGACGCACGGCGCGCGCGGCGCACAAGGGGTCGAGCATCCTGCTGTGTGCGCCGGAGGAGGTGGCCGGGGTGCGGCGGCTGCTGGCGCGGGTGCACTATGCCGATGCTCCTGGCGGCGGCGGCGGTGGCGGTGGCGGTGGTAGGGGTAGTAAGGGCTATCAGATGCGGTCGCTGGATCTGGATCGGCGGGTCGTGGCGCGGTTGAAGCCGCGGGCGCAACTGGCGAAGCAGTTGGCGGACAGCGTGATTGCGAAGGAGAAGAAGAGCGCGGATAATGAGTTTTTCAAGGCGGCGGCGGAAGAGCTTGGGGTCGAGTATGATAGTGAGGAGATGGAGGGGGCGGGGAAGGGGAAGAGGGGGAGGGGGAGTGGACGCAAGAAGGCGGAGAGGGAGGCGCGAAGTTTGACCAAGGCGGAGGCGCAGGCGTTGAGAACGGAGTTGAGGGGGCTTTTGGCGCAGAGGATTAATGTGGGTGTGAGTGAGAGGTATTTGACGGGCGGTGGCGTTGATGTGGATGAGTTGCTGAAAGGCCAAAAGAATGGGGAGTTTTTGGGACCTGTCGAAGATCTAGGCCTTGATGATGTCTGAGCGATTTACGTAGTTGAAGTAGAGGCTTATGTCAGGACTTTGCAATACTCGCTGTCAAATACCATGAAGTCCAGCGTATGTTATCCATTTCTGCACATGGTCTTTATGCTGATTGGGTACAGGCATATGTATCCAAGCTTTGAAGAATTATGCATTGTCTATAAGCTATTCAAACAATCGCTATGCTAAAGTATTACACGGACCTAACTTTTAGTAGACCTCTAGTACATATCTCAAGTCATCTTTCAACTTCTCAATCTCCTTCTTACTATCCACCTTCTTCCCATTCATCTTCCCATCAACACTAATTGCTTCTTCCAGCACATTCGTCACATCGGGCACTGGCCACGTTGGTCCACACAAGTAGAAGCTGCCCTGCTCATGAAGATACGCCTTTCGTACATCATCCATCGTCTGGCGCATACGGTCCTGGATATACACCTTTTGCGGCTGGTCCCGCGAAAACGCACGACCAAGCAAGGTAATGATGCCTGCATCCTGGTAGGCCTCCCACTCCTCGCCGTAGAGGTATTCTTCGCGTTGATGTCGGGAGCCCATGTAGAGAAGGACGTCGCCAATAGGCATTCCTTGCTGTTTCTGCCATGCGCGCTCCTGGACGAAAGCGCGAAAGGGAGCAAGACCCGTGCCGAGACCAGCCATGATGAGGGGTGCCTCGGTTCGCGAGGGTAGTTTCATGACCGAGGGCTTGATGGAGACGGTCACAGGAGCGCCGATGGGTAAGTCGTTGAGATAGCGAGTCGCCTGGCCGAAACGGTCTCGTCCACTGGGATCGACCCAGCCGACAGTGACGATGAGAAGAGACACGGTGTTTGGTTGGACTTTTTGAGATGATGCGATAGAGTATTCGCGGCGTTTCATTGGTGCAACGATGCGAACAACGTCATGGAACGAGGGATGCGCAGACGGGAACTCAAGTAAGATGTCTGCATAAGTGATAGTATCGACCTCAGCACGTCGCTTGAAGTCGATGACTGCTTCTTGATTCGCGCCAGTTCCGAGGGCGAGAAGCTGTGTCTTTTCCGAATCCTTGTCTGCGAATTCCGAGAGAGCCTCGTAGAACCGCTTCGGCGGTCGGCCAAAGATATCAATATTCTGCATCAGTGCTTGATAAACGGTTCGATTCTCCAGAACATTTGGATCTTCGCGAGAGGGAACCTCAACTACTTCGTCGGGATTGAGGCCATACCATTTAATGAATTCTTCAACCTCGTATCGATCGTTCTCGGCATGGATACCGAGAGCTTCACCAATGTTATATTTGAGGCCAGAGTCACCCAAATCGAAGTCGATGTGGAAGATGTTGCGGTCGTATGTAAGTGGCGTAAGTCGACGATGCTCTTTCACATGAACGATAGCTGTCTTCGCTCCCAAATCGGGCCGCAAAGCGCTCGTGGTGCCATAGGCTTCTTTGAACATAAGACCCTTGGCAGCGGTTTCCCAGGTCTTAAGATATGTCGGCGGCTCTTCCCCAATCTTTTGAAACTCAGAGAAGCTATTGACGTTGACATCTGTAGGCAATGAGAAATTCTCAACTTCTGGCTCGACTGTAGCCCAAGATTCGGGAACAATAATATTACGAAGTGTCTTTTCCACTTCGGCAACCCCGGCATCCAAGACTTCTGACGAGCTTCCTATACTGGTGGCAAGCTTCGTTCGGTCCGCCGCCAAAAGCCCCGGTCGAGCAACCGTCAGGAATGCTAATTGTGTCAAAAGCACTTCAAGCTTGCGGTCTTCAGACACTCGTTCCGAGAGCAACGGATCAAGAACGAAGAGTCGGATCTTCTTGGCCACTATACCTTTGCGTAGACCAACGGGCAACTTCTTTTCCAAATCTTCATCTTTAGCACCTGGAAGTCGGAGGATAAGTATAGAGTTATCTTTCGCGTTGTTCAAAATGTCAAATTCTGCCAGCAGCTTGTCTTCGCCAACGTACGTGACGTCTGCCGCATTGATTGAATATGATGACTCGATAGATCGTGTTGAACTTCGTATGTCAGTGTGGATTGTTCCACCCTGTACAAAATTGTCATGGCCTGTCCGGACGGAAACGTTCAACGCAGAGTCCAGGGAAAGCAGCTGGCCCAATGATGTCGGGGCTGCCGTAGCTATAGGCTCATCGATATCCCAAAACGTATATTGCTGGAGAGAGCCGTTTAGTGCGTCCAGGCTGGGATGGCTTCCAGCATATTCGTGAAGGTCAACATCCGTAGAAGCGTGACGAAGATATCCAAGCATTTTCGCTGGAGTCCAGACTTCTTCAATGGAGTACTTAATATCCTTGACCAATAGTGCCTTTTCTAATTTTGACGAGAATGATGTAGCGGCCAATACATCAGTATAAAGATGAGAATGACCTAGAGCGTCCGCGACATCATGTTGTTGAGTTGATTGACCCAAGACAACGATGGTTTGAGTGGTTTTTGGAAGCGCCTCAACGAAAGCCTCTTCTATAAATGGACGGTAAACGCGAGCATTGATTACACCAATCTTCTCTCCGTCCTTTGCTAATTCTGTTACAATTCTCGAGGACAGCGTCGCTTCGATGGTTCCGAAGACGACAACGACAGTTTCTGCCTCAGGATGCCCATGATACTCGAAAAGCTTGTAATCCGTTCCGAGCTCCTCATTGAATGTCTGAAGTAAGCGAATAACCTTGCCCTCGTTGTCAATATGCTTCGTTTCCGTACCAGATGTAGCCTTCAGGATTGCATCGTAGTTACTGGAAAGCCTGGATTTATCGAGCACATCGATAACTCTGGTAGTCTCGCGACCAAGGTGCACACCATCATAAACGTGCATGGAGGGTATGATGCTTGCAAGTAGGGTAGCAAACAGAGACATGTGCTGAATCTCATGCGCAGAGGTACTAGAAACCAAGCCCATTCCCAGGTCCTCAGCCAAAGCCAGACTCGATACATAATCTGAGACCAGGGTACTCGACGGGCCTGCCAGATAGTCGACAGCTGCTACGTGGACCACTACAGGATTTGCCACAGAATATAGCAGAGAGAGCTGGTCCAATTGTGGTCGTAGATGCTGCAGGCTTGAGGACGAGGCAACAATTGACTGGGGAATGTGGCGCTTCTTCAGATCAAAATCCTTTGAAAACATGTAGCCCAACGCAATTGATCCAGCTCCGGCTCTCGTCTGCATGGCAGACACACCCGTGACTTCTCCAAAAGCATTCCGCTCATTTTGTGACCTCCAGCTCTTCAGTGCGACGTCAAGGTCGAAGGTTTCGGGCGAGTAGGTGAAGGTTTTGTCAGAAAGTGTGTAGGCGACCTGTTGGACGAGTGTCTGGGCCGTTACATAAGTAGGGCCACTGAGGGAGGTAAAAGGTAGCAGTTGACCGAAAGGTAGGCTGGATGACTTCTCCAAAGACTTGGCCTGCTTTTCTTGCAATTCTCTGGAAGTCGCCGGACCAGCCGACTCTGTCGGTTGAAGGTGCATTGTCCTTTGAGCACCGGTTTCCCTGTAAAAGTCGTTCGATTCAATGTGGTGTTGCGAAGGTGCTCACGCAGGGAGGGTCCGGGTGATTAAGAATAAGGATGGCAAAAAGTTTTTAGCCGCGGCACCAATTGCAGCAGAAATGAAAATGTCATCTGGGGTCGCGTATGCGGGACGGCAATTCTTAGCGCAAGAAAAGTTCTAGGCGATGGTCTAAGCAGGAACAATGAACAATTGGTCATCTTGGAGAAATTCTTTGTGTAATTGCGTGCTTCGTGCCGAAGTCGGCCGTGAATTCCTCGGCTCGGATTGCGCCGAGGACCCTGGAACGGGGCTCTCGGCCCCATCCTGTTTCCAAACACCGTCTCCAACTTGTTTTGTTGTATTCAACCAATGGCAGATGGATGCGTTAAAAACGGTTGAGGGTTCTTCACCAAGAATCCTCACCCGTCACCAGTCCACGAGAGCGGAGTCTTCGTGATGTCGGAAGATCACTAATACTCCATGCTAGGACCTTCTCGAGATCTTTGAAGGCAGACCTCTCCAGCGATGAGGTGAAATGATCGATCATAACGCTCACCCCTTATGCTACGAGTCTTATGCCAATAGCAACAGTTTGCTACGACTGCAGCGGCATGTCAAAAGTGTTGAGAAGTGTACTTTGGATTACGGAAGCGCGAAGCCAACTTTGACTAGAAGCATATGGTGCGCTAGGACAATGCTCGCCGGGATCATCTTGGTTGTCGCTACACCTCGTATGAAGTACTGAGTGCTCAGTCTCTGCGGGCTTCCGTTCGATTGCGCTAAAGCTGAACTACTTTGGCTATGACCAAAGTGCACCTACCGCATGCACGTCTACACATGGTTAAAATACCATTTTTTTGGAAAACGAGGGTGACGCAAGGCTAAAACTACAGACCATGGACAATCTCTCAACTCTAATCTCTCATCTGTATTTCGAAAAATAACAGATCTCTTTTTTACTTTCCTTTGGTCAATATTTCATACAAATCATTACACAATAAATAATGCCAATCTGTAACTCATATCAAGTGTGGCGAACCCTTTCTCATCAGGCCCCAAGAAGCTGGAAAGCTTTCCTGAAGGGTCACAAGATCTGGAGGCAAAAAGTGCTTACCTGAGAGATGACCTCCTCTTCTCCAACCACCATCCCAGACGTCTCACCCCTCCTCATCCTCCTCCAGGAACTCACCTAAGCCCCCCTCGATACGGATTCCTCCGCAAGAAATCCCTCCACGTCTCCTCCGCCTCCACCACATTCCCCCACTCATCCCGCTGCACCTGATACTGCCGCCAAAACTCCGCATTCACCCCGGGCGTCGGATTCCAGCGCCGCGCCGAGATCGTCTTGTTCCGCTCCCGCTGCGACCGCTCGCGCGCGTCGATCTCCATCGCCCGCGCCTTCTGCGCCGCGAACCGCGCCTGCTGTTCCGGCGTCCAGTGCTGCTTCAGGTCATCGAGATCGGGCGGGCCGAGCGCGGCGCCGAGCTCGGAGACTCGACTGCGGCGACGGGGGTAGTTGTCGGCTTGGTCGTTTACCGGTTGATGGTGGTGGTGGTGGTGGTGTGTTTTGTGGCGGTTGAGATTTCTGGGGTGGCATGATGAGGGGCCGGGCCATACGGTTTTGGACCTGGGATTTATTCCGGGGTCGTAGGCGTCAGAGAAGAAATTAGGCTGAGCAGTATGACTGGGGGGCATGCGCTGCGGCGAGGATGGAGACTCCGTGCCGCCGTGGTGTGGACCATATGGACGATGCTCGCGGTCAGCGATGTTGAGCTTTTTGTTGTAAGATTCTCGTTTTGCTGGGTCGTGGAGGGTCTCATACGCTTCTTGTACAGCACGGAAATCCGATACGGTTCCTTCTTTGGGGTTCTTGTCGGGATGGTATTGGAGCACGCGGATCTTATATGCATTGCGAATGTCAGCATCATTAGCTGCGGTGGTCAAGCCCAGTACCTCATAGTGGGTCTTGCCGCTGCTTCCTTCAAAGGCCGGAAGTCGCATTGAGGATAAAACCTGTCCCATATGGTGTCGTGGCGAGCGCAACGGAGGTTGAAGACGAGGCGGAAGGTTTCATTTTTTGCGTAAAGGAAGTATCTGATTTAAGGGGTGGCAGAATGTGATATGATGAGTACGGTTCCTCTCCATGTCGTGAGAGCTGGTTATAGGATCTCGTAGTCATGCTCTTCAGTCTTCACGACTCACATATTTGTAGCGGCTCAGTGTTGGCGCCACAAGTCTGCTCTTCACGATTGGGAAAAACCACTTAAGGCACAGCAAATGATCGCCAGTCTATAATGGCAATGGCTTAAAAATAGAGAGCTCTATTTCGATATTTGGTGCGCTTCAAACATTTTGGCAGAGAGCTTTCGCAACGAGGTCCTTGTTCAATTGCTGTAATGATAGTATCATAGACACAACGGACATTGAAGAAGCTTAGAAGACCCACCGAACAAATTCTTTGTTCTCATATGAAGTTACAACCTAACATTGGTTGAATATTTGAGAGGTGCCTCTGTACACAATGATGCTAGAATAGTCTAAGTGTCCTTCCGAGATTCGGTGCCTCAATGCACAGACGTTCATGACAAACCATCGACGGTGCACCTGGGACGGTAGGCCATAGCTTTACCCGACGGTGCCAAGACATTAGGTAAGGCATAATACAGTAAAATTCGACGGCACTAATGCCCGCTGGTGCATACCTAGCTGAAAAGTATTACCTTACGCCTTGGGCCAGGTTTTGCCATCTTACTCTGCGACGGCGAAATTCCCGAAGCCGTGAAGTACTTTCGATCACAAGAACGCCCAATCTTGTGCTCCTCGACTGACCTACTGCATTAGAGATAGGGTAGCTGACGCCCGACAGTAGTATACACGAAAAGCTCCGCCACTGGGTTCGATTGGTGCGCCGACGAGATCTGGAGCGCGCCGGGGCTTGGGGCGTTGCCAAGTAGTCTAGCGAGTATTCTATCCTACCCTGGAGGAACGGGCGAACTCTTCAAATCGCTACCCTACTTTGACTCCACTGACTCAATATCTAAAGATGCCGGAAGGAGGAAGATCTACGAAAGACATGCCATTTTCATCTCCATGTAAAATTTACTGAAGCGTATTCTAGATCCAGCGGAGAGGACGGCCCTGAGATGTCTCCCCGATGACTTATTCTATATATGATCCAGTCAACGCCATTGTCCTTCACATCCTGACAACCACTATCTTGGACATACACAAGCCTGCAGACAATGGCTTGCTGTCCCGCGTTGATTACACAGCATCTGCGCGACTACTAAATGTGGCTCAGCACTGAGGTAGAGCTCCGCGAGAGTGGGCTAGTGCGAATGCATATTCTGGGTTGCCGTCCCTACAAGGCGGGCTGAGACCGGTGTTATCTCTGCTCGAATCGTTCATCTCAAGCCCGAACCATGTGTCATTCGTCCGTGAGCGAAAGGCTCTTTGTCTCTGCAGGCAGTTGAGTCTGAACTAAACCTTGACGCCCCTGCCTCCTATCTTGTGAGAAGCCATTTCATGCATATCATCGAAAGAACCCGACCCTGAAGCAGCCCACGCTGATCAAGAATGAGTCTTCCCTCCGTGTCTGAGTCACATGCCTAGAGCACGGAGAGTATATGACCCTCGGTTTTGCGCCCAGTTCGGCCCGTTTCTGATGACCTCTATCGGCCTCCGCTTCTTCTCCATCGACAGTCTTTCCCAATGACAGCCGAGTCCTGGGGCATTAGGTTCTAAATCGAACGAGATGGCAGAACTTGGCGTTGTGGCCTCGATCATCCAGATTGTAGGCCTGGGCACCAAACTATCCTTCTCACTCTATCGGCTGGCCTCCGTGGTATCCAGCGCCACTTGCGATATCAGCCGCGTCGCAAATGGTGTGAATCTTTTCTGTATGACGCTAAAGCAGCTCCGTTTCACCCTGGAAGAGGATAGTACCGAGGAACCCGTCTGTAGCCCTCAAGCGTTTGAGACAGTGGAAGAAATCCTTCAACAGTGCAAGAATATTTTCGTTGAACTTCAATCAATGCTTAAGAATTGTGGATGGAAAGACGATGATATTAATATAGAATTGAGTCGGGTGCAAAAGATTCGATGGACCGTAAAAAGGCCTAAAATTGAATATGTGGTGGGGCATCTAGAGAGCTTAAAATTGACACTGGTGGTTATGATGCAAACTTTTCAAATAGCAAGACTAGTTGCTATTTCAAGGTAATGCTGTCATTTCCAACTATGTTATTACGATTGAGTTATTGATATCTTCCCCTCTTAGGCAAACGAACGTAACGTCTGTTTCATCCACTAAGCTTGATGATGTCGAAACTGTGATAGACGAAAAGGCGCAGTTAGAAAATCTAGTCGTCGAACAGCAGCTATCTCTATCTCAAGCCGTTGAGCTATACGGCAACTATCAAGCAAGTGAGCCGGAACTTGCGCTGGATGAACAAGCGGTGGTACCCGCGAGAGAAAGATTGACGACTTGGAGGATAGAGCCTCCTGCTCTGGAAGCCTACCAAGACGAATCTTTACAGAAAGTACACACTAGCTTCGCAGAATGTGAAAGGACGGTGAAAGCGCTTGAAATTGCTTCACAATTTGCGAATCGTCTTCTCAAGGAATGGACGTTAATAGACCGCTTTGAGAATTATTCGAAAAACAAAACCGATTTCCCAGTCCAGAGTCCAGATGGTGAAGCGAAACCTTTATTTCAAAGAAGCATAAGTCAGTCCCATCGCACGGAATCTGCTGAGGCGCGCAGTGCGTATCTCAATCCGGAGCCATCGCTGCCATCCCCTCATAAGAGTCCTAACAGGGAGTCCAACGAGGATAAACGATCAGGCAGATTCAGCCAATACTCAAATGTTAGCGAAACATTTTACTACGACACGCCACGCAGTAAATATGCTAAATTTGTCAGGTTCATGAACCAAATCCCGACCCTAGTCCTTCAATGCAAGCCCCCAACAGCTTCAACTCAACCACGCATCAACAACCATCTGCTGCAAACGCTGCAAGAAGATATCTTCCAAACACGCCTGTTGCGTATGGTAGGGTATCTGCGGATTCACCTCCTCTCACCCAAGCAGAACTGCCTGGAGCACAATTTCAAAAAAGTGGCCCGCAAGCACTTCCTCGGGCTCATGATGAGCTTTCAACCGATGACGGAGGTCCAATACATCGCAAATCTTCTTATCATGGGAAGTACGATGGCCTAGAAATCCCATGGCGTGTAAGCTTACGGGGCTATTACTGGGATTTCATTGACGAACAATTAAGCAAAACGAATATGCCCAATCCAGGACAAGAGATGTTTACCAATCCTCAAATCCGAACGGAAGTGTGCTCGTTATGGGTCTGCCGTGAGGCCATCGAAGCGCGTAACCTGGGCTATACTATTTTCTATGTAGATGGCCAAAAGGGCTCAAAAGGAGACTCACCATATTTCAGCATACAACATCCTCTTGACTTCGTAAGTGCTTATAACAAATCATAAACTTTCGGTCCTTATTAACGAACTCTTAGCCTGATATCAAGAAAATGGTTGAAGAATCCGCCCAAATTTTCCGCCAACGACGAGCCAGCGCACCGCAGCCCCTTTCCACTCATATCAGCCCACCTGCATCCCCAGCCATCCGACGCTCTTCAGTGGCTCAAATACCTGCCGCAACAGCCACCCGCTCCTCCGAAGCGCCCCCACCATCCAGACCGCGCCTCTTCCACTCCAGCAACAGCTCAGGCAACGCACCGCCGCCTCATTTCTCTTCCACCGAAGCCCGCACACCTCCAGCCGCCCGGCGCTCCTCGCAGGCTCAAATCCCCACTGCACCGGCCGTCCGCTCGCCTTATGCCCCCCAGCCGTCCGGACGGTACCCTACCCACCACCATATCAGCAGCAGCAGCAGGGGCGACGCCGTGAGGTCCTCGTCGCATCCCTATCCCCAGCCCCTCAGGCTCGCGCCCAGCGCACCACCACGCGTCCAAGCCGAGCGGCCGGAACTGGGCCGGCCAGACCGTCGCGCCAGCGTGCATAATGAGGAGTCGGACGACGAGGCTGGCTATGAAAACTGGCGGAAGGAGGGCACGCGGAGGGGTGGCGCGGGGGATCGGACGAAGAATCGGCCGAGGGAGGGGGTGAAGGAGAGGGAAAAGAAGGGGAAGGCGACGAAGGGGACGAGCACTTTGAAGATGGCGAGAAATTTTGGGTCAGGTTGGGGGGCGAAAGAACTGGTGGATAAGCTGGAAGATGATGACACGAGTGATGATGATGATGATGAAAGCGACGATGATGGAAATGATGATGATGGGGGTGATGATGATATGTAATCGCATGTGCAACGAAACTTTCACGGCAGCAGAAAACTGGTTTCGCAAGTTGGATCTTTGAAAATTTCCCTTTTCTTTTGTGGTGGGATGGGGTGAGCGGGTTGCCACTTGCTAGAGCAGACATGCTGTTCAATATTTTAGGGATGAGAAGTGATTGGTTGGGACGTTTTATTAAGTATAAGGATTATTCGGATTGGCTCCCGGGTAAATTACGATATCGACATCAGCACAGTCATGAATGCGGCTGATTTAGATTCTATCCCATCGTTGTAATGTAAAATGACATCTTCTTGGCTCTATCGGTGAATTAGAAAAAGGGGAGAGAAGGGAAAGAGCAGTCTACTGAGGATGATGTATACCAGAATACGAAGCATAGGGAGGATCTATAGTCTCATATATTTCAGAACAGACGTCTGCGATACTTGTGTTTCTCGGACGATATCTGCGACCACCTATACGCCGAATGACACGTGAGCGGCTAATTGTACCCAAGCCTGGTTATAGTATATTTTCTCTCGCTATCGAATGATACAAAAATCGTGGGCCTCAAGCTGGAAGACAGACCTTTTCCTGATCCGAACATATCCACGTCCGGGTGTGAAACATTCCAGCATCGTATAATTACCAGCGGAAAGACATCAGTAGTCAGTACAGACATCATCGATATGAATTTAATGTCTTGTCGTCACGCATTTTCTGCAGGAACGCTCTCGCTGATTCTGTCAAGTGTCAGTGCTTTTGATAAAGACGTCTCTAGAATTACTGACCATCAGCTCCTTGATGTGTTGATGTGATGTAAGTCTTAAATGCCCGCGACATCTTTACAACCTGTTCAAGGTGTTTAGATGTGATGGTTGGAGTTTCATTCTCTTTTGTCTGATAAAGGGCAAGAGCAACGGCCGTTTGAAAAGCTATGCATCGTCAACAAAGGTCTTACATGCAGGTGGGATGGGATTACCATTGCGGATTTCTCGTCCGTTCCATTCTAGTCTCCTGAGCATCTCCGACTCCTCGACGTACTCTTTGGCATTTTGGGCTACTTTGATTGCTTTGCCACGCACTCCAACGTTCTCAGCCAGTAGGTCGAAATTATTCGTCCAAATCTGCTGCCTGGCCGTTTCTTCCAGCTTATCATATCCGATCTGTACGTGAATACGGGAGATGAATGCATCATCAAATGAGCCAACGCGGTTAGTAGTCAAGAAAAGGATACCTTTGAAGTATTCCAGGGCTCGAAGGAAGACTGTTGATCCCGATTAGCTGTATGAAGAACTCACAATTCCGTACCAGGTATGCTTACTGGAAACGACGGAATTTCTTGTGATGTCATCCACACTTCTACGTTCCATATACACGTCAGCTTCGTCAAGCAACACAATAGCATCCCAATCATTAGCATCTCTTAGAAAAGTAAGCAGGTTTTCTTCTAGCTGGAAGAGGTTCGCCCCCAAATCAGCTGCTGTGATGCTCAGCAGTGGTCGTTTTGTAAATTCTGCAACCGATTCTAATACAACATTAGTGTATATCCACGGCATCTCAACGTAGGCGCATACCCGCTGTAAGCGTTTTACCAGTGCCTGGTGGCCCGTGAAGTAAGAAGACCTGGCCCTCGCCCTTTCCTCGGACGTAGTCTGTAAAGTATGGCTTGGCTTCATGCGCCTGCGAGGTGTATGAGGCACAGATTGCCTTTATGAGATCTTTGTTGCTCTCCGTTCTCATAACGAGCTTGTCGATGGCGTGCACGTCGATCTCCGGCTCTTCAATCTTCTCCACATCCAGGCGGTCTGAGAAACTCGAGTCAGTATGCAACTTCCGAAACAATTGTACCTGTGAGATTCAACACTACTCACCCCAAATTCTATCCTTGAGCATGAAAGCATGTAAGTGAGAATCACAGAGAAAGTATTTATGGTCGTCAAAAGCGTCTTCGTCTCGGGGATTCAAATCATCATATGTCCCAAACGGTAATGGGCAATAGATCTGATGTTCAGAATTGTATGTCTGACATTTCTCGCATTTACATTCTGGCATTCTTGCTCTAGAACCGATCTTGGAATCTTTCTTGTCTCTCGCCCTAGGGCGATGAGGTTTTAAAGCCTCGTCGATGTCGTAGGGGTCGAAATCCATAGGACCTTTGCCGTGTGAAGTCATGATCTTTGATCTTTGAAAATCCACCACTGCTCGTGCCCGATCGTACTGATTTAGTGGTCAGATTCGTGGTTATGAGGGGTCCGATTGTAAGGCTTACATCCATTGTCTCATACTGCGTACTTTGACCCGAATACTCCATGTATGACGGACCGCGTGATAAGCGCACATATTTCTTGCCCCGCTCAATTAATTTCTGGCGTAGTGATGGCTGGTCTTCAGAGTTTCTGACATGAAACCTCTCTGGATACAACGGCAAGCTCGTTATTTCACGCTCTCCGTCGAAGACTGGTATGACAACGGACTTGCTTTGACGCGAGATGACTCTACCATTAAATACGAGATTCCAGATCACAATCGTGTAGCACGTCGTCTGATGCTCGAAGGAGAAAGATTCTTTAACAGTATCAACCACATAACCATTGTGGGTACCGTACTCTTGAAAGTAAATATCCGTCCCTGGCTTGATCAGCAACCACAACGAACCGAATGTCGTTGTTGGGACTGTCTTGCGCCATCTTTCCTCGGCTTGTTTGAGTTTGATGTCATCCTGACGGTAGAGGTAGTTAATGAGCGCATCAATATGGCTATCACAAGCGATATTCTCCTGTTCGTTATGCCTTTCTCTTGCAGGGTGGTGGCGTTGATAGTTCCGTAAGTCATCTTTGTGGAGAACCAGGTCTTTGTAGGGATACTGAAACTCGCCCTTCTCAAAAGCGTCAACTGTTTCTTCCTCATTATCGCCAGGGTTTGCACGCGTATCCTGAGAAAGATTGCGGGCCTCGTAAGATGTGTACTTTACGACGGCTCTCAATGCGTTGAGTAGCAGAGGGGAGTTAATAGTCAGAGAACGCGTCAAAAGCTTGTCTTCCGGTCCTAAAGCTGTCGGGTCAACTTCGTTATCTTCCTCGGATTCATCCTCGACCTTAAAGTTGGGGGGTCTAGTAAATTTGTCGAAGTCATCGTTGGTGTTCTGCTTTCGCAGCTTTCGACGAGGTGCGTACTCGGGATGGATGACCTTAATGACCTCTTGAATCACTGGTAGTCTCCTTGGTCTCGTATCCTTCTGCCGAAGTTGTGGCTTAGACTCAAACTCTTGTTCGTAATCAAACTCGGGCTTATACGGGAACAGGGGGCTATTGACCAAAAATCTCAAGACATATGAAACTTTGTCTTCGTACACCGTCTCCTTCAACTTCTCCACTGCATCTTTTTTGGGGGTCTTTTCTTCTTTAGTGCCCTCGTTGTCGTTTGACTGCTGGTCACAGAGAAATTGGAAAGTGACTTCCCAACCAGGTTCCACTAGCTCATCCCACGCACTTGGATGTACAAGACTGCCATCTGGCGCCCGAATCTCAAATTCGTAAGTCTCAACATCCCAAAGGGTAGTTGCGTCCACACCAACGGTGTCCTTCAACAAGCCATGGAAGCCCTGTGTCTAGTCAATCAAGGAACCGACGCTGGAAAGACAAAGTATGCGTACCTCCCATTTTTTACATTGACTATAGGCAAATAACCACGGATCAGATAGATGCCCTTCATTGTTACGTTTTCTTAATTTTATCGAAGGCTTTCTAGGCGTGTCTTCTACGGGATCCTCTAGTGTATTGATGATTTCATTCGACTCCGCTGAGTCATTCTCGATGGAAGCCTTTGGTTCTACCTTTTCCGCATCCTCGGGTCCAGAATGTTCAGTGTTCACTTTTTGCGTAGACTCCATGGCTCTTTTAGAAGCCTCGCTTACATGATCCCTTGCTTGCGTTCCAGTATCTCGGTTATCCTGTGTCTGTTGATGTGAAAAATCTCCGGTCGACAGGGAAGGAGTTCGTGATTCCATCGATACGCAGCGGCGGAGAGAAAACGGTTTCTTGTGCAGCAGTTGTTCGCTTTTGAAAGGAATGACACTAGCTTGCATGCACGAATGGCTTTACCGCCAGCTATAAAAAGCTCGTCCGCTTTGCAGACTCAGGGGTTCGAGACCTAGGGCGAGCCAGCTGCAGAGAGGGCGGAATTTGCCTCTTCGCAAAAGCGTTCATTAGTATTAAAGAGTACTCCGTATTTTGAGCAAGAAATTGTGTCCCTTGAAACTGGAAACCTCGACCGACGAACCCGAAACGATGAAGTGCGAGCTACGGAGTACAAGCGCTTGGGTAAGGATGTACCAGCCATCGAAAACACTTTTAGGAAGCATTGCTGCAGCTAGCGGCGATTATGGGCTGGGAGCTGAATAGACTATTCCTTTTATAGCCTAGATTGCTTTCAGCTGAGCTACCTGGTAGCCCGGTAAACGAGAGTTTTGGCTGGCCCCCAAAATAACTCGGCCCCAATATAACACGTCATTCACCTGTGAGGTGCGTAGGACGATAGGACGATGCTGCGTAGACCGAGGAGCCGAGAATAATGAAGCCACAAGCTGCAGACGCAAAAAGCAAAGAAAGAGGGATTGTGAGAGACCTTACAGGGACTATTTCAAGAAGCTCGAAAACCACCAAGGCGTGACCAAGCAAGCAGATCATTCTCTCCTCAATCCACTTTCGTACATGGGTTGGTTTCAGCGTACTGCTATCAAAGCAATGGCAGAAGCGGCTTAGCTCCGGCATCTCGTTGCAGGATCTAGGAAGAGGGGCGTGGGGTTGTGGAGCGAAGTGGCTTGGCTTGGGCTGCGCAACAACTTCAACGTGTGTCTAATGAAGCCTAGTCACCTAGCCGTCCTCTCTTTCCGTCAAAGATCAAGAGCTGCCTTCCAGCAAGGAAGTACTGTGCTGTATCATGTCCCAAGTGTCGAAGTGAGGTTCGAGTATATGCATTCTCTGATGTACAAATTCTGCCCCCAAGCCCTCGGTCGGGTTAGTAGAGAAAATGTCGGACATTCAAATAACAGGAGCGCCCTCGCTGGGTCATGGTCTGAGCAGACGTGAAGGACATGCCGTTGCGCGGCAGTTTGCCTCTGATTTAGAGGAATCTTCGGACCTCTCACGCGAAACGAGGCTCGCAAGCATCCGGGAGATTATAGAGAAGAATGAGAAGGAGCTCGCCGACCTCGAGCAAGATTGTGGCAATATTCGTGGCAATTCAAGGTGTGAATCTTTCTTATCTCGGAGGAGTCCTTTCCATTGACCCTCGATCCCTTGCGGAATAGGAATTTTGACGCGGCGCAGATTGCTCGGGATGAGCTGCGTAGGTGTTGTGAACAATTCGCTGCCTCCCAGAAGGACTCAAAATGGCCGTTGAAACGTAAATCAGTCAAGACTCGTGCGAATGAGCAGCTACGAGAGTACATTGACCAGGATATTGATGAAGTGAAGTTAATGGTGTATGGTCTGGATGCAAAGTGGAAAGAGAAACATCAGGGAGTAAGTTGCGTTCCCGAAGTTGCATCTATGAAGCGGTATCCCGTGCCTCAATATCTGGCATCTCCAATCAGCGTCATGGGTCATCTTTGCAATAGCAGCTCACCCTTGTCAGGCATACAAACACTTTTCCCAGATCTGCGACGTGCTGGCGTCCCACAAAGATGTCTTTGCAATGTTTCCGAATCAAAGCATATACACTTCCATTCTGTGCGGCAGTGTCTCCATGCTCGTACAGGTGGGTGTCGAGATACAGTACTTCCAACCCCTTCAAAACTTATGAGATACATAGGCCGCAGTCAATCATGACCAGATCGCAGACACAATCTCTAAAACCATGGCAGAGATCTCGGATCGGGCGGCCCAGTGCACGAAATACTTGCGCAGCGCTCGGACTGCAGAAATGGAGCGACGGTTCAGTTTGATCTACAGTAAAGTATTCGCTTACTATCGCGAGATTATGTCTTGGTATCTTGCTTCGAAAGTTGAAAGGTTTTTTAAGAGCTTCAATGACAAGGTCAATGAACGATTTGACGGCATGTCACAGGCTATCAAAACAGACATCGATTTGTTGAAAAATGAAGCAGATGCTGCGCATATGGCCATGACGAGATCAAGCTTAATGGCCCATAAATTCACCATGGAAGGGCTCGAGACCTTGGACGACAAGATCGACATCATTGGCGAAACTCTGCGTCAGCAGCGACGGGATTCTCATCGAGAATATCAGAAGGGTCTAGAGACAGGTCAAGCAATGCTGCGGACGTTCCTCGCAACTTTCGAAAAGGTCACGTTCACTGGTCCGAATGGCGAGGTAACCTTTAGTGAGGAATTGCTCTATTCTCAGAAGAAAACGTGTTGCTAATAAGTCAAGGCCAATCACCAGAAGAGCTTTTACGAGCAGCAACACCGGAAATGCTTGCTCCGATTGGTCAAGGCGGATCCGGCATACCTCGTGCTCAAGCTCTGGCGGCCGCACAACATCTCAAAAAATTCATATTTGGAGATAGTAGTGTAGACTCTCTTGCCAGCGGCCGCATACGACTGGTAGACAGTGAAACCGTTACCAAGCTCAAGCAGTGGCTCGAGGTGCCGGACAAATCTCAGCTGCTTTGGATCCACGGGCGTACTGAGTCTGGACCTGATTCGACCATGCGAGATGCAAGCTTGGTAATAATTGCCATTGCTTTCCAAGCCAAGGAGCCGTTTATTTCACACATTTGCGAGAGGCCTCATCAGTCCAATTTTGAAGCTGACCAAACGCCGGATAAAGCGGGCTTGCTGGGACTGGTCTACAGCTTGATCCATCAATTGCTACAGTTCGAAATCCAAGGTCAGGAGCTTCCTTTGAGCACTGGCTTGCTTGAGAGACTTGATGGGTCCATGGCTTCGTGGAATCAAAGCCTTGAGATACTTCGAGTTCTACTAGATGCCACACCTCATCTGAGATACTGCGTCATACACGGTCTCAATGCTCTAGAATGGTCAGACGGGGCAGATTGGTGCTCTCAACTGGTTGAGCTTTTGCTTCAACACCAACAGAAAAATGACAGAACCCTCAGCGTTCTTTTCACAACAGGTGGACAGAGTAGGGTCTTAACAAAGATACCTTTTGAGAATCGACACGAATCGACCCGTAGTGCTAAATATGCTTCAACAAGGGGCGAGCACTTAACAGTATCATCAGCATATCAAAAAAACGAGTAGTAAAATCCGAGGTTTTCCTGGTGGAAGTGAGAGTCAATATCGTACTACAGGTACACTATTGTCTCATAGACACCAAGGCAGGTGCAAATCCTCTCGACATCTCGAACCTAAAGCTCATCAATCCGCCCCAGCACCCACTCAAGATGCCTCAGCGCCGCTCTTGGCTGATACTGCGGCTGCTCATGCCCAGCCTGGTATGACTCGACCCACAACAAGCCGCGCTCATAATGCTGCTTGCCCAGCACGCCCTGCGGCCCGCCATAGCCATACTGCAGATCCGGAATCGGCACAACGACATCCTGGGTCGGCGGCGCCTGGAAGCCCAACTGCCCGTTCCACGTCATGTTCTGAATGGACAGCAGCGTGCCGTTGGTCAGCAGCAGCCCGTCCCAGTCGCCGTTGCTCACGATGACGCGGTTCGTCGCTTCGATGACCTGCGGCAGCACATGCTGGATCGGATCTGGCGACAGGTCGTTCTCGCCTTCGGGTCCGGCGCCGATGCCGATGCTGCTGAAGTTGCCGAGGAAGACGTTGTGTTCGCCGCATTCAGACCACGAGATGTTGGGCGCGTGTAGCGCGGCTTTGACGTCGGTGCGGTTGAAGTAGTAGGTCTGTGGCAGGCAGCTGAGGCCGCCGGGGTTGCTCAGCACGTCCCCGAGAAGTGGGCAGTAGTCGGTGATGTGGTAGATGTTGAAGCAGGGGTTTACGTCGTTCACGGCGGTGGCGTACAGGTCGAAGATGTCACAGGTTGAGTAGTTGTAGATCCCGATCTGCGGTTGGTTCCCCGGCGGTGGGAATTGCAGATACTTGTCGATGTAGTTGGCATAACCGCAGCTTTGGTGAAGAGACTCAAGCGTGTCCAGGAATGACTGGTTGAGACCGAGAATGTCGTTATTGGCGGCTACGAATGGGTATGTTGGGATCTCTTGTCCGACGACATCGAAGGAGCCAATGCACGGATCGTAGACGATGGCACCCGAAAGATCAAAGTATGTGGTATCATTCTGATCTAACATCTGTGCCGAGATGTACGGCACGTATCGCCCTGCATATCTGGAAGAGGGGCGAATTAGTGTTTGCCTTGCGAGCCACGTCGTATTCAGGGGAAGGTCTTACGATTCTCCCGTGACATAGATTTTGTAGTTTTCAATACCAAAGAGTTTTTCCCAATTCTTGAAGAACCCCACAAAATCCTTCGCGATATCGACTTCATCATGCGCTCTGATCTCGCCAACCGCAAAGCCAGCGCCGACCGGCTGATCAACCCACAACAAGTTCGTAATATTGGCCCATGAGTATGGATTGGATGTTGGCTCGTATACCCCTGGTTGCCATAGAATCGGTCCATTTTCCTGGAAGAAGCCGACGAGGGAACTGCAGCCCGGCCCGCCATTGATCCAGATCGTGATATCGTTGGAAGGCGCCTCGATCGCCGGCTTAAAGATGAAAAAAAGGGAGCGACTCGGGTCAGACTCGTCAATAGGTACCTAGAATGTGTTAGTAATTGCTGTAGGAGCGTAGATGCAGACAATCGATGCATACCGATCCAGAATAAAACTCTCCAGTGTCGAAGTTGACGTCCGGCTATACATTAAAATTTGGAATTAGGTTTTGTTTTAATCATCGTCTTCTCCAGCACGCAGCTCACCCATTTTTCTATGAAGTATGGCGCTGTCTTGTTATTGTAGTATCGGTAATTTGCCGCACGAGATTGCACAGTCTTGGGTTTGGGCGCATGCTCCGCTGCCTTCTTCAGTCTTTCTTTCTGTTGTCTATAGAAATAGTTGAAGTCTCTCTTTGCAGCAGATACGTCCACGAGAAGCAGGCCCAGACACAGCAGCGAGAGGAGAGAGCTGGTGCTCCACATCGTGTTTTCTAGCGAGAAGGAAAGCTTGGGAACGCTCGAGGTATTTGGCTCCTCACCAGAAATCGACAGTTCTCACGGACTGGACGGGAGAGCGGGCCATTTTATCTTTCTGCTACCTACCTACCCCATCGCATTGGACTGGCGTCATCGCGCTGTATCTAGGTATTATGGCAAATGTTCGCATGACGGTGCAGCCGACCCTTTCCAATGACGGAAGGAGGATGAAGGTAAGCCACAGCCTTGGGACTGAAAGATGTTCCTGCGCTGTGCTGAGCTCGTATCGACGCGCATCGCTGCATATTAGGCAGCATGTTCAGGCATGTTGTCACGCAATGGAGCCCGGATGTTACGAGAGGAGAGGAGAAAAAGCGGGGGGAGGATTTCTGCCGCCAGGCACCGATGATCTTCATGGCAGCTGGACCGCGCCCAGATAAGAGAAATTACCACGGGTATGACTCGCAAGGCAGTCCTGTCTCGAAACCTGAATAGAGTATTAAATCTATCTTGGACCCGGCCGAAATGAGATGGCGAGTCCGAGGTCTACAGTTGATCCTTTGCTGGACAGAAGCGTGTTTGTTTCCAATTCGAAAAGTACAAAACACTATGAAAAGAAATTATAGGGCAAGAAATCTGAGCGAGGAGTTCATCAAAACATCGAGAGAGCAGCATGAAGGAGATTAAAGAAGTCGCGGAGCAGAAGTTGCAATGGTGGCTGAGGCCGTTTCAGTAAAACATCTAGTCTAGTGTATCTCTAACCGATTAGATAATCCAATTTATACCTGGTACTTTCTCAGGTGGAAGAACGAGATTCTGAAATTCCTCTATGCCAATGAAAACCCTTGATTATTCCTAATGAGTTGTGGCAACATCAACCACCCTCGCTATTTCATCGACAAGTCGTCCGTCGATCATATTGTTTTCAGCAAGGAATTGCAGGACGTCGACTGCAGTATGAAAAAGCTCGTCGAGGTGTTCCAAGTCTCCGTAATCCTTGCAAACCATTTCTCTGCAAATTACACACGTACCTGGGTTACCTTTGTCAAGGCAGGCAAGCATCCACTCTTCCACGCATGATCGGCACCCGACATGCTGGCCTGAACATGGCAAGCGGATGGGAGCATTTCGATGCTTTGCATCAGTGTCGACAAATTTCTCATAGCACATTATGCAGTGGTCTGGTTCATTTGGACTGAGTGGCAACGCGCCAGTGGCGTCGTCGAGGAGTTCGTCAAGATCAGGGATATTCTCAGGGGTTGTCGCCATGGTCGCAACAGGACTTACTTTTCCAGAAAGATATGTCTCGCAGAGTCAAGACTAGGGTTTCAACTAAGGTTTTTGACGGATATTCGACTGAGATGGATGCGTGAAGTGGGATTGGAGATTTGCGCACATTATATGCTCGTGGCGATTGTCGTATGTGCCTCTTGATTTCTTCACCATTGATCAAAACAAAGAAAGGAAAAAAGCAACGTTTTAAACGCGGATCGTTGTTCATTAGAGCAATTCCATTATAGGATGACAAAGAACCCAATACTGCCAAGTCACAACTAGGAAGGAAACAGATCAGTCTGTTGTGATTCACGCATCACCTTACTAGCCCTTGTCAAGAAAATAGAGGGGCGCCGAAAATAGTCGTGCAGCCAGACCTTAGTAAGAAAAGCTTTGGAACTCCCTAATTGAATTATGATCATCAGTAGGTTAAGCTATCTAGAAGCAGCAATGTCTTAAAAACAGGATACTGCCAAGGTTTAGAATCTAGGATCGAGAGACCTCCAGGTGAGTCCTCGGAATCGCCAGACATTTGACATCTGGGGGACGAACCGGCATTAAGTCTAGTACATCACTGGAATCCAGAGATCCAGGTAAGAGCTCCTCTGTCTGAGTCCTGAAGATCATCCGAAGCTAAGATTTTGGTGTTGGAACTAAACTTGTGCAAGGTATCTATCAGTCCATCTCGTCAATGTCCATCTGTTCTGCGTCTGCGAGTAGTTGTTCAAAGTCGGCATCCTCGATAACGTGCTGTTCGACTGGTGTATTGTCTATCATATTGGGAACATAGCCTGGAATAATGCTTCTCCTGCACATCGGACACTCGCCGTCGGGTTTCTCCGGCCATAGTGGAGTCATGCAGTCCTTGTGGAATCTGTGGCCACACGGCAGTTTGTAACATCCATCGCCGATTCTGTAATCTTCTAAGCAGATAGCGCACGCTGCGTCTGAACTGTCTAGAGTGCTAAGCTCTTCCGTTGGTAGCGCTGCGATCGCAGCGTCGAGGCCGGGATGACGACGGCGTGTTTGTACGAAGAACGCAGTGTCGTCTAGAGCTTGCTCCCATAGCTCGGCATCTATTGCACTGCCAAGGACAATAAGACGGTTCTGTCGTGCAAATTGCTGGGGATTGTCTTGATTCACTTGATCCGAATTTTGTGGATGGAAATTTTGCTGCAATCCATTATCGTATCTCTGCATGAATCCCATGGCTTCAAGAAAAGCGGGTTCGGAAGCATATGCGTTGCGTTGAAGTCGTCGGGTAGCAAAGATGCTATATATTGCGTCGAAGTCTTGTCCCGCATCAACCATCAGCTGGTTAATCCACAGATTTTCGACGGTAACATCGAGACTGCCGTCTTCCCACATGATTGGCGTCCAGTAACGACATTGTTCGTGTTCGTCTTCTTGATGGCGGTAATTGCGAACCCAAAGGCTCTCTCCCAAACCACGACGCCCAATGACATAGAATTGCCTATAAAGAGATCTCTGGATATTGCACCAATCACTTTGGAGTCTTTCTTCCTCATCCTCGAAGATTGGAGCTGGATAACCATGGAGTCCATGTACATCAGAGAGGTGGTTCTCCCTGCCGGGTGGCTCTGTCTCAGGATCTCCATACTCGATCTCCCATTCCTGAATCATTTCTTTCCACTCGTCTTCCTCCGCAATTTCGTAGATAATAGCCGGAGGTGCAGTTGTGCCGGGCACAGTTGGCCTACATCCCGGAGTGCAGCAACGGGAGGACCATTCCGGGAGGACATGCCTCATAGAATCGTTGTAGTTTCGCAACGCGCGTGCATTGCGGCCCCACAGACCCAGAGCGGATATGAGGTGCTCCCCAACGATATATCCGAAATGATCTGAGCCGGATCGATCAGCACGATGGCTTTGGCCAGGGGAATTGGAGTTACTGGCGTGGGCCACAGAATGGTCATCATATGCTTGTGTCTGGCTGCTGTTTAGAAATCTCCGATAATTTTGGGTAAAGTTTCGAATTCTATTGGAGAAGTTGGAGTCCTGTGAAGACCGCCTTGATTGATTATCCAATCGAGACATTCGACCGGAATCCCGACTTCCTCCGTTATTTGAGCGTGAATAATGGCTTACCAAGGGAGTGTTGAAATTTTGGCGGCTCGGCATACTGATGATTACTTCAACCCCGTGGGTAGCGTCAGTATCGGCAACGGCAAAACAAACTAGCAGCTCTTACTTGAGTCAGGGTGTCTGATTCCGTGTTGTGTTATCCAAATTGTGGGTAGAGGTCGAGTGAAAATCGGTCTCGTAGCAACACGTACCCGAATTTAGAGGACCCCGAAAGGCTGAGCCTAAATAGGATGAATGTTGGAATTTGCGGACCAAATGAATCACTTTGCCTTCCCAGACGTCGCGAGTTGTCAATAGGTGAATGGAGATGATTTCTTTGCATGCCTTCCGTTTAATAGGAAGGTTTTGCAGTTAGTATTAGTGACTTAGCAAACAATGTGAAACACAGAGACAAAGGTGGGCAGTTTGTGTGTAGGCCTCGGCACAAAACGGCACAAAAAATCACAAAGAAAACCAAAGCTTATTGTCAACTTAATCATGTTGCGCTTTCGCCCGTTGCCTTTTAACCTATCACATTTCCAGCTGTGTTCCAGCTGGAGCCGGAGAAATGACGCCTGCCGCGCAGGCAGAACACAGCTACAGTTTTCTAAGCGTGCCTCAATTTATGCCCAAAGAATTTCGCGTGGAGGTAACGGTGCCATGGTAAGTGAAAGCAACAATTAGAAACCTTGGGTCACGCGCTGCACGGATGTCCTTGGAGATTAGATCAAGCAATGAAGTCTTGAAGAATTTGACACACCTGACCACCTGAGCTTTGGATGAGCCAATCTCGACGCTGCAGTGGGAATGCCATGGAAGCATGCGAGAGCACTACCATTCAGATCGGGGTGTTTTAGAATCTCTTGGTGCGTCATCCTCCCTGTTCTATTTTCCGGCGGTCCAGTGATGACGTCCTGGCATTTATGCGACGAAATTCCGTCGCTTTGCTTGCATATTCGCTGGAGGTTGTTGCAATGGAAGGCCGAAAATCGACCCTACATAATTTGTTCAGCGGATTACGAAGCCCCAGAGCCCTCCTCGGAGCCTAAAAAGGCGATGCTCATGCGAACTCGATTGAAAGTTCCATCTTGCAAGTAACGGGATCCTGGCTGCGGTGTAAATATCCAAGAAATGGGTTGTTCAGCCTCTTTCTGGTTCGGCAAAGTTTGAAGAGTCTTCTATTAATTAGAATACTCAATTTGTACAACAGTTCTTCACGTATCACGACTTCAGGGGGCTTTTCGTCTTTGTAGTGAAGTCGGTGGCAATCGATGAGTGACAACGGAGTTCGCGTCAAGTAAAGGGCATATGGGTCTGAGCGGAAACACCCATCTGAAGCGGCAACTCTGGAAGGTATCTGGTATGAACTCTGTTTCTCTGTTCTGGATTATATCGATTGAAATTTGCGAAAATCCCATACCGTTTTCGGACTAAGTTTGGCTACCCAGCCCCCGAAGATATGGTCGGCATGGGTTTTGGGTTGTCAGATGGAGTTCTCCCCATCCTTAGGAGCTGGGTTAGGAGATCTGTAGTCCAAGATCCAAAGTGATGATGATTTGTTCGACTTTTCCGCATTTCATTTGCAAAGCCTTGGACCACGAAAAGACAGTTTGTCTCGAATGTCAAATCTGCGTCAGTGTATCCCTCTACATGAACATACCATCCCACTTTGCTTGCCTCCCTCATCCATGCCTTTTTTTTTTTTTTTCTTTTTTGCAGTCCTACTCAAGACTCTCTTAATGCAATGGGGGATTCCCTGAGAGAGCCGCCATTCTTGTACCGCCGGATCTCTCTGCTTAAGTGGTTCCCAGCGGGAGAGCAGTTGAAAGCCCGACCTACATGAAAGCAGCCTGATGCAGTTGTATCCTCAGAATGGTAATAATCAGGACTCGGCTCGAAGGGCGAGCCGTGAGGCTTTGAAGCAAAGCAGCCTTCACTAGGAGCCCGAGTTCTTGATGCCGCAATGGTAATATCAGCCACTTCGAAAATCTTGCCCATTTTCGCAGTTTCTTTCATCCAGTCACCTTCGTCCTCTTATAAGATATACAGTGAGTCGATCCATGAATATTGAACCCAAACGGCGCGCATTACCAGTACTGAATACCTTGAAGTATTCTGGGAAGTGTGTCTTACTCGATGCTGGGGAGATATATCCAGAGCGTTTCGCCTTTCGGTTTCGAGGAGTGCTTCTCTGGAGTGCCGTTCTCGGGGCGTAGAAGTGGTGTAGGTGACAGGGAGACCATCTAATACAGGCTAATTTTTGAGAAGGTGACCAAGTACTTCTGCAGTCGTTGAGCTACCGAATGACTCGAGCACCCGGTAGCTGACGCAGGATATCAGCAACATGCAGAATCGGCAAGATTGAGCAGAATCGAGCAAAGTCGCGGCGGCCGAATGGTGAGTCCCTAATCTGAACTTCAGTTTTTCCGTATAGGAGCGATTTGCAGCATATCCATGACAAGCGCTACGCAGATATGATGGAATGAGCACTCGGAAAAGATTAATCGCTCCAAAGGCTTCTGCATGTAGATCGTGTCGGCGTTAAGGTGGACATCCTAGTCGCACATCCCAGTCGGGCCGGCAAAACGATAGCGCGAGTGCTAACTTGATTCGGAGTCCTTGCGATCGAAGGGGCACGAACGTTTATAGCAGCAATCTACGCTCTCGTAGGAAGGCAGATTTCAGAGGAGCAAGCTGTAGGTTTTTCATGAAGGCTATGAAGAGTCATTGCCCAATGCCAAATGATCTTGGGACCTTAATAGTGAGGATGGAAAAAGTGGCCGTGCCAGGTAATCGATTAAGGAGATTGCGAAATGGAACTATGATACACAACAAGCACGATGACAAATAGTCAATCGATTCCATGATTGTCCTTGATAGCTTTGCATTAACGCCTGAACGTGAAAGGTACATTATTTAATCACTGCTCTCAAATGCATTCAGCTATCCAAATGGGTTACTGGCATCATCTGGCATCACAAATTCAGCAGCATCAAGTTCTTCTTTGAGATACGTAGTAAGCGCATCCACCTTCTTTCTTTGGATATGGAGGGCGCCTAATTTGATGTCCTTTTGTTTCTCGGTCATTCCTATAGTCGACGGGCCACTGGGTAGACTGCTGGAAGCAGCCGCTCTGAAGTCTTGCGTAGAAGATTCGGGTACCGATGATGAAGCGCGTTCCTGAGTCGCCTCAATAGTCTCCGCTTCGAGCTCCGCGGAGGGATAGCGAGGATCCCCAGTAATTTCCGGCGTAGCCTTGAAGTCTTTCTGACGCTTTGGTGGCACACCTCCGACCAGGACTAGAAGCAGTCTCTCCTGGAGAAATCGCACGATGAGGTTGGCATTATTGAACTCAATGGTCAAAGTCTCGAGCTTGGGAGAGCCGCCCGATGCACTTTTGGTACCGGGGGCTTGGGTTCTGTTCTTCACCGCCGCAATGTTATCCTTCCAGCACATCGATATCAAGGCTGCTTGGTCGCGGAGCTCTCTGATGTCTGCGGGTGTCGTGTAAGCCATGAGCGTTCCATTAGGCGTCATCACACTGCCACTGTTAGTAAGTTCCGGGGAAGTGAAGGATTGGGCTAACAAGATGCGCGGATAAAGCTTATCGTCAACATTGAGGTTAAGGAATTCGCTCAATTTTGCCGAATTGAGCATTGCGAAAGGTAGCCCTGTTTCGCCTCAGTCAGCCGCAAGCCACATAACCAGAAATTGTAGATGCAGCCGGGACCCTCAACGATCGAAAGCGCTAAGGCTGGAAAGTAGAGCGGAACCTCTTCGCGTATGGTTGGAAGGCGGCGCTCCATCTTGGAAGAAGTGATTGATAAGGTTGACCGAGGCATTTCAGAAGAGGAGTGATGGCAGCCGGAGAGGGGAAGTGAAGAGTCGAGAGAGATCAACGAGGAAAGAATTCAAGAGCGCAAAACAAAGCGAAAATAGATCTCATTGCAAATTTACTTACCTACGGCCAGCTCTTAAAAGCGAAAGTGAGTCGACTCTTACAAAAAGAGTGTTCTTGATCGAGGATACGTGCTACCGACAAAGAAAAAGAAAGACATTATACGCAGAATAAAGCTAAAACTGTAGCTATAAGCGAGAAAGAGCGTGTTGGCAAGCTTTGGTGAATGCTTTTGCCAAAATTTAACGTACCGTCGTGTTGGAGGTTCATGTCGTCGTCCGCTTCCCCTGAGTGATTTGAAGATTGCGGATAAATGTTCTTCCTTGCCCTCAGCCATTTCTCAACACGCGAGTATCCTTCAGATAAAATCATGGCCATCTTCTTGTCATGGTGTGTGTCAGGCCAGTATGGCTTTTCTCTATTATTTGTCAGAGGCGCAGAGGTCAGTATCAAAGTATACCTGGAGAGCATGAAATGCGAGTGCCTTCTTTCCATAACTTTATGCGCAAGCAAACAGGAAAACTCAATTACCGATCCACTAGAACAGCGTGTTCACGCTCAAAGGGCGTTTACTTCTCCGTGCATAGCAAAGTTCGCCACTATTCTTCCAAGAATCCAACTTTCCATCTTCTTTCAGCTAAAATTATACTTTGAAACGCGAACAGCCAAGGTACCCTTGCAATATGGGTTAATACATCTCGAATATTCTATTCCGATACTTTGGCCACCCACGCCAAGCAGTACATTCCTTGATCACTAACGGCTCGCTGCGTTGAAGCATGCTTCTAGGTATTTTCCAGCCGTATCCCCTCACTTGGATGCTCGATTCCACCGGGACACCAATGCCTGCCTCTTAAAGATTCACCCATGTCAATCCATCACAGTACGACAACGCTAGCTTCCAGAACTCCTTCTTCACCCACCAAATTCTTTATCACTTCATTTTCAACCACTCTGTCTATCCCTAATATCATCAATGCCTCGTTCTTCCCACCCCTTCCACCATCATGCCCCGTTTCCTTATCCACCGGCGCCACCGTCATCGAACTAATATTCACCCCTGCTTTACCCAACTTCTGCCCTACAGTTCCAATCTTCCCTGGACTATCAAAGTTCCTACAAATTAGCAAAGCCCCCTCCGGCACAAAGCTTGTACTGAATCGACTGAGTTTCGAGATATACGGCGTATTATTCGACACGAATCCCGCGATAACATGATCATCTTGGCCAGCGGCCAAAGCAGCAGTGGCACCACTACCACCATCAACATTGCTCGTTCGTCCTGGCTTCGCCCTCAGAACCACTGAGCTCGAATATCCTTCGGTATCATCGCTCTTCTGTCGCCGCCGCTGCTCATTGATCACAATACCGCGATCCTTGGCGACCAGCTCCGCATTCACGATATTCACATTCAGCCCCTCGGAGTCCGTAATCGGCTTCAGCAACCCCTTCACCAGCGCCGCAAACAACGGCTTCGTCGTATTGAGCTCTGCAATCGCGCCCTCATACTGCAGCTCAAAGTCCGTACTACTACCGCTGACCGCCACTGGCGCGGCCGCCGCAGTCGAATCCACAGCCTGCACCGACGTTGTCGTCGAAGCGCTGCCCGCGCCACTCCGCGCAAAATGCTGCATATACAGCGCGCCCATGCGCTCCACCAGCTCGACAAACGGCTTCAGCGTGCGGTACTCCTCAGGCAGAATCATCGGCGCATTGACCGCGCTCCGCGGCAGCTGCCCCGTCAAGATCGCGACAACCTGCTCGCACACATCGATCGACACATTCTCCTGCGCCTCCACCGTCGACGCGCCAAGATGCGGCGTCGCGACCACGCGCGGGTGCGCGATCAGACGCGCAGCCGACCCGTCCGGCCCCGCGGCGCTGGGCGGCTCCGATGTGAAGACGTCGATGCCGGCACCCGCGATGGACCCGGCTTCGAGGGCGGCGAGCAGCGCGGTCTCGTCGATCATGCCGCCGCGGGCGACGTTCAGGATGCGGGCGGTGGGCTTCATGGTGGCGAGTTCGGCGGCGCCGATCATGCCCTTGGTGGAGGCTATGAGGGGCGTGTGGATGGTGAGGAAGTCGGCTTCGATGAGGATCGAGGCGAGGGTGGGGAGGAGCGTGACGGAAGCCGCGGCGGCGAGCTTGTGGTTGGCGTAGGGGTCGTAGGCGATGCAGTTCATGCCGAGGCCTTTGGCCGCGCGAGCGACGGTGAGGCCGACTTTGCCTACGCCAATGATGGCGAGGGTTTTGCCTTTGACTTCGACGCCGGTGAGGCGGCTGCGCTCCCATCTTCCGGCTTTGAGACTGGTGCAGGCGTCCCCGATGTTCCGGGCTACGGCCATCATGAGGGCGATCGTGTGCTCGGCTGCAGCGTTGATGTTGCCTACGGGACTGTTGACAACGACGACTCCATTCTTTGTTGCTGCTTCCACGTCCACATTGTCTATCCCTACACCTGCTCGAGCAACAACCTTCAGTTTCTTAGCAGCATCCAATAACGGAGCGGTGACTTTAGTCTCAGAGCGAATAATGAGACCGTCGTAGGGTGCAATTATCGCTTGTAGTTCTTCGGGACTTAGATTACGTTTTTCATCGACATCAAATGAAGATTGAAGAAGGGTAAGACCATCTGGAGACACCTTTTCTGGTATGAGAATTTTAGCCCAAGGAGAAGATGTGCCATTAGTGGCTCCATTGTTAGGGATAGGCATGGTAGGGAATTACGGAAATTTCACGGGGATCCAAAACGTCTCAAAAGATTATTGTGGAACCCAAAAGAAATTAAAGGAGAATACAATGAGGGATTCAAGAGTCATATGGGTAAATCTGAGTGACAAATGTACCTTAAAATTCGTTGAATTGCCCCGTGACTTCTTGCATTTCACCTCAGCAAGCCCCGCTTGTGTGGGGGCCCCGCAGTCTGCAGTCTGTAACCCCACACAACTGGTCCTTTGCTAGCGCGCGGGTTTCCTGTTACTAAATTACGTCAGTGAGAAAATGCGTCAGGTCTTACATCAGAAGGCGTTGTCTCTTTTACATTGTCATGTACATGGTAAATTGAGTTGCTGCAAGTGCGGAAAAGTCGTTCTGAAGATATATACATTTAGGGGCATGTCAGAGTGGTCTTCGAGGTTTACATGTTCCAGCGCGGCTTGATCTTCTCGTTCTGGATGACCTCCACCCAGTAACCGTCAGGATCTGCGGAAGAAGGATCATTAGCGTAATCACTGTTGAATTGGCAACGGACTTACCCAGAATGAACGCAACGTGCCTCATGCGGCCGTCTGTCAATCTCTTCTTCCAATTGACATTCATACTCTCGAATCGAGAACATGCCGCATCTGGTTGGATATTAGTTGCAACCGCTGACGTTTGCCTCACTTATAAAGACGCACCTAGATCATCGACGGTGACAGCAATGTGTCCGAAGCCCTGCGGCTGGTCGTTGCCATTGTGATACTTGAAGTTCGCATCTTTTTCGGTCCCGTAATTCCATGTCAACTCCAGTAGACCCTCGCGATCAGCGGTTGGATTGACTCCGTTTGGTGAGCTGCTCGGCGCCGGTGGACCATAGCCAAGGAAGTAAAGCGTAAAGCCGGCATCTTTGTTTTCCGATGTTCGTTTCAATTCCATACCCAGCACGTCCTTGTAGAATGTAATGGACTTCTCAGGATCCTTGACGCGGATCATGGTGTGGTTCTGTAAGAATGGTTGGCCAGGGGTTGTCGAGAAAATAGAGGAAATAGAAATTGGAGAATCATACCATCCGATAAGTTGATGGATCAGTTTCTTTCACTCCCTCCGTCTTGTCGACCGGATTTCGCGCAATCACTTCAACCCAGTAGTCGTCCGGGTCTTTCCCCCACATTCTTGTTAGCAGCGCTTACGGAGGCATTGGGGGCACACATGCCTAGAACGAACGCGATTGACCTCATTCGACCATCCGTCAGCTTTTTCTGAAATCTGTAGCCCGCGTCTTCTATTCTCTTGCATGCGGCTTGGATCTGGATCATCACGTCAGTATCTACTACCTTAAAAGATCGCACCCTTCGAATAACGGCTTATTGAAATCCACCTTACATTATCCACACTAATGCAGGTATGGCCAAACCCTTTGTACGGCTCCGTGTTGCCATTCATGACTTTGTAATTCTCGTCGTTTTCGGTGCCGTAGTTGTGCGTCATCTCGATGAGTCCTTCTCGGTCGGTGACGTGATGGCCAGCGGAAGCAGCTTTGGGACTATCATAGCCCATGAAGTAGAGGTCGAACTTGGCCTCGGGTTGTTCAAGTTTTTGGACCATTTTCATGCCGAGGAATTCATAGAATTTGACCGAGCGGGCAGGATCCTTAATCCTAATCCTATATTGCCATTTGCGATTAGCGAAAGGAACAAGAGTAAAACGTAGACTAGTTGTCTCACATGGAATGATTGAATTTGTATTTGCTTGGGTCAGTCGCCATGGTTGCGAATGTCTGCGCGAATGGTGCAATAGGGCGCAGGGAAAAGTTTGCACAAATAAATAGATTCCTCGATAGACGACCAAAGGCGCCGGTACTCAGCGTTTGCATCAATGGATTTTTTTCAAACGAAGTTCAATACGATGCAGAAAAGCGGCGTTAAAGAAATCGCTACACAAAACTGGTGACGTCAAATGCGACCTCACCCTCGGCTCAACGCACTGGGCTTGGGATTGGAGACGCGACTCCGCAAGCACATCCAGCCAATCGAAGCTCTCAAAACGAAGTTGAAAAGGAAGCCTCGCTGTGTATTTGAGAAAATTTTACCGTAATCGAGACGACTTTGATCTTGGGCTTGAATGTTAAGCGACGTCTACAGGAGCTATCTCGCTGGAGAATTGTGCGTTGTTTTAGAATCTCTTACAATCTAGGAAATCTCTAGAAAACAAACTGCACCAGAGCGTCTCCCTGTCAATTCCATAGCGGTTGTTCAATTCTTTGAAAAAAAAATAAATAAATAAATGGATTCAAAGTTTCCCGTTCTCAAAATCGGCCGACGCACAGACCATCCAAGGAGCTAGCCGCGACGCGACGCGTCTTCCCACAACCGCGTCGAGCTTCGAGTAAACGTATGTCAAGCCAGATACACGATTGTTAAACGTGCAAAATGGCACAAGATGATGCCACTGCAACTGAGGAGCGTCTCAAATCCGCGCTCTGGTATTCTATCGGTCGCATCGTCGACGAAGACTCGCTGCGCCTAAACGTCAACGCCACGCCGCAGTTCATCGGTGCCCTGATGGAAATGACCTGGGCGCAAATCGAGAGCGTGGCCAAAGATTTGGAGTGCTTTGCTCGGTATGCTCGATAATTTTTCATCATCCCCTGCTGTTACAACAACATCGCTCGAATCAAGAAATGTGATCTTTTCGTACGGGGTCTATTGTATTTGTGGTTATTCATTCTGAGACTCATTTGCGCAATGCAGACATGGAAACCGCACTTCAATCAATGTTTCGGATGTGCTGCTGCTGGCACGCAGGAACGAGGGCTTGGAGACAATTTTGAGGCAATACGCAGAGGAGTTGCAGGCAGCGCGTGCAGGTCCGCCTTCCAAAAAGGGACGCACGCGGTGAGCGGGGATGAAAAGATGGTCGACGGAGTTGCATCAATGGCGTTTTTGGAGGCGAAAGAATAACTTACTTCAGAGGTTGCCGAACCGTAAGGTAGCAACGAAAGAAACGAGATCATGATTTTGTTGTGGACGAGCATAAGCATATGGAAGATTGTCCCTTGATATACAACAGCTTCATTTATGACGGTATGGTATCTGCAGTTTACTCGATCGTCAATCGTACATGACTATGCTGATGCTTTGGTATCTGTCGTTGCGCTTGCCAACTCCTCGAACCACATTGCAAATGATTATACTGAAAAGCAAATGTCCAACGCTCAGCGCTTTGCTCATGGTGATCTAGGGGATATCTCGTTCTAGTGGAAAGCTAATGAAAAACTCGTCAAGATAGAAGATTCGTGCAACCGGTCCCACGTGAATATTTTTCCACGCCAGTGTTTCTGGAATGGACCGTATAAGCGCATTATCTCGTAGAGTGTCGTATCGAACAGAATGGTTGATGGTAAATTTTCATGATTTTTATGTGGAATGAATGATTAATACCTCGTGCTTGGCGGAGGCGGTGGATAATAGGTGCTGTTCGGTCGCCTTGGATGATCGTCGTCATATGCGCTTCCTCTTCCCTCATACCCATTCGCTCCAGGCCGTCCATCCATTCCTATCATCCCAGGCGCCCCCATTGGAGTTCCCATTCCTCCTGCTGTTGCTGATCTGTCTCTTCCTGTTGCCATGGGTGGTACGCTTCCAGTCGGCATCGGCGGCGGCGGCGCTCCCGGGCTGGCTCCATACTGACCCATGCCGTCCACCGCTACACTCTGCGCATGAGCGCGAAGACCAGCTTTGCGTCCCATACCTCCCGGTCCAGATCCGAAACCAGGACCATTTAAGTTTGAGGGTGGCCCCCTTGGATCATCGTCATCAATTGCGCTGTCACCCTGTAGATTACTGGCGTACCAGCCAGACGGGATCTCTGACATATTGCCGTCACTCCTCGCAAACGTGTTGTGCCTCGCAGGTCCTCCAGGAGCACTGCTACCGAATGGCGGCTGTCCACCTCCCGATGCAAACGAAGGCGACCGAGGGCGACGACCACCAGCTTGAGAATTGGTTCGATGATGACGCCCGGAGCCAGGGGGAGGGGGTGGGATATCAATGCCGGCTGTCTGGCTGCTGGTAATGGGATTACTAGGAGTGAAGCTAGCTTGTGCGGCTTGGGCATTGGACTGTTGGGAGTCACGGTAGACTGGACGCATCGTGGCCTCGGCACGAACGCTTTGCGAACGATGTGGCATAGGTGGCGCGGTTGGATTTGGGACCCGTTGCGTAGGAGTCGGGGTATGCGAAGGGGCACTGTTGTTAGGATAGGAAGATGGTTGTTCGCCGCTGGTTGAATACGGGCCTGGAGGAGGCAGCGGTCCGGTAGAGTTAAGGCGTGGTGGACCGTTTTGATGCAGGCTTGCGACCAGGTCGTCGTCATAAACTTTACCACCGCCAACTTGCGCCGTGTATGGTTTGCGTTCCCGTTCAATGGGTACAGATGAGTTGCTACGCAATGAAGCTGTACTGCGGGAGTCTTCCTCGAAACTGGAGTCGGCCGAAGCGACAGAACCAGATTTCGAAGGCCCAGCATACGGAGTGCGTTCACGTTCTGTGAACGAGGACGCAGTTGCAGTGGAGCCAACAGAAGGGGGCGGAGGGGGAAAATTCGTAGCAAGTCCGCGGTACTGTGAAGGCGGAATACCATTATCTGTGGCCATAGCGGCCGCAAGACGCTGTTGTGAAGCTAAATCTCCTTTCTTAGGGAAGAGTCTCCGGGATAATTCCTTTGGAAACCTTTCTGCCCTATGATCAGCATTTGATATGGGCATTTCAAGGACGCATTTTGCGAGCCGCTCGAACTCTGTGTCCGGGTGCGCGCGAATCATAGTTGTCAGCCAGGTCTCGAAGCCCCAAGTAGTCAAAGCCGGAATGGTGGGTACTTCGTGGTGTGCGTGTTGCACTAGATGATGTTGACAGCGCAATTCTCGGTAGATCCTTGAGATTGAAGAGTTCGGAATCTTGCTAAAGATAGTCGGATAAGGATATCGCTCTTCTGATATTCTGCTGAGCTCGTAGAATTTGAGCATCTTCGATGGGGTGATGACAATACTATTCCTAGGCTCAAAGTCTTCTATGATGTGAATTGCCAGGCCGCGCAGGAAGGACGACAATCTCACAGTTGGTCTTCCTTCTTCATCGAAGAGCGGCTGCCAAATCTTTTCGAGCGTCGTCTCCTCATGGCTGATTGATGACCTATGCGGAGGATAGGGATAGGAACGCCTTCGGTCGGATGTACCATCAAGGTTGGGAGGTGGAGAGGGCATCTTCTCTCGAGGTTTCCTGCTGCTCAAACTTTCCCTCCGCTGCGCATCTTCCACCGGGGAATCCGCGGAATCCGAACCAAAGCTGGAATACCGATCATGGCGAGATGGAGATGGGGGAGTGAAGCGCGGCGGGACGGAGGCATCGGTGGAGCTAGGAGACCGAGGGGTATAAGAGTACCGCCGATTTTGACGAGGCTGTTGCTGTGGAGGAGGCGGTGGTGGAGGTTGCTGAAATGGTTTTTGTTGTAAATGCGATGCACCATTCAAGCCGCTGGCCTTCAGACTATTGATGACTTGTTCGGTGATCTGGGCAACAAGACCCGGATCCACTTGGTGTGCTGCATCGGAGGTGTCGAAGGCGTAATTGACAGCCTCGTTGATGGGCGGAGGCTGAGCATGGGGCGGTTGATTTGATGCATCGCTGCGCGCACTGGAGGCTCTTGAGCGAGGTCGAGGTTCATTTAGTTGCTGTGGAGGAGGTCGCGATACGGGATGCTGGGAGGGGCTCGGATTCGATCGTGATTCGAGAAAGTCTTGATTATGTGGTGAATGATGATCAGGCTGCTGCTCGAAGGGACTGCGACGTCCCTCGGCGTAGGCCATGGTGGAAGAATGCTGCGACAGGACAGTTCGCACCCCAATCGGAGTTGAGACGGAGAGACGGAGCTGTCCCGCTAGATGCGAACCGGTCAACTGTGGTTCAACACAGGCAACTAGTAAGCGCGATCCGGAGAGCCTCTCAGAAGTGCAGGTTGTTGTTTCATGCAGTAGGGTATGCAGCGGGATCGGAATCACAAGTTCGCGAGGGTTTCGTGGGTCCTCGTGCCCCACGGGATGACGGGGCTAAGTGTGGTGATTATTGCACGGACTCGAGGGCCATGACTGAGAGATGAAGGGAGGAAAAAGGGGGAATGTTGTTGTTGGAAATATGGTTTCGGGCGGCCGAGCAAGTCTTTTTCGAGGTATCGGTGTAGAGCTCAGTGGAGCCTTGTGTTGGAGATGGGGCCCAGCCAGGCCGGCTCAATGCTGCGCTGCGAGGTGAGGCTGGCACAGCTGGAAGCAGTTAAGACTTGTTTTCTTGATGGCCAATCCACGAACTGGGAGCATTCGGGAAGGATGCGTCGGTGGGCGGTGCGGCACGACGTCATCTGCCAGCTAGGATCGAACAAGAAACGAGCTTGCAGCCAAATATATCGCGTCAACACAGAGAGGACCCGATCTTTATGTACTTGCTGCCGCCGATCTTGCCCCCGTCCTCTGTGTTGAGCGCATGCGCTGCCTCACAACTGTCGTTTTTACCATGCCTCGGGCCCGGTGACTGCAACGACTCGACGGCCCATCGAAGCCTTATTCACCTTTCCTGGTCGTGAGCCAGTCGGGAGTGGCGGGCGACCTCCCTGCCTGCATGACGACTTGCCGCGCGCCAGCCTCTCGGATCTCTCTAAAGTGGCTACTTAACGCACAATGCTGCATTGGGCTATTTAAGGGCAGCACCATCGCACGTTGTCAACGCCCCTGTTCCTCGTGTGGTCCTGTCAAAAGCCCAAAAAGTGTCTACCGTCCAAGCTCTAAGAGGAACCGGTATGCAGGCTGACCAGACTACTGAATCAATGCAGAACAGCTACGAGGAGCGGCGCTGAGACGAGGGCAGAAAATCGTCGTCGTCAACATGGACGGGTAACTGTGTGTCACCCTTTCACCCATTCTCCCGCCAGAACAAGCAAGTTTCCCGGCCTGCTGCGAGCAAAAGTTATGTCATCGATGTTCATCGCAATGTTGCGATGCCTGTCGTCAGCTCTGGCAACGCAAGGTGCGTCATTGGACGGCCACTTTCCCAGTCGAGCTTGACGTCCGGCTGACGCACGTGATCTGACCCGTCTGGCGGCCGATTCGCCGCCCCTGAGATGCAGCACTAGCTGTCTCAGCTTGCCGAAAAAAGGGAAGGAAGGAGAAGCAAATCACCAAATCTGAGATGGGCCTCCCTGGTTGCGCGATCGCAGTCCAACAGCCCTCAGCACCGCAGTCTACGTCAGATAGGTAGCTTAGCATAGAGAAAGTGAGAACGTGAGAGTCTACAAATAACAATGGGGCACAAAGTTACGTAGGAGGGCCGAAAGCATTCTTTATGGCGACGGCTGCGAGCCTATTTTTGCCGGCTTTGTCGCGAGGTGTTTCAAGGCCATGTTTCACCGTGGCTGAGGCCAAAGACTTTTGTGCACACTGGCCTTTTCTCGCCCGGCTCCCCGTTGTCTGACATTCTCCTCCTGAACGTTTCACTTGACGCACGAATCACGGCCTCTCACTCTGCCCACCCGCGTCTCTCACAACCATCGTCGCCCCGTTTCGAATGTGTCTTGTGCGCATAAACTCCCAACACCAGCGATCCACTAGTACTTGATCCTTCTCCTCCATCTTCCCGGCCTCTGTTCTTTGTCTCCCTCCTTCTCTGATAGGATCCCATTCTTAACCACAACGCTACCCTCTGTACCAGCACCACGGGGCCTAGGATTTGCTCGACGATAGCCTCGTGGACTCAATTGCTCCAGCCGACGCTTGGTTGAGGCTCGTCTGGAGGAGCGGGTGACCGATATGTCGCCCTAGAGGCGCTCACAACCACAGCAGCAAACTTGACAACCGCTCACTCCGCCACTCCACCACGCATAGGCAACCAGACACAAGCAACATCAGCTTCGAGCATTACGGTGGATATTACGCACTCTACAGCCGGTTCAGCTTCCCTTGCCCTATTCCATCATGGCTATGCTGGCCTCCAAATCGCCTTATCCCGCTGTCTTGGGAGTCGGTCCAGGACCGACATCGAATAGCTACCGCAACCCCTCAACCTTATCAAATGGGAATAATGGGGTATTCGCCAGTCCGACCGAATCCGAGTTCTCGGGAATCACGGATAGTGGTGACTCTATCCGGTAAGTTCATTTCACTTTATCCGTGCAGAAGACAATTCATAGACTGATGCATTGCATTTCAGGGCTTGGGACGAAGAAAAGGTAGCCGATTGGCTGAGTACTATCAACTGTGCACAATATGCCGACATATTCAGAAGTGAGTCTTGTGCAAATCTTGTCGTCGCTAGGCTGACCGCTTTGCAGAAAACAACATTAACGGAGAGAATCTCATGGACATTGATCAGACTACGCTCAAAGATATGGGGGTCAAGAAGATTGGAGACCGGGTGCGCATCGGGTCACAGGCCAAAGTGTTTCGAAATAGAGAGTACCGACGATCTTCAAAACGAAACATCAATAGGGTGAGTACTTATTACCACGAGACGGCAGCAACGCTGACGGGAACAGCATTCCCTAGCAGCCCTCGACAACCCATCCAAGACACCTCCATCGTCGGCGTCGCCACGTCCTCAACCGCCAGCAAGATCTGCACCCGCTCAGCCAAACAAGCGCTTCTCTCGCCAAATTGCTGGGGTCGACCTGAGCAACTACGTCAACGTCCTTCCACTAAATACCAATCGCTCTCCCTCGAGACCAGGTACGCCACAGGCAGAACAAGATGTGCGAGCACGTCCAAGACATCCAGGTATGAGTCCAATGGAAAGTGTCAAACGTGAGCAAGGCCAATCGTACTTTGGCCATTTAGTTGGACAAACCCCCCAAACTGTCCGCTTCGGCGGCCCTTCGAAACCGGCCAGCACACCAACCGAAACACCTCAGACCGCCCGCTTCACCCACGTCCGCAGCCCGAGCGTGGAAGGTCATGTCACCAACAGCAGCCTGCTCCCCGCTGACAAACCTTTAATACGCGTTCTTTGGGATAACGGTCGATCATCAGTGGTAAACATAGATGGATGCAAGACTGGAGAGGAGATCGTTAAGAAAACCCTTAAGAAGGGAGTTCTTAATGAGGCGCACTTCAAGAGCTACTGCTTCTATGTCTTGGACGGTACCAAGGCAGATCCTCTCATGTGTCGGCGACTCAGTGATAGCGAGCTCGTCCGTGTCTGCAACGACCCGACCAAAACTGAACGGAGCCGACTCATTCTTCGGAAAATCCATGCCGGTGAACCAGAAGGAGAGCAGTTGCAGACCGCTGCCAGCATTGCGTTACATCAAATGCCACCAGTCACCAATCCTCGCAGCGCACAGAAGATTGAGAAGCTGACCGGTGAATCACTCGCTGCCGTCAGCTACCCTCTGTCACCTACTTCAGCCGCGGAACGAGAACGTCACGTTTATAACACAGCGCAAACCCTTGAACGGGCCGACAGCACAACTTCCACTGTTAGTCATCGCGCTCGGAAGTTGAAGGAGCTATTTGGTGGTCGTCCGCCTAGCGAATTCATCACCAAGGACCTGAGCACCTTCTTTCCAGATGTCAAAAAGGAAGAAATCGACAAAACCGTGCGAATGTCAGTTCGCCGCTCACGCCGTGTCAGCAGAGCTGCTAGTCGTCTCAGCACGGCTAGCAACTTCAGCAATGTCATTGATTTGAAGAACGCTCCTCCGATGCCAAACCTACCTGACAGCTATGCCAATGCCGCAGGCCAAACCAAGGCTCTGCGTCCTCTATCCGTCTACAGGCAAGGTGCTGCAATGCCAGGAGGTTTCCGTGATTCCATCGCGTCTTCGATTCTAGAACCGTTGGAAGAGGAAGAGGCTTCATTGGAACCCAACCGCAAGTCATACGTTTCCCTTGGCGGCTCTGATTCTGGCAATATGTCCATCACAGATCCTGATGGCAATACTGCTTCGATGCTGAGCTATTTTGACGACACAGGCAGCAGCCCTGCGCTCACCGAGGCAGGCGGCTCGTGGAATTCCCGCCTCAGTCAGGTCTTGGCGGAAGACGACGAAGAGCCCGACGAAGTACTCATGAACTATCTCGAAAAGGATATCGGAAAGGATATACCATACATCAAGGGCGAATTGATTGGTCAAGGCTCTTTTGGCAGCGTCTATCTCGCTCTGCATGCTGTCACGGCCGAACTCATGGCTGTCAAACAAGTCGAGATGCCGAGCAACGCCGGCAGCGCTCTCGACCAAAAGAAGAACAACATGATTGAAGCCCTCAAGCACGAGATTGGCTTACTTCGTGCTCTTCGGCACCCGCATATTGTGCGCTACCTTGGTTCAAACTCCAACGAATCTCACCTGAACATTTTCCTCGAATACGTCCCTGGGGGCTCGGTTGCATCGATGCTCGTCAACTACGGACCTCTACCAGAAGGTCTCATTTGCAACTTCGTCCGCCAGATCCTGTCTGGTCTTGCCTATTTGCACTCCAAGGACATCATTCATCGCGACATCAAAGGCGCCAACATCCTTGTGGACAATCACGGTGCAGTCAAGATATCGGATTTCGGCATCTCCAAGCGTGTCGAGGCATCCACTCTTCTCAATGGAGGACTACAAGCGACTCGCAAGGGGACTACAGCGGGTGGTATCGGTGGTGCCGGTGCACGCGTATCTCTTCAGGGATCCGTCTTCTGGATGGCGCCTGAGGTCGTCAAGCAGACTACGTACACACGCAAGGCAGACATCTGGTCACTTGGATGTCTTATCGTGGAGATGTTCACTGGTGCACATCCTCACCCCAATTGTACGCAGCTACAAGCCATCTTCAAAATCGGTGGTAGCGGCGATGCGAGCCCGACGATTCCCGAACACGCCAGCGAAGACGCGAGGAACTTTTTGAAGAGGACGTTCGAGATTGATCACGAGATGCGGCCGACAGCAGACGAGTTGCTCAAGACCAAGTTTGTCATCAAAGGCAAACAGGAGAATGTGTAAGCTGACGGAGCTCTCGGACGACGACGGCGGCTTCACCTACGATTGTACGATGAATGAGGGATGATGGGTGCTGGAATTACTCTTCATATACATAAATACAAAGGGGCCGGATAACAGGTTATACATGAAGCTTCGCAAGTTCAGAGAGCTTGCACTCTATTTGTACGCTAGGCGTCGACCCCAAGCTCAGGAGCATGGCCAACTTAGTGTATCTTGTACATTGAATGCTTAGAACTAGTAGAACAGACTCCTATCTGCAGAATTGTTTCGGCCAATGATAAATCCGTACAGCACGCCACTGAATATTGTCTCCAAGGTTGAATCATATACCCGACGGTCCAGCTCCAGCGTCATGGAACGAATCGTTACTTCTATGATTCTATCCCTCTTTCAGCTTTAGTGCTATAACGTGCGGCCCGTCTGCCAGGCACATGGGCGATCGATAGGCCGATGACATCCTGCGGTCCCCCTCTCACGTCAAATTGCATTCAGGAACACCAGCTGCCGAACAGGGCGCTTGCTTCTAGAATTTCTATCGTGTATCCGCGATTCAGGTGACCTGCATCAATTGCCCACCTGCACTGATATCTCGACGTCAAGATGCAGCTATCTGCTCTAGTCGCAGACTATTTGGCTACCTAAGTAAACGCTTCTCTCGTTCTTTTGCTTTTAGCTGTCCATTGCTACTCATCGAGTTTCTGTTCGAATTGTTTCCTATCATGAAGATAAATCTCACGAGTCTTTTTGGTCTGCTAGCGAGCTCTATCTTCAATCTTGCTGCTTCGGCACAGGCTCAAAATGGCACATATATTCAGTACTCAACAGTAACAGGATACTTTCTCCAAGATGATCCCTCTACAAACGCGACCACCTTCAACTATGTACGAGATCTCTTTAAATCCTGACCAGAACAAATCTTAACAGGCACAGACTGCCACCAACTTCGGCCTCATCAACCGCACCTACGCCTCCGATTCCTGCACCTCCAAAAACCTAACCCAATGGCAACGCTTCGCCCGCCAAGTCTCCGCGCTCAACCTCGCCTCCCCCCCAACCACCACCTACAAAGTCCTCTTCCTCGGCCGCCACGGCGAAGGCTACCACAACGCCGCCGAGACCTTCTACGGCACGCCGGCCTGGAACTGCTACTGGGCCGAAGTCGACGGCAACAGCACGACCACCTGGTCCGACGCACACCTCGACAGCGCCGGCATCGCGCAAGCCCAAACCGCACACGCCTTCTGGGCTCACGAGCTCAGCATCGAACACATCCCCGCGCCGCAGTCGTACTACGTCTCGCCGCTATTCCGATGTCTGCAGACGGCCAACACCACGTTCGCGGGGCTAGAGGCAGAGGGATTGCTGCCCGCGACGCGACCGTTCGCGCCGACGATCAAGCACGGCTTGCGCGAGGGCATCAGCATCCACACGTGTGACCGGCGCAGCACGCGGTCGGCCATCCACGCTGCGTTCCCCGGGTGGCGCTTCGAGGCCGGGTTCCCGGAGACGGATCAGCTGTGGAACGGGGTCACGGCGGAGACAGCGTCGGCGCAGAGCGTGCGGAGCAAGCGTGTGCTGGATGAGATTTTTGGCGGGGATGAGAGTACGTGGATCAGTATCACGAGCCATAGTGGCGAGATCGCGTCGATCTTGGGGGTGCTGGGCCATCGCGCGTTTGGGTTGAGTACCGGGGCGGTGATTCCGGTGCTGGTGAGGGCGGAGACGCTGGGGGAGCCGCCGTCGTTGACGACGAGCGCGGCGCCGTGGACGGTGAGTCCGCATTGTACGAGTCCGCCGTTGACGTCGATTTCGAATGGGCCGTGTGTGTGCCAGTCGAGTGCGCCGCCGGTGACGACGACGTTGGCTGGGTCGGGGCCGACTGATAGGGCGAGGTTGTAAGTATGACAAGGTAATGTGTTTGGATATTTTGTATATAGGTTCAACTTGACAATAAATGATTACAAGAAGATTCTCTCCTACAGTTTGGTTATTCAGTCACATTTTTCATATTTTTCATTTCCTGGTCTCTCCTCCTATCCCAGACTTCCGCAAAGAACCACCTCCTATCCTGAACCGTCCTCCGCATTTCTCAATCAAGCCCATACTCCTCACACAGCTTCTCCGCCGCAATCGCTCCAACCTGATACGCCACAGTCTGCGTATGACAATTCGGCACCAACGGCACCACGCTCATATCCGCCACCCTCAGCCCCTTTACTCCTCTAACCCTAAACCCCGTATCCACCACACTCATCCCATCCTCCTCCCCTTTCTTCCCCATCCTCGCCGTCCCCGTCATATGCCACGCACTCCCCGAATTCGCCCTCACATACTCCAGGATATCCTCTTCCGCCTCCGACTTCGGCATCACAATCGGCGTATCCAGGAGCTGCGCCAGCGCCGGCGCGCGCAGGAACTGCATGCCGGCGCGCACGGCCCGGATCAGCATCATGCGGTCGAACGGGTGCGTCAGCAGCTGCGGGTCGCACACGGGCGCATCCGAAGGGTTCGACGAGGCGAGCGTGACGGTGCCGCGGGATTGCGGGTGGAAGGAGAAGAGGATGAGCACGAAGTAGGATTTGTCCTGTGGCAGCGGGAACAGGGGCGGTGACTGGGTCGTCATTTCGAAGTGCGGGACTGTGGGGGCGAGGAGGTGGGTTTGCACTGAGGTTGGGAGGGCGCGGAATTCGGGGGTGCTGGTGATGTCGGGGTCTTTGAGGAAGTAGATGAGGCAGGCGTGTAGGGCGGTGGCTAAGGGGCCGCTGCGGGAGTCTTGGAATTGCTTCCGTGCGGATTCTAAGGTGGTCGGGTTGGAGAAGACGGCGGGGCGGTCGTCGAAGCCGTCTTTGAGCTGGATGGTGATGGAAGTGTATAGATGGTCTTGGAGATTGGCGCCCACGCCGGGAAGGTCCTGAATGCATTCGATACCATGCTGGCGAAGTTCATCTTTTGGACCTATGCCCGATAACTTGAGTAATTTCGGCGTGTCGAGGGCTCCGCTACAGATGATGACTTCTTTACTGGCGGCATCTATCTTGGTCAGGGATAAGCTTGAATATCTGGAAGGAAATTCTTACAGTATCGATCTCCTCCTACCTCAACTCCAACAGCTTTGGGGCCCTCAAAAACAATCTTGTGGACTGGCGAGTTGATTTTGATCTTGAGATTGGGCGGTGTATTGAACAAGAAAGCATCTGCTGCCGTATTACGGATCCCATCTCTGGAATTAGCAGGAGCCAATCCTATACCAATCGGGTCTCCAGAGTTGACATCTTTGTTTATTGGGAATCCGTAATCTTCCGCTATATCTACAACTTCCACCAACCCTCTCTCCCAGATAGGAGGGCACTCGACCTGAACTCCACCGCGGTTTCCGTGATCTTTGGCTTCGGGACGATAGTATCGCTGGTACTTTTCATTGACATCCAGTTTGATATTTTCAATATCATCAAATCTTCGACGAGCATTCTGCCAATTGAAAGAGTCATCTCCGACAAGACGAGCCCACTCGTCATAATCATCCTTTGGCCCTATCGTCCAGACAGCGAAATTGATTGCACTAGTGCCACCCAGTCCTTTGCCCCGAGAATAGTTGATTGGACGGTTGTCAAGCTCAGGCTGCGGCGTTGTGTCGTAGCCCCAGTTTGTGTCCGGTTGTAAGAAAGTTGTGAATCGATCGAACAAGTAGCGGAGGCTTTCGCCAGCATTCTCTCCGCCGGCCTCCAGCAGAAGAACACTGGGTGCTTTGGTACTTTTTGCAAGTCGAGATGCGAGCGCACATCCCGATGGGCCGCCTCCAAGGAGAGAGAGTTAAGAAAGTCTTATCTCGTGGAAGCAGGCGACAAGACACTCACTTCCAACCACTATGAAGTCAAATTCTGCCATGATAACCTATGAAGTGGCCATTAGAAGATGTGAATGCGAGTAGTAGCTCAAACGATAAAAGACCGCAGACAGATTGGATATCGAGAGTAAGTGCGCAAACCAATTGTCACAGCTACCACACCCGAGAGATTTGAGCATGACTTTTTTCAAAGTTGAACATTCACTGGACTCTATTTTGACTTTGGGATTGAGGACAGGAAAATTGCTCTTGAAAACATGAAATGCGCCTATCGCGACTCAATTACAGTGAACTACTCAGGGGGGGAAGTAGCTGTCCAAAAATTTATCGGCAACTTACTGAAGTACTCGCTGCATAACCCTTGACTCTCCTAGACCTATTATTGGATGGAATGTCCCCTCGGAAGGAAGAAAAGCAACCAAAATGATTTTCTAAATACTTATGACGATGTAATTTTGATCCTTAAAATAAGAATATTTGGATTTTGAACTGTCTTGGAAAGAAATGCAGAACTATTTGCAGAGTGCCAATGTAATTTTGCCCTTATATACTACGTACGGAGTAATTACTCCGTATCTTATTCCATGATGTTTCTATGCTAGGACACATGGAAGCTAACCCAAAAAGTAAAGCTTTGAAGCCGAGGTCCAACGCTAAATCCAAAGCCATGCACCCTTGACCACCCTTGACAAGAAGCTCCCGCACCACCGAAGATAACTCACATGGAGCCGAGCGACGCTGATCTAAATTACGTACCTCCAGACGATATGTCTTCCTCGCCGTCCATCTCTATTCCTTCCATCCGACCCTCAACCAATTCTCATCCTCACCGACTCCACCGCAACCCACCTTAAGCAATGGCATCCTCCTCCTCCTCCACCACCAGCACCTCCACCCTCATCCCACCCCTCCCCAAAATCCACCCCTACAACACCCTCGACGCCCTCCGCGCCGCCACCCTCCCCCACCAACCCTTCAAAGCCCTCTGGGTTCTCTTCACCCTCGGCACCACCCTCCTACGCCTCCCGCTCTGGACCCTCATCTACCTACTCCCCTCGCTACGCCCGCACCGCCGCTGGACCTTCCGCCAAGCGCTCGGCACCCGCCTCGTCCGACTCTTCATCTACCACTCCGCACTCGTACGCGTCCGGACTCCCCTGCCTCTCACCCCCGGCCGCGAAAAACACCGATTCGTCGTCATCGACCCGCGCGAGCCGCGGTATCGCGATGTGCTGGAACGAGGCGTGCTCGCGGCGGACAATAACAGGAATCAGGGCGTGAGACCACAGCCGTTGGGGGCGACGTGGTATCCGGGGCCGCCGCTGCCGGGGAAGAGTGGTGCTGGTGCTGGAGATGGCGATGGTGAGATCGTGCTGCATCTGCATGGCGGCGCGTTCGTGATTGGGGATGGGCGGACGCAGGATGCCGGGTTTGCGGCTAAGATCATGTTGAGTGCGAAGGGGGCGCGGGTGAGACGGGTGCTGGCGCCGCAGTATCGGTTGGCGAGCAATCCTGGCGGACGCTTTCCGGCGGCGTTGCAGGATGCGGTGGCGAGCTATGCGTATTTGGTGATTGGGCTCGGGGTGCCGAGTTCGCGCGTGATTGTGTCGGGGGATAGTGCGGGGGGCAATCTGGTGATTGGGCTGTTGAGGTATATTGCTGAGTTTGGGGACGAGGTGGGATTGTCGGCGCCAGAGGCGGCGTGGTTGTGGAGTCCGTGGATAGATCCGCCCGCGGCGAGGGATCCGAATATGACTTTGAAGAATCCAAGGCAGAAGACGGATATTTTGACGCCGGGGTTTGGATACTGGGGGAGTTGGGGATATCTCCCAGCGGAGGGTGCACCCGCGGATGTGAAGAACGCGTATATTTGTGCACTGGAAAATCCGTTTAGGACGAATACGCCAGTGTGGGTACAAACGGGGAGTGCGGAGGTCTTGTATGAAGATGACAAGGCGTTTGCAGAGCAGATGAAGGGTATAGATGGGAATACGGTTGAGTGTCATATTGTGCCAGACGCACCACATGACATTTGCTTGGTCGGTCACATGTTAGGCTGGCAAGATCAGGCTTTCGATTGTGCGCGGAGGGCTGGAGAGTTTGCGAGAAGGGAAAAGAAAGTCGTATAAGCTTGGACGGGCTTGTACATGTCCCGATGCTCACGACTACGATCACGTAGCAACGGGACATTGAAAGCGAAACTTGTAGAGTATCAGGACATTAAGAGACTACTAACTATTGACCACCACCTGCACGACATGTCCTGATGACCCATGTAACACTTTTCAGTCTGGTCTCAACCCCGTTCTCTGTACTTTTGCTGTCATAGGAAAAGAGAGCACGCCTCTCATACACAATAATGTCGATCGTGAATTGCTCTACCCTTTCCGACGGGCACACTGTAACAGATCCCTCATCAAGCATCCGCCATCATCGCTGGTAGCTCTCTCAAACGTTGCTGTGCCTTCTCCAAGGCCTCCTTTTCGTGGGTAAGACGAATGCGTTCTGCTTCTTTCTCCGGATCCTGGGACAGCAGTCTGACACACTCGTCCTGTACCGCCGACACTGGAAAAAGCAAATCAGTATGGCCGCATTCTATTGCTGGATTGGCTGCACGACTTACGATCAGGCTCTTCAAGACCCAACCCAATCTTCACATGCTCCGTCAATTTCTTTTTACACTCGCCGAAAAGCTCTGCCTGCATAGTCTGGCAAACAGAGTCGACGAACCTTGGGGCAGCAATGCTATAGTATGCCCGTACCTTGGCCATGGCTTTGACAGCACCTTGGTATTCATCTGCGCCTAGAGCGTTGACGATTTTCTCTTTGTCCTTGTCGATTTTCTTTACTCGGTCCTGCCCCTGAGTCGGGCGCGTTAGGCCTTCCTCCTCCTGCTCGTTGAGTAAAGCATGGGCACGCTCCATGAAGCGACGGTTTTCGAGGTATGCTAATTCATTCTTCATGGAGATTGCAAGGATCTCCCTGTTCAAAGTAAAGGGTTTGAACTTCTCCAGCTTGAGACTGCGATCAATGGATTCATCAAAGAAGGCCATGGCCACTGTAAGGAATTCGCCCGCAAGTTTCCGAACCTGTTTATGAAGTGGAGTGCGTTCATAGGGCTCAAGATATTCCTTGATGGATTTTTGGAAGAGATTCTTCAAAAGTCCTTTGATGTTGCCAGCTAATTTCTGAACGGGGGTCTGCCACGCCTTAATCGATACAAGAATGAGCTGGTCAAGTGCTTTGGAGTCGTATTCGTCTGGAATTCCAGAGTGTGAGATACGAACAAGGGTCTGTTTAACGGTGTCCAAGCTGAATTTTTGCGGACTATTAGTGGCAATCGAAGCACGTGAGTTTCCAGTGGCCCCTTTCCTTGCTGTTGCTGCTTTGCGGTTTGGAGGAGTACTTGGTGTCACGCCGTTGCCATTTCCTAGCTTGCGTCTTTTTTGCGGTGTGGCCGGGCCTGACTGCACGGTAGAATCTGTAGGGTCATCTTCCAATAAGTCGATGACTTCAGGCCTACGTTTCTGAGCTGGTGTGGGCGTCGCGCTCGCGCTCGCGCTCGCGGGGATGGGGTGATCTGTTGAAGGGCTGTCATCGTCCTCCCAATCAATATCGGGACGCATGTTGATGAGATCTTGTCGAAAGGCTTCAGCATGCCTTCTCCACTCCATTCGAAAGGCAGTGTTGGGTGAGGCGCCGTCAAGATATTCCTGGATACCATTTGCGAGCCTGTTGAGAATGTCGACCACAATACCATAAGAATTTCCCGTAGGTTTCGGGGGGAATTGCTCAAGCTGTTTGCCAATTTCGTCCAGTCGCACTTCTACTTCATCCATGATGTTTGGCAAACTTCTTTCAATGATCGCAGCCAACTTCTGTGCCAGGGAAACGCGTAAGTTGCCAGTCCCGAACAAAGCTTTGAACGGGGCCAAGTCGGTGATCCATGGTTCACTATTCTCAAAGAACTCTTTCTCTTTCTCTCGGGCTTCACTGTGACTGATCTTCCGATCAAGCTCAGCCGGTGATAGCTGCTTCGTGACACAATATCCATGCCCAAGGTGGAATATCGTTCCATTTAGCGTCTTACGCCAGATATCGATATTATCTCCGGGCTGGAGCAAATCAGGTTTTGTAAGCACCCCCAAACAACGGCCTTCCGCATGGGCTCTTCTAATGATACTCGCCGCAGTAGAAGTTTGGATATCTGATCCCATGGAGCACGCCAGGAGTATCAAAGTAGCATCGCCTTCAATCTTGTCTTTGACAAGATCTCGCACGACCTCGACCAAGTAATCATCATCCGAGGAATCTGTTTGGTTGATGATTCCAGGCAGATCACAAAAGGAGAGATTTGGGATATTGCGATCGGAAATTTCTAAAGAGACTGTATTGGGCGAAAATTTCTCTTGTGTTGGCGGTAGAGCGCGCGTGCGGCTATATTTCTTGAAAAATGCTTGCGGTTCTGTGCCTGGCGTTAATGCTGCATCCTGGGCAAGCTTTATTAGACGCTCGAGCTGGGCTTTGTCGGTAACAGTTTCAAGGTGGATGGATTCTGGCTGATCCATCAATGTCCATACATCTTCTTTCTCATCCATCGATCCGGGTAGACGGGCGTATGCGTGCGTCTTCAATAGCGAGATTTTGCAAGTCCATGACGCATCAGCATCGTTGTTGCTCGTCATAACAATGTTAATTGGGCACTACAACTTCCATTAGAATCAACCAGAGGATGAAAAGGGCAAGAGAACCTACTCGAGTACAAGTTCCAGAGGCACGAGGGACGGTGATTTCGCTGATTGCTTCAACAATCGAACTCTTACCAGCGGACTGGTCGCCAACAGTGACAATTTTTGGCAGGAGAATCTGAAGATTTTCGATACCTAGCTTTTGAAGCTCATTGATGATATTAATGAGAAGTCTGGTCTTATTGCTGAGCACGTCCATGATGAAGGTAGCGGCTGAAGCTGTTAGTCTAGTAAGTGACAAAGATCGCGAGTTAAGTGGACGAAGGAAGAGAACAGAGGAAGAGGAGATGAGCGGAAAAGGTTAGTAAAATCGTGTGGCATAAGCGCGTTGTGAGTCACTGTAGATGACACAGGCAAAGGGATAAGTGAAGAAAGTGAAGCGAAGTAGGGTGAGAGAAGTGATTGAAGGTTTTACACTTACGTTCACTTGTCGACTTCTGCCAGATATTGGTGTTGGCATGAGTGATTTCATCACTTCGAATCGGTGCTTCGTAGTTGGAAACGGGGTAGAGGCTATCGTCTGTCACCGTATCTCCAGAGCTAGGTAGTCGGCATGGCAACTGTGTTGATGGGGGTGGAGTGTTAGAACTCGGCATTGGTAGAACGAAGCTAGTCAAGGCGGGAGTCAAGAAGCCACTAGTGAATGAGACAACACTGCCTATAGAATTCTTTCAACACTGTCAACTTGAAGTGATCGGTGAAAGAGGCGGGATGGAGCCATTGCCAATTTCTTATACCCGCGAAGAAGCCGTGCGTCAAGGCGAGTCTTTGGGTCTTTTTTCATACCCTGCTGTAATGTGACCGGTCTTCTTCAGAGCGTGAGCAGGAAATCGAAGACTGTTCGTGAAGTGACATTCCTCCGGTATACCTTGCATAGCGAAAGAACGGTACCTTTGAGAGAGACTTACGGTACAGCTCCGCTATGCAAACTGAAGCAAAGTTTGCATGACATGAGACAAAAATGCCAATCTAAAGTGATTGAACAGCCGTCAGGACCCACCTTTCGCTGTCATCCAAGTGCTAAGGACAGCAGATCAACACTGCTTTTGACACAGAGCAGGGTGGCACAACACAGCGCCTAGAAGTCCATAACGCCGTGGAGCGAGCGCTGGAGATGCAGCTCCTCAGATATTTTGCGTGTATATCCCTTGCTCTGATCAGTTGTGGGAGCTATAAATTAACGGGCCCAACTGAAGTCTACGCGATCCCTCTTGGAGTGACATTATAGATGCAGCAGACATCGGTATGGACATGAGTAGTCTGGAGATCGGTTGAGATGGCGCAAGCTTTGGATATTCAACTGCAAAGTTACCTGCAAGGTCCCCGATAAGGTCATACATGTTACACACCAGTAGTTGGTGGCTGGTGTTCCTGAATCCGATGGTAATCACGGATTGGGAGGCCTCCCAACCGCTTGAGGGCCCAAGATTTCGACATGTGATTCATATCCGGACCTCCTGGCCAGACCAGGGCGATTGACACCCGATACCCATAGTGTTGAAGAGTACGGAGTAGAAAAGTGATCAAGGGACAGCTTGGCGGAGCGGACGTCGTCTTGACCGCCCGCGTCAGCCAGGCCAGGGTCCAACCTTGGTCCCTTGTCAGGCACGAATTCGACGAAAGCTGTCTACTATTCACAAGAGAAATCCACTCCTTCCCGAAATTCAATCGCTGCTCTTTCTCTCTAGAGTTCTTTCTACTTTCTAAAAGTTGTCACTCACTCCTTGCATTGACCATGAGCCTCCAAATCCCTTCCAGAACCAAGGGCGGAGCAGCGCCATCAACAAAAGCTGTCATTCTGGTAGAGTAGTCGAAACTCCTGCAATTGGCTCATCAACTGATATAACAAGGTTGGCGGCCCAGCCCGAGGTACGAGATTCAGACCACTCTCTCTCGACGTTCCAAAGGTAACTCCCCGTCAGCTTGACCGTTGTCTTTGGTGCTGAGATACTTTTAAAGCCTCTATTCGATGTCGCCGGACACCCGATCATTGAACACTGCCTCAATGCTGTTATCAAAGTTCCAGAGATCAAAGAGGTCTTCATAATAGGCTACTACGAAGAATCCGTCTTCAGGGATTTCATCAGGGACTCGACAAGGAATTTCCCCAATCTCTCCATCAAGTACCTCCGAGAATACCAAGCACTTGGAACGGCGGGCGGCCTGTACCACTTTCGCGATGCCATACTCAAGGGCAGACCTGATCGCTTCTTCGTCATCAATGCCGACGTATGCTGCTCATTTCCGCTCACGGAGATGCTCAGGCTCTTTGACGAGAAGGACGCAGAGGCCGTCATACTGGGCACTCGAGTAAGCGATGATGCAGCAACAAATTTTGGATGCATCGTAACGGACGCACACACCAAACGAGTTCTGCACTATGTTGAAAAGCCCGAGTCGCATATTTCGAATCTGATCAACTGTGGTGTCTACTTGTTCTCCACAGAGTCCATTTTCCCGGCGGTCAAGAGCGCCATCAAGCGTCGAACTGAACGGCCTCGCCTTGTCTCATACCCCTCGACCGACGCATTAGATTCCTCGTTCCTCGAAAACGATCAAGATGAAGGCGAAAAGAGCGAGGTCATACGATTAGAGCAGGACATTCTATCTGATCTAGCAGATAGCAGGCAGTTCTTCGTCCTCGAGACAAAAGACTTTTGGCGTCAGATCAAAACGGCGGGATCTGCTGTTCCAGCAAATGCGCTCTACCTCCAAAAAGCATTCCAGTCTGGCTCAGAAGAGATCTCGAAACCATCCGCCAACATTCTCCCACCTGTCTACATTCACCCTTCAGCCAGAGTCGATCCCAGTGCCAAGCTTGGACCTAACGTCTCGATTGGTCCCGGCGCCGTGATCGGCCCAGGCGTCCGAGTCAAGGAGGCTATCATCCTGGAAGATGCTGAGATCAAGCACGATTCCTGTATTATGTATGCCATCGTCGGCTGGAGCAGTAAGATTGGAGCGTGGGCTCGAGTTGAGGGTACACCGACGCCAGTCGCAAGTCACAACACCACAATCATTAAGAATGGAGTCAAAGTACAGAGCATAACAATCCTGGGCAAGGATTGTGGAGTTCGTGATGAGGTGAGGGTGCAGAATTGTGTGTGTCTTCCTAACAAAGAGTTAAAGAGGGTAAGTTCATGGTACTTTTTGGTTATTGACCACCTGCTGATTCATCATAGGATGTCACCAACGAAGTAATCATGTGATTGAAGCGGACTTTGAACCATCTTACTTCCCAATAGAAATAGGGACTGTTAGGCTTTATGGCAACCGACCAAAAAGCAACGACCCTTGGACTTTCGAAGGGAATCATAATGAAAAGTGATAGTTCAAGCATCCTTCCTCATCAGCCATTGCAGCTCCTTCGCCTGCTCGGCTGTCACTAGCCTTTCCAGTCTCGCCTGACGCATAAAGTCGTGATCCTCATACTCAAAACCCGGTACCACCGTCTGCAAAACTTATCATCAGTAATGACACAAGCTTGCACCACTGAACAGACGTACCTCGCTGATCAACAACCCCTCACTTTGCTCCCCTCCCTCCTCATCCGGCAACAAAAAGGATGCCTTATACTTCCCTCCATCTACAATCCACTGCAACCTCTCCCCCTTCTCCACATCCTTCCCCACAACAAACGTCTCAACCCTCGCGTTCTTCCTCTCCCCCTCCTTCCCCGCCGCCACCGCATCATCCTCATCATAGCTCCCCATCACCTCATCCGCATGGATAATCACATACCGCCCGCGACCCCGATGCAGCGTATGCACCGTGCGCCCCCGATTCCGATGGAAACATCCCAGTGGGCTTTGCGGCGTGATCAGGTAGAAGATGGAGGTGCTCGCGGCGCGGGTCAATTGCTTGCCTTGCGCGGTCTGAGAGACGATGTGGGCGGGTTGGGTGAGGGCGTCGGAGACGAGGAACGGGTTCGGAACGCGGCGGGTGTCGCGGTCGGTTTCGACGAAGTACCCGCCTTCGATGTGTTCTTGGAGGTTGAGGGTCTTGATGAGGGAAGCGGTGGTGGGGGATTCGGAGGCGGAGGCGGAGGGATGGAAGGTGGGGACGAGGGGGGATGTGAGGGTGGGGATGGAGGACATGTTGTTCTGTCGAATTGGAGAAGTAGAGCGGTAGAAATTAAGGAAAGGAATGTACCACAGGTAGCGAGAGGTTCATTTCGGCATTTCAATGTTGGTCATACGGTAAGCTTACCTATCATATACGGAGTAGAACTCTGGCCTAATTGCGTGTGACTTGACACACGTGGGCCTTGAGTTACCTTCCAATTCTAGACCATGTTCTTCGAGAGGTAAAGACGACCCAGAAGAATTTAGACTTGAGCCATTCAAAGCCAATTTTTGGCCTGACACGTTGAGGGTAATGTAAAGAGTAAATCCGCAGAGGATCAGCGGTCAAGGGTCCTTGATCTCTCCTCTCGTACATGCCTCGGATGCCGACGGGACCAAGGGACCAAAGACCCCCGGTCTTTTCCATTTGTTCCTTTTCAACCTTAAGATTCATCCTGCTTCCCTCCCAATCCTTTCCATGTTCCAGGCTACATGAGCGACATTCACGTAACTCGCACATGGCCTCTTCTCACGCCCTCGGCGTATTTGATAAGCCGCCAGAACAGCTGCGTGAAGTTTACAAAAAATTCCAAAAGCTGGAAGCTCATGCACTCGACACGAATGAGGAGATCGCGGATCTCCGTCGTGGCTTGACAAGTGCTCAGAAGCGGAAATTCCACATTAGCAGATGGCAGGATCAGGAAAGTCTTGTACAGGCATCTAGTATATTTGCAGATTTGCACGCGAGCCCAAATCGGGAAGATGCCGATAAATTGGACAATCTCGTGTATGAGCACGAAGATATGCCAGGTCTATTCCTCATTCCTTCCCTCGTTTCTCCTCGAGTGCAGAGAAGTCTGCTCTCCTGTGTCATGCATAGGGACCTTTCCGCTCCAACGCACAAGACAAATCTTCATATGCACTACGATCTGCCGTATGCGGGTAAGAGCGATTCTTTCTTTACCTATGCACCGTCTGCAGACGTTATGTTTCGACCCAAATATCCAGAATTGCATAAGGCGCTCTCTATCTCTCAAGTCTTGAATAAAAAACTTCGTTGGATTACATTGGGAGGGCAATATGATTGGACCGAAAAGAAGTATCCTGCTGAACAGCCACCGCCATTTCCGACTGACATTGCCTCTCTACTCCAAAGTTTATTTCCAAGTATGGTACCGGAGGCAGCCATTGTCAACTTCTATTCTCCCGGCGATACTCTGAGCTTGCACCGTGATATTAGTGAGGAAAGCGAGAAAGGTCTTGCAAGCCTTAGCATTGGGTGCGATGGAGTCTTCGTGGTAGGTCGAAGCCCTTCTGGTGAGAATGATGAAGTCAAATCTATCGTCGTGCGTCTCCGCTCGGGAGATGCCGTTTTTATGGATGGTCCATCACGATTTGCGTGGCATGGTGTCCCGCAAATTATCCGGGATACATGTCCACCCTGGCTAGAGAATTGGCCGGCAGCAGGAGATGATGACCGAGAGAAGGATTACGAACAGTGGAGGGGCTGGATGTCAACCAAGAGGATTAATGTGAATGTGCGACAGATGCGGGATTGATTTAATTATGATGCGAATACTGTGAATCCGGCAAAGCGCTGAAACCATGGTTCCTTCAATCGGTCCAAAGGAGCACAAATCATCATCAGGCGACAGAAATTGCGCCGGTACGGGTGTTCGTTGAAGACGCGGCGTAGCCGAGCGAGGAAATTTTCCTGCAAAAGAACCCCACAATCCGATCCACTCGGATGCCTTAAGCTACCGCCTTAAACAGGAAAATATACTCTGCTCATCCAATTCGCTAGCATATCCCGGCCAAATGTATGAGGCCGAAGTCGTCTAGGCGGTGTCAAGATAGAACCTTGTTCTGCCGTATTATCTACCTTCCAAGGAGTTTTTGTGCTTATTTTTCTAAGTAAGTGCATTCCGGAATCGCTGTCGAGGCTCTGACCGGTAAGGATAATACGAATGTCATATCTCTGAATAACCCTTCGCAACTTATGGGCTATGCGATCAAACTCGATTTGGTCACAAATATCGGGGAACAAAATCAGTCTATTTTGGCTCATCTGTGAGGTTCAAGCCAAGCTGTTACGCACTCAATCGATTTTTCGCGAAGATGTTACATCCCTGCAGCCTGCTCGTCTTGGAGCCCGCTCATGAGCCGATCTACAATAATCTATCAAATGCCGCCGAGCCATCCTTATCACTGATGGCTCACTCCAGGTCCACAACGCCATGATGTCGAGCTCCCGACATGGCAAAGTCCTCAAAGCCCATGTTGCGATTATCAAGGTTTTTTACCGTTAGGAACACCTGCGGCCAAGTATCGCGCAGAAAGCCCAGGTCTGGCGGTGGCCGACGGAACTCATTGTTCACCAGAAGGCAGGTCGATTCATCTGCGGCCGTGACTTGATCAAGCACAATGAATCTTTGATGATGGAGTCCATTCCCGGGAAAATTGTGGAGAACGAATTCGTTGATCTCCTCAGGCGAGATGTTGATGAACGGCGATGCCGGTGGAGAGGAAAAGGGTTCGATAGCAGCAGATCGTTCCTGCAGCTCTGAGACCGAAGTTGTGTCTATGAAGATGATTTGCTCACCCTCGGTAAACTCCCATTCATTGTGGCATTTGATGATGTTGTTGAAGGTCTGCGCAAGTCAACATGATAGATATGGCATTAACGACGTGGAACTCACCTCGAGCGGAACATCTGCAGTTACGAAAATTGGCAGTTTAGTCCGTTCTGGTTGCCACGTGGTCTTCGCTGGGGCACCCTGTTTCCCTTGACGCAGAGATTTAAATTCTTCTTTCAATGAGTCAAAAGAAGTTGGCTTTCCCGACAGCAGTCCGCCTTCCAAAGCAGCGTCATTGCGCATTTTCTGAATCGTCGCTTTGGTGGACTGGCTCTCGTGTACTTGCGCGGCAGCAGACAGTGCTATGTCAAAAGTGACTCTCACGCTAGCCTTGTCGGGTCCAAATGAGCCTGTTACTTCGCAGCTATGTCCATCGTGTACAGTCTGCTCATCGAGTACAACATGTACGTCTCGGACAAAATTCGGGTGGTTTGGGAAGCCTTCAAAACGGTATAAAAGCCACATAATATGACACTGGTCTTTCGGCACCATCGGGTTTGAAGGATACTTGAACGGGGTCCGGAAACCTGCCATGGGAGGGCTAGAAGGCGTTCCTAGGGCCGATTCGTCCTCTGTATCCAAGGCTCGGAATGCATATCGCCCCGCAATCATGGAATCGCCTTCGTAAGCTCTTGTGATGAAGTCATTCAGCAGCTAAAGTTGGGTCAGTCTGTGTGGCTTATTCGAGTTACACGCAATGAACTTGCCGGCGATGGAATATCTGCCATGCAGAAGAAAGGAACGAGAAGTCGCTGATCGGTAGACATGATGCTGTTTGTAGATTTGAGCGGATAATGAGAAACTTGGAAATCCAAAGAAAAAGCGTCTCAACTGAAACCCTGACCAAACGCTATTAAAATAGAGACTAATGTTTCTTGTGCATGAGTTAGCTTGGCGTGTGGTTTCCAGTGCCATAGGTGTTGGAAGCAGACGTCATTCTCAGCCTGGTCTACTGCGATAGAACAATACAGTAGCTCCTGAAGCTCTTCGGTCTCGTATCGGTGTTTCAGAACATAAGCCTTAACTCCTATGACTTTTGACCACCTACTTCGCACTGAGTGTGTCACTACCAGAACAGGAATTTGGTGCGAAAACGCTTATGCAGCTGACAAGATCCGAGCAAAGCTTCTTCTCATTTGATTGGTATAGAATAAGAGTTGGATTGGCGGGAAGTCCGAAATCTGTGGGATCCTCAGGAGCCGGTTTGTTCGCGATCAATTGCCACAGCTATCAATGTCTCTGGAATGTATCTTAGTGTCGATACCTACTCCGTAGGTACCTAAGGTACCGAATAATTTGAAACAATCGGGCATACGCTAGACCACAAGAAGAGCAAATCAAAGGTTTATCCGGGCAAAAAAAACTATCAAATCAGAACCGCCCATTCGTCAGAATATCTTGATCCCTAATCTAGCGTACGCTCGATCATTTCAAATTATTCGGTAATCGGGTGAGCTTTTAGCGTGGTCTGGCGAGCCATATGCTCTGCGATCCTTCAGCCTTAAACTTCACAAAGCCATGATGTTGCTATTCTACGGAGTGAAAGTACCGAAGTCGTCGCGAACGCTCCCTCCTAACGGTGTTGAAACCTTGTGCAGACATCACTTTAGGTATATACTTTAGATGCAGAAATTTGATGCTTTGGTGTTGCTTCGCTAGCACGACGATTTACGGAAACAAAACTGCGATTTGTGCGTGCGACGGTCTCGCTACAATGAGTGATCGATAGATTCTACCTATTCAAACAAGTGGGTCGCTTAGCTTTTCTGGTTAGATCCGCGAGATCGACTGGTCGTTTAGCCTGATCGTCCCCATAAAGCATCTCAGCTTTCCTAATTATTCTTCCTGTCCATAATTGTGCACACCAATCACAATAGTCTCCGTTTCGTCGGTACTGTTGGTCACGTTGACGAGTGGTGCCATACGCCGCAACATGCGCTTAGACGCTACTGGTACTGCAACGCCCCGGTCATCAAGTTGGAAGCTGGACCCATCGAAATAGAACTTGATAAATTGTCAGTCATGACCCAGTAGCCGGATGCTTATGGCTTCATGTTTCAAACATACCTGCCCTCCGTCATTCTCGCACGAAGATGCCTGTTTCACCGCCGGGTTGCACCAGTCAACCCCCCTACTCCGCGTCAGCCACTTTACAAAATGATGTCGCCGTCAGCAGAGTTGATATCTACCCACAGTTTATCAAAACTGGAAAATGCTACCGTCAAAGTGTCTCCCTTCTGAGCGCTGCTCGGTAATTTTCCTCCTTGCACTGCCCGTCTTGAATCAGCTTAAATACACATTGCTATGATCATGTTCCCTACCATTCTGTCCACTACGAACCGCGCATCGCAACCCGGGAGGCTGATTATTCCAAAGACCTCCTTGCTCAGTTGATGCGAATGGGTACTCTTCGATGCTGTTTCGTTTTGAATTGCCTTGAATCCAAGCACCTCCCTCACCACACTGGTTGGAGGCACCTGGCGCATCATTGGAATAGTCTCGGTTGGCGTCGTTCTCATCGCCGTCGGCTTTTGTAAATACCGTGCCCTTGTTAAGACAGTATGCTGACCAGCAGTCACACTTGCAGATATCAACAAGTCGGGAATCGCTGCAGTCGAAAAGGATGTCAAAATTCTTCGCGGCACAGCCGGTGGCCAAGATGCTTCCAATCAAAATGAACGGATGGGATACCTTCATGATTGCGATCTTTGAAGTTGAAAATGAAGTTTCGTAGAGACGGACAAGGAAATAAGTGCAGAATCGGTTTGCAAAAGGAATGACCTGGGAGAACCTTTTAATAAATCTGTGTAAAACCTCGTAAACAACGCAACGAGAACATAAAGGTTGCCACGTCAATAGTAAGCTTCAGGGTCGTCATAGAGGCAGCGATTTACTATCCTGAAGCTTACACGTCCTCCAACATTGCACACCAATGCGGCTTTGATGCCTGGAGGATGAGATAGTCGCGATTTGGCTCTGTTTTCGTACAGCAGTCTAGGTGACGTATGCGGTTTCCGAATGTAGGATCATTGTCAAGGCTGAGTTGAAGGAAAAATAGATGACAGAAGATCCCAGAGCCCCTCCCGTAACAAGCCGACGCCCAGCACATCATGACACGAGACATATTAATCAGATTAGACGCAAGAGAGCATACTAGGGGTCGATGAACACCGTGACGCAAGAGACGTTTTCAGCCCCATGGATGAACATGTGAACAGACGACGGAGCAGGTAGGAAGTTCGCATGCATTACCATCTTGAGTGTAAACGCTGGATAGTAAGCAATAAACCGATGTAGGCTACCAACAAGTCGTGTCGATATACGTTTCGGCCAGCTCCAAAAAAGAGCGACTGGAAGTTCCCGATGAACACTATGGGCAATACTTTTTGTCATTTGCATGACGTCGGCAATGTCGTAGATGATGTAAATCGGCCACGTTACTACGTGTTGACGGTGCTCATGCTGTTGGTGATTGACGTGAACTGCAAAGAAAGTTTCGAGTCAACACGAAGATGATTTGGCTCTCTTCGTTCAGCGCTGAAGATTAGTGCTGAACAAGAACGAGACGTTGTCTTATTGACACCACGGCTTGATATCAAGGGAATGCTGCTCGAGTATAAGTACCACTGTCTCACACATCTAGAAAGAAAATTCAGAACATTCAAACCTTTTCATTTTATCCATTATCTTTGTGCTGGTCACATATCAAAAATTAAGTCTCCAAGTTTTTTCTTTGACAGTACTCTTAATTCATTTACTATTACAACCTAACTTCCCGGCTTTGCGATACCAACATGCATTGTGAGCAAACAGAATGATGAAGCTTTATGGAAAATGAAGTAGACTGACCGCCGAAATTTAGTCCACAAGGCCGTTTTCGCGGTGGTCGTTGGTGTTCTTTTCGGATTGAGTAGCGCTGCTCCGAGTGTATCTCCATCGAGTTCGAAGAGTCAGAACATCAAAAGCCTCGAGCACATGGCAGCCTCGGGACAACCGATTAAGTTGGCCGACGTTGTCCGTTTTCTTGAAGATCAAGGCAGACTGGAGTGGACGAGTACAAGGAATGGAAGCCGCATGACCAGTATCCCTCAGAGCCATTACAATCAAACGCTTACAGAGATGCGGAGTGGGACTCATTCCCGTCTCGGGAAGCGCGGTTGGGGTGACTGGAGTAGTGCGGGCGATATTGCCGGGCTCGCGGCACAGTACAGTTGCTATGGCTCTGGTGACACTGGTCTGATGGGCCAGGCTAGTGGCTATGTGAACCAAGCCTGTGATGATTTGACCCAAGCGTCAGCTCAGGGAAGATTGGTCAACGGCGCTTGGCAAATCTGGCAAAGTGCCCAGACCACGGATGCGGACGGCAAGCCATCGATAGACCTTTTCGGTGTCATGCCGTGGGGTAGCAATCCACCCAAGTATCAACCATCGATGTGCACCAGGTATGACCACGAGAGAACAATTGAACAGGGCAGGGCTAATGATTGACAGCGCCCTCCAAGCCTTGACTTCCTGGGTTTGTGCCGAGGGCAATGGTGACGGCAGCGACTCTCAGGGCGGTGGAATCGCCGTTGGAACCAGTGGCGATACAGACGATGGCGCTATGGAATTCCGTTTCGATCCTCAGAGCGTCTAGAATAGGTGCAGAGCAGTGCTTAGGTCGCAGTGCGCCAACGGTGTTGGATGGGTGTATTTCAATGTGATGTTAGCTGCTGGTCACTTGATCGATTATGCAGGAGATTGGAGATATAGTATTCGCTGATATAAAGCAAGATGAAGTGACCATCGAACAGATGAGCACAGCAGTATCGGTCGTTCTGTATGAGTAGCTGAGATAAAAGATCGCAACCGACCAACTTCAAGCTCTACAGTATTGCATAACTTGCTTCAACAACGTTCCAGGTGCCCAGAATCCTAGAAACTAAGCAGGGGCCAAAAGCGGTGGGACTTGGATGCAATTGACGGTGGTCTACTGCTTGGTGAGCTACTTCGGCTATCGTTCCTGGAGTTGTCTTGAATGCCTCGAAGGTCCAGAGGCACACATACGTAATGGAGTCGTAGTATGCACTGATACTAGGTTATAGCCTGCTTGATTGATATCATAAAATGTACTTTGTAGTGTGACGCTCTTGACCCAGTACAGCGTACCCACAGTGCCCATATACAGAGATAGCACCGGGAAGGATACGTCAATAATCAACATTAGACCAGCGCAGTTTCCGTTCGGTGGTAATGCAAGGTTTCCAACATACATGCCTGTAGAGGGGACGTCCTTCGCTATTTCAGCGGTCCGAGACGGTCAAGGTCGTCGCCAGGCACCGCCAGATGTAGCTCCTAGATAATGCTCATATGAAATCGTGCTTAGGCAAGGATTGATGCAGATGGGAAGATTCCCAGAGGCACTGAATCTGCTTAGGTAAAAGCCGCGGGCGCTCCGGGAGCAAGCCAGATCAAGACCATCGAACTTTTATGGACGTTCTTGAGTATTGACGTATTTTAGTATAAGTGATATCGGGAAAAATAATCTCAAGTCATTCGCTATTCATATTTCGATGAATCGGGGATACATAATGGATCTTGGCTTTTTACATTTTACTTTAACAGCTTTATCCTCGTCCAGTAAGAGAGGTAGGCCTTGATCGTATTCTCTCCAACAGGTGCCATATTCGCCATAGTTGAGCTCACCCTGCGCGAGTTGGATGTATCCAGAACAATAGACCCACACGACATCTTGAGGAAATCGTTTCGAATAAAGTTTGTGAGACTCGCGGCAGGATTGTCCGGTCCTGGTGCAGATTCAACGAGATCGAGCCAGCACTCCAGTGGGATGATTGATGAGCTGGATATGTGGAGCTCCCTGGAAATGAGCATTACAGCCTCTTCCCAACTCTGCCGGACGGGATTTTCTAGATGATAGACCTGTTGGAGCGGGCGATGATAAAAGAGGATTTCGGAGAGTGCTTTGGCAGCTGAGTCCACTGGAATCCAGGACAACGTCTTTGAACAGCTGTTAGCAGGGCGATACGTCGCGAATGGTTAGGAGGACTTACCCCACGTAGATCGGGAAATTTTCCTATCTTCTGAGACGATGCGCAGACGGCGACGAAATGTTCGTTAGCGTTCCAATAGCCACTGCTGGCGCCTGCAATCTGCCCTACTCTGACCATACCTGCCTCAATTTCCGGATCGTCATTAGCCGCGCGTTGGATCATCTTCTCGCATACGAGTTTGGCTTTGGCGTAGCCGAGCTCAAGCGTCCAGGCCTGATCCTCGACAACGATTTCGGGCACCAGGCTTTCCCCTTTGACCAATGGATAGTTACCGACAGTGGAGATGGAAGATATGAAGAGTACCCTCGGTTTTCTATCTTGATGGTAGAAGTGTGCTTTGCGAGCCAGCTGGACTAGGTTTTGCAGGCTTCGAAACGAGGCATCATAAGACTGCAGGCCCATCTTGAAGTTCATCGGCCACGCAATGTGTACAATGTGAGTTACTTCGGTCGCTAGGCGCTCGTACTCAGACTCGACCAACCCGAGGCAAGGGGCAGATGTGCTCGTCTGGCGTATCTCAACCTTAGCCCACATGTCATCACTTACCGAGATACCCCGTAATTTCATGGCAAGTTTTTGAGCTTCAATTGGAGTCTCTTTCCCAGGCCTGTTCAGACAGATGATGCGGCCCAATGAATCGTCCTTGAGAAGCTGTCCAAGAAAAAAGGAACCCAGGCTTCCAGTGGCGCCTGTAAGCACGACAACTTTCTTTTGATCTCCACGGTCATCTCTGCCGGTGTACTTATCGACAAGCTTTTCGATGAGTTCCGTTTCAGGTATGATCCCGTTTGCTATCGAGTGTTTGGGAATCAACGCCTCGACAAGCATGCTGACAGATGGATGCAGGTACACAAAGTCGTCGGTGATCTTATCAACGGGCAGGACATGGTCTGCGTCAGACCTGGACGAGGCATGCGTCGCGCGTACCGAGGCTGTCAGTAACCTTCGCAGCTTAGTCGCCTGGAGACTGTCCATGCCGAGGGCGAAGAAGTCAGTGTTGTCGTCTAGTGTGTCATTGCCATGGGCTTGCCATTGGACGTTTTCTGTCACCAGAGCCCTTATGCTTGTTCGCGGCGAGGACAAGTCAAGTGGGAGTGCGGCTGCGCTGGCCTCGAGGTTGCGATATAGGGCCGCTATCTCTTCGGCAAACTTCTTTGCCACCGTGTTCCGGAGGACAGTCCCCTTGTCTGATCGTGGTAGGGCTCCTGGCGGAACAACCAATATGGCAGCTGGCGACGTGATTCTGGCATGGGCATCCATTTCACGGCCGGCTTCCTCGATTGTTGGCCATATAGACGCCTTGAAATTCTCCATCTCGTCATCTTCGATGACTCTGGCAGACTCGACAATGACTGCCAGCTCAAACTGCTTCTCTCCAAATGCAGTGGCATCTTTTACGTCGTTGTGCTGTCTGAGGAGAGACTCCAATATGGTAGGCCGTATTTTCTCCCCTGTTGCAAGGCAAATTAAGTCGTCAGTACGGCCGGCAATAGTGAAATTCAACTGTCCGATGTCGCTATCCAGGGAATACTCCTTGCTGGTTATGATTAGATCTTGGAGCTCGAAGCGCTCTTTCCATCCAAATGGTCGCAGACTGAGCTTGTATTTGTAGATCTGCTCAGAGTCGGAGTCAGGCTGCGGATCCTCGTCTACATCAACCTGGTCCAGTCTAACTTGGAGCGGGCCAAGCGTGTCACTTCGCAACCTCAATTGACGCCAGTTGTATCCCTTAGCAGGTATGAAAAAGGGGGTCAGGGGCCCAGTTTCGGTAGCGCCATATTGCATAACCAGTCGCACTCCTGCAGCGTCGAGTCTCTCTCCGACGGACGCCTTCGGCCGGCCACCACCGAAACCGACAAAGTCCAGTGCTTGAAGAACCTCATGCCCCTTATTCCCCGGTAGAGACTCAATTTCTTCCAAAATTGACGGCACGGTCAACAATGCTTTCGCTCCAGCTACTTGTATGAGAGCTGCAGTGGATGCACCATTTGGAATCACAGAAGACGGAGGGATGCAAATCGTCTTGCCAATACTAAGAGACAAGCAGATCGTCACAAAGCCAAATCCCTGTCGTCGCAATTAACGCGAAGCTCGCAGCACCATCTCATTTCTCATTACTTACATGGAAGAATGGCAGTGTCGAGACTGTAAGACCGTGAGCTTCTTCATTAGAAGTGAAGGTATGACATGTTGCGTAACCCAAGTAATATCGATGGGAGCAGGGAATTGGCTTTGGAAGCCCTGAGGTCCCTGAAGAATGGAGGATGAGCACCAGTCGGTCTTCTTCCGAGACGAAGTGGCTGGGATGCGCAACGCGCGTCGGTCGATCCGCATCTCCCGACTCCTCTCTCAGAAACTCTTCGTATCCAGCTACTTCGCGGATTGTTACCGCATTCCCAACTCCATTTCTTTGACCATCATCTGCGGCCGGGAAAGCTTCAGAAGCAAGGGGCTGCAGGCGTGGCGACACAAGAGCGAGCTTCGCGCCTGTTTCTCGAATGAGATGACGCACAGCCGGCGCACTCAAGCGTGCCGATAGCAGTACCACTGGCACGCCAATGCCCATCAACGCGAGCACATAGATCGCCAGACCTACATGGCTTTCCATCAGGATGGCAACAGGCGCGCACTTCTTCACATGCCCGTCAGTACCAATGATCGGTGCATGGAGACCAGCGGCATGTTCTTCAAGCCAAGCCTGGCAACGGATGATGGCTCGCTGTAACCTCTCGTAGCTCACTGGCACGAAACGATTGTTTCTTTCTGCTTGGGTGCAGAATAGGTGCTCGGGGTTGTTTTCGCCGTGAAAATCAACGAGTTCAGGCAATGTCCGTATGCCCTGCTCCGTGCTGGGGTCCAGGCTCACCTTGGGTTTGATAAAAGCTGCCATCTTTGTAGCGTTTGTCGGGCTCGCGAGGTTTTGCATCGAAGGGAACACCTGGAGGGACGCCGGCCGCCAGATTATGAGTGAATGCAGCTTGGAATTCACGAGTAACGCGCCTTGGTGAATATTCGTCTAACACAGTCAGAGTTATGTCGATAGCCCGGTCGGTCCTTGCTGCCGTTGACCGCAGCCATGGAAGGAGAACCAATCAGGCATGAGTGGCCCCAACTTGGGGATGCCGAAAGAGGTGATTAGAGAACTCGGGTCCCCCTTGAGTAATCATGTACGTCTCGTCCGTCAGTGATCGAAGAGCTTAAAATTGCAGCTTTGGGCAGTTGAGCTTGAGGAGCAAGGATTCATGCAATACGACATTCAAGGATTCTATCTCGCAGGCTTGGTCTATAAAAAATATATATCTACACACGCGCAGAAGCGGTCGGTAAGTCCATCTTAATTATCATTGACAATGCACTGAATCTTGAGGCCTGCGCTGTGTTTGAGAACGCTCCCCATTATTTCGTGGGCAATATACGGATCCACCTGGCTCAGAGTCAGAGTGACGCTGCCCTTCTTTTTATTTTCTCTTGTATTTTCGCTGTGGACATACGCGTTGGGACTAGCACTGTTCTCAACACCTACTTTGCTCCTAGAGTCATCTTTGCTTCCAGGTATATCAAAGTACCCAATATCGAAGGACCCGGAATTCTGAAAGAATTGTTCATTCATGGGACTTTTGGCCATCCATGAAGTTTGAGAAGCAGCTGCATGTGACGTTGCGGCGTCTAGTGGGTCGAACCAAGATAGAGAGTCACTGCCGGGTGTTGGAAGCTCTCTGTAAGTCTGCACCTGTCCCGTAGTGCCTGTCCAATGCGGCCCAAGCATGGAAGTGGTGCTCTTATGCGCTAAAGATCCAGGAGGCTGCTGGAAATGCGCAATGCTCATGGGATCAATTTTGAGTTCGGAGGAAATGCTTATTTCTTGCTGGCCCATGGCAATTCTGGACGGCTCCTGAACTTGGTGCAGTTCTGATAACCCGCTATAATCGCACTCAGAACTGTCATCACATGCATCGTCATCGTCGTCCTCTTCTTCTCCGTCATCACCTTGTGGTTCGACATCCACCATATCGTCATCATTAGAACCTGGGCTAGGTTGCTGGACTAAGGCAGGACTCCTAGAAGGCGTTTTCCGGCTCCGACGGCCAAGAAGGAGGCTCCTTAATACAGTCAGCTAATACCTCCTTGTGGCCAGGTACTTTTGGGTCTCACCGATTGCGGATATCATGAGGGGAACGGTCAGGGAGGTCTGATAGCCCAATCTGCTTCCAGTTGTTCCCATATTTTGTTATGGCCTCCAGCAATTTTCTGTCTTCTTCAGGAGTCCATGGAGAGTGTTTGAAGTCGGGTCCCAGCACGTGCTGCCATCGTTTTGCGCATTCTGCCGCCAAATGCATCTTAGTTGAAGCGGACTAATGATCGTACATACTGAACACTCACGGTCTGCATTACGACTTTGAACTAGAACCGCCACTTGACTCCATCTATGAAAGTTAACGGTGAATATCAAAACTTGGAACAGGCTGCAAGTTTGAGGGGCAGGAGAGTGGCAGGCAACTAACTTGAAGCCTAGTTGCTGAACTGCTCGCTTGAGACGCTCATCTTCGTCTCGTGTCCATGCTCCCTTTCTGATGTCCAGCTGGATCTTTGACCACCGCTTGCGGCAATCCTTGTTTGTGCGATCGGGTAACGATGCGGCGATATCATTCCAATTCTGGACAGTTCCGTCTTCGCGCACTATTTAACGTAATGTAATGATTAGAATTCAGCCATAACCCAGAGAAACTGGTAACCAGATAGGTGGAACGGCAAAAGGTGTTTACATTGAACTCGCACCCCATTCTTCAGGATCTCATCTTCCTGGCTGGTCCACCAACGGCGTTTTCGTTGGGAAGTCATCGCCTACTCTTTTTGGCGTGCCCAGTTCTACTCTCTGTGGAAGCTCTCTGAAGACTTCGCATTACCAGCTCTACGGTCGGGGGGGAGCACCAGAGAAGAACAAATCTTTACGACTATCTAAGTATCTTGGCATCCAAGAGTTCTGGCTAAATATTGAATCCCTCAGCTACGTAAATCTTACATGCGGTGACACGAGCGGGTGTCTGTGCACCCCAAGGTTTCCATACATGTGCAACAGCTTCAGAGTCACTCAGAAGAGAGAATAATTGTCGTATTTGCTCGGAGCAGGTCCCTATGATCATCTGCCCAGCCCCTCAACCTAACCTGACTCGAATCTTAACATCCATCTCCACTGAACAGGACAGTATCCGTAGCTGATTGGAAACTGGAACACAGTATTAGGAGGTCGAGAATGTACCTCGTTTGGGAGACTCTCAGCTTCGGTACGATACCGCTGGCATGGTGGTGGCGTCTGCTATGCTCGATAAGTCCTGCCGAGGATTCCTAGGGGCCGTGCCAGCCGCACTTCTCATCCGGACGGGAAGTTATTTAATATTCTGTAATAAAGCCAGGTCCGGGCACGCGGACCTCGTCCTGCGTGGCCAACACGTGACGCGGAACGAGTGACGATCCATGGATCTCAGCGCATTAACCATTATCGTCCTTCGTTTGAGCGTTGTCACCTAGCTGCCAAGGCGGTCTAACGCACGGTGCGGCTCGAATCTACGGTCCACTAGTCGAACTGTTGCAAACGAGATGCTGACAGGATTTGCTGATATTTCTAGGGTTTGTCCGCAAACAGGAGGAGATACTTATTGGACCATTTGCTCGGCGTATGACCAACAAATGCACGAGCAGAGTCGAATTGGATCTGGAATAGCGATGCATGGGCTTGTAGGGACCCGACTCACTACTGCTTGTTGCGCATTTACTCTAAACAAGCGATTTGCGGCTGAAAGTACTATGCAGGGACACTAGAGCTTACCGTCGCCTGCAAGGGAGGACTGTGATTGCTAGACTAACGATGCAGTCGCGGAAACCCTCGAATTCTAGATGGCTGCAAGAGTTTCAATTATGCATGGTTGCAGCTTGAAGCGAGCTTTCGACAACCACCGGTAAAGCATGTAAGCCTAGGGACTGTTTACATGAGGATTATGCGATCGTGTTTCCAAGTTCATGCATTGCTAGTCGTTATTTTCCTTTATGCAAGAGCCTCGCGCATCCGGCTGCTGCGGTGACCCTTAGGTAACGACCTCAAATCTCTCGAAGCACGTGATTTGTGCTTAGTTCTTTTATCTCAGGTAGTATCATCAGCTGAGAAAGTAGATGTATGGGTCCCACGATTAACCCTTGCTAGGTGCATGACCATGGCCGTAGCAGCCGAATGCACGAGGCGGTTGCAGCTGAGATCGCCACTATAATTTATGTAGTAGATAGACGAATTCGTATTTAAGACGAACGGTACGAAGTTGGTCCCAGCCAAGAGCGCCAAGATGTGGCTCGCTGACGAGGCATCCAAAGGAGCCGCCAAATGCTTGGCAAACAAAGTAGGTTCTCGGTCCTTCTCTTCTGAGCCTCCATGACCCTGACGGACCCGAGTTAGGTTCGACGTCTATGGGGTCCAGCCTGCAGCTTAGGAGGATTGGGGCCCACATCCGGTGGCAGTCAACCAGAAGTCTGATGTAGCAAGTCTTTATTCACTTACTGAAGTACCCATGTAACGATGATCGTTGGTGTATATCGACAATGATATCCTCATATGCACTTGACAACCCGAACAGAGTCCGATTTTGATAACGACTTCCTTGGGATTCAAATACCATGGGTATCATTGTGCGCCCCCACACGAATTCAACTTTCTGTTCCACCTAAAACTTTTCATTTCTTGTACCCTCTCTCAACAAGACCTCCTTTTAACAAGGAGGAATCTCGAACATGGCTACAATATCCGGGTTCGAGACAGATGGGGTCCTTCCACAGGACATGCCGCCTAATGCCATAGCTGTCGTGGGCATGGGATGCAAGTTTCCTGGAGCCGACTCGGTCGAAGAATACTGGCGTCTTCTAGACGCGGGAAAATCGATGCTGAGCGAGCCACCCAGCGGGCGCTTTCCAACACATGAACACCCACGCAACACGGAGAAGACGGTGTATTTTGGCAACTATCTCGATGATCTTGAAAGTTTTGACAACCGCTTCTTCAAGAAGTCCGCCCGCGAGGCGGCTTCAATGGACCCCCAACAACGACTTCTGCTCGAAGTTTCATATCAAGCCTTGGAGTCTTCCGGCTTCTTCGGTCCTCGTGAACCAGATCTTGACGTGGGTTGCTTCATTGGAGTGTGCGCATCTGACTATAACGACAACGTAGCCAGCCATCCATCAAACGCTTTCTCGGCACTAGGGACTTTAAGGGCCTTCGTGCCAGGCAGAGTCAGCCACTTCTTCGGATTATCTGGGCCTTCGGTCGCTCTAGACACGGCCTGTTCCTCGTCTGCAGTTGCCATCGATGCTGCCTGCAAGGCCATCCTCTGCGGCGACTGCAAGAGTGCCATTGCCGGTGGAGTTTCGGTCTTTACGAGCCCATTTTTCTATCAAAACCTGGCAGCTGCCTCTTTCCTCAGTCCCACGGGCGCGAGTAAATCATTCGATGCCAGCGCTGATGGTTACTGCCGAGGAGAAGGCGTCGGTCTCGTTGTTCTGAAACGACTGTCACAAGCTGTCGCAGATGGTGATACCGTCCTAGGCACGATTCTCGCCACCTCAGTTAGACAAAGCAGTAACCAGGTACCTATCACGGTCCCTTATTCCGCTTCTCAGACAAATTTGTACCGGAAGCTCCTCAGTATAGCTGGCGTCGCCGCTGAGGATGTCACTTACGTAGAAGCTCATGGAACCGGCACGCCCGTTGGGGATCCACTCGAATACGAGGCTATCAAGGAGGTTTTTGGCGGCAAATCAAGACGAGAGCCTCTTCATTTGGCCTCCGTCAAAGGGAACATCGGGCACACCGAAGGGGCTTCTGGTGTTGCTGGCCTGATCAAAACCATTTTGATGATGCAGACCCGCACCGTCCCGAGACAGGCTAATTATGTTTCGGCGCATCCCAAGGTTAACCTCATACCAGGGCAGATCTCTATTCCGACAGAGAACCTTCGTTGGACTGCTAAATCCCTCGTCGCATGTGTTAACAATTATGGAGCTGCGGGTAGCATCGCTGCTATGGTTGTCAAGGAGGCGCCGTCCAGCAAGGGGCAAGGGCAGAGTCTGCAGACTACACAGACCCAAGGCCTGAGCAAATACCCCCTAATTGTCACTGCAAACAGTGCTAGGAGTCTCGGTCAGAACTGCGCCAAATTGAGGGACTACGTGTTCTCGTTGAATCGTGGTTCCACTTCTCGCGCAAGCACGCTGGCGGATCTCACTTTCAACTTGAGCGAGAAGCAAAATCGATCATTACCCATCGTGTTCACAAAGACAGTCTCCAGCTTGTCAGATTTGGACGATCAACTTCGAATCGTAGCGTCGAATCCTGATTCACCACTCTGCCAAACAAACCCCAAGCCGAATCCGATCATCTTGATCTTCGGTGGTCAGACTGCTCGGTCTGTGGGTCTCAACAAGCAGGTCTACGAGACCTCAGCACTGCTCCGCAAGTATCTTGACGAGTGTGACAAGGTGCTCAAGGGCTTTGGTTATCGGGGTATCTATCCTCAAATCTTCGAAACGAAGCCCGCCGACGATGTTGTCTCGATCCAGACAATGCAATTCGCCCTTCAATATGCCTGCGCTCAATCATGGATTGCTTGCGGTCTGAAGGTCGATGCTGTTCTGGGCCATTCTTTTGGTCAGCTCGTTGCCTTGACGGTGTCTGGCGTTCTTTCGCTCGTGGACGGTCTTAAGCTGGTGTACGGACGAGCTGTCCTAATGCGCGACGGCTGGGGCCTTGAAAAGGGTTCCATGATTGCACTTGAAGCGGGTTACGAGGAGGCAATGGGTATTATCGCATCAGTACAGAAGGCGAACGGCTCCTCGCACTCTGGACCTGAGGTCGCCTGTTTCAATGGACCCCGGAGTCACGTGCTCGTCGGGTCTTCTGCCGAGATTGCCGAGGTGGCCAAGAAAACGACAACGGCCAAGGCCAAAGTCTTGGATGTGACGCACGGCTTCCATTCGAGGTTCTGCGATCCTATTCTCCCAGATTTGGAGAAATTGGCCCAGGGGTTGACGTTCAACAAGCCTAAGATCTACGTCGAGACCTGCTCTGATGGGGAGACGTGGCCTGCTGTCACGGCAAAGCTGATAACGGACCACACTCGCGCACCCGTTTACTTTGAAGATGCCGTCCAGCGTATCGCGACCCGATATGGCGCATGTACCTGGTTGGAAGCCGGTGCTAACTCTTCCGTCACCAGCATTGCCCGTCGGGCTCTATCCGACCAGAGTGGCCAAGACATCAACAATTTCTTCTGTCCCGTCAACTTGAACCGAGATGACGCCCTGAGCGCATTGGCAGATACGACTGTCAATCTTTGGAAGCGTGGCCACCATGTTCAATTCTGGCCATTCCACCACGTTCAGAACCAAGATTATCTGTCTCTGAACCTGCCTCCCTACCAGTTCGAAAAGTCACGACACTGGCTCGACTTTGACCTTGGGACAGAGAAGGCATCTGAGTCAACCACAACACCATCCAAGACGCCTGAGCCGCCAGTTGTTGAACCGGAGCCGGAGCCAGTGCTCATTACCTTTTCTGGCTTTAAGGATGCTGATGATGGAGGGCATCATGGCCAGAAACAGGCTGTTTTCACGATTGACCCACGTTCAGAGGAATGGAGAGCGCTCGTTGCCGGTCATTCCGTGCTACAGGAATCTCTGTGTCCGGCGCCACTGTACGTCGAGCTGGTTTTGCAGGCTGCTAATCAGCTTGCGTCTATTAAGAATATTCCCTGCGCCCCGTTTGCTCGCGTGGATGACCTAGAAATCCCTTCTCCATTAGGTATGAGTCAGGATAAAATCGTCCAGCTTATCCTCACCCCGTCCGACCAGACTGGTTGCAAGTTCAATTTCTCTTTCCTTGCTCAAGGGCGCCAAACGGGTCCCGGACGACAGTGTACAATCCAAGCGTCTCAGCCTACAACTAAGCATGCCGTTGGAAGAGTTGAGATAATTCTAGCTCATGACACTGCTGTTACTACTGAGCTTGAACGAACTAGGAAACTGCTCCACCATATGCAACAGAACCAAAGCCAGGATCAGAATCATAAATTTGCCGAAATGGTCGCACAGCCTGGCGGCGAGGCTGCCCAAGGTACGCTCGTGTACAAGGTCTTCTCTAGGGTTGTACAATACCACGACTATTACAAAGGCGTTCGCAGAATCGCCAGCAACAGTGACGGTGCAGTATTGGCTGAGGTCTCCCTGCCCGAATCACAGCCGAGCTGCACCAAGGAGCTTCTCTCTACTCCAGTGGCCATCGACAACTTCTTTCAGGTTCCTGGGTTATTTGCGAACTGCTTGGCGCCGTGCCCGTCAGATGAGGCTTTTGTCTCTACGCACGTCGATCGCATCCAGTTGTCGCCCGAATTTGGCAAGCTGCAGGCCGAAGGAAAAAGACGCAGCTGGGAGGTGTTTGCCATGTCCACAGCACTAGGCGAGAAGGAAAGCAGCAACGACATTTTCGTTACTGACCAGACCACCGGTCAGCTGGTTTTCGTCGCATTTGGTGCCAAGTTCAGCAGAGTACGGACTGCGGCACTTGCGAAGATACTATCCCGGGCAAATCCTGGCGACGCATCTGCGGTTACGTCTTCTACATCTGCTCAAAAAGGTCGTATTGAGAATACCGCGGTTACTTTAGCAGTACCTCCAGTAAAGCATACGGCAGTTACCCTAGCTCAATTGCAACACCCTCGTCAGGTCGAGCAACAGCAGCAGCAGCCGTTACAGAGACCTCCGTCTCCAAGCAGAGCAGCCTTCACTGACAAGACCCTGCCATTGTTACCCTCTGTCACCGGACCGGCATCCCAAGTACTTAACGTGGAAGATAGATTACGAGCACTGCTCAGCAAGTTGACAGACGTCCCAGCGGATCAATTTCAGAGCCATGTCTCTCTCGATCAGCTCGGTATCGACTCTCTGATGGCCACAGAGATGCTATCAGAGGTTCAAGACGAATTTCATATATCGATATCGCTGGATCGTTTCCAGGCTTTACAGACCTTTGGATCTCTCTGTGGATATCTAGATGCCCATGGGAGCCGGCAAGACCCCCTGAAAGTGTTGGATATTCCTTTGCCCCAGAAAACTTCCGTCGCAATTCCCCTTCCACATACGTTGCCCAACCACGGAACCACGAATCAGCATGTCGACCTCGACCTCGAAATTGAACAGACCTTAACAGTGACCGCAATCCCCACGATTCAAGAAAATGACCAGCATCAGGATGCAGTGTCGCAGTTAGCGAACCTGCTCGGCAGCCATCTCGAGTGCTCAGCGAGTGACTTTGAGCGCTCAACGAACCTCGCAGATTGCGGTCTCGACTCTCTTCTCTGCATGGAACTTATGAGCGACATGCAGGCGATGTTTGGCGTCTCGGTCGACTTATCTGTTCTCATCAAGGGCAGTACCTTCGGCGACCTTGCCGACCTGCTCATCAGTGCAATTGCGCCTCTTGAACATGCGGGTACAACAAATTCGAGCACACCAGCTTCTACGCTGACAAGGTCATCTGGTCTCGCGACACCACTTACTATTCCTGATCCCGGCCCCAACGAGGCTCATCTCTTGACAACGACCACGAAGGTGCCTTCGACAGACGGTGTCCTAGCTGGCGCAGCTCGAGAATTTGAGGGCATCAAGGCCGATTTCGACAAGTTTGCAGACGAGTACAAATTCAGTGATTTCTACAGTAAAGTATACGACAAGCAGGCACATTTGGTCCTAGCCTACACGATCGAGGCCTTCTCGGATCTGGGTATCAATCTGAGTTCATTAAGGCCTGGCGATCAGATTCCCACAGTCAACGTGGTACCAAAGCATAATCGCCTGCTTAACGTCCTGTACGAAATCCTCCGTCATGGCAAGGTAGCCGACTACGATGGCAGGGGATACGTTCGTTCGGACGTTCCTATCGACAAAACTCATTCCAGCATTCTCTACAAGGACGTCGCGACACGATTTCCCCAGCATGCCAAGGAGCACACGCTTTTGAACCTCTGCGGACCTGAAATGTCCGGTTTCTTGAGCGGCAAGAAGGACCCTCTCTCCGTCTTGTTCGGGACGAAGATGAACCGGACCATTCTGGAGGACGTGTACAGCACGGCTCCCATGTTTGTCATTGAGTCGCAGCTTCTCACTTCATTTCTTGAAAAGGCCTTAAGTACATCGGTGCCCGGACCCGACGGCAAGTTCCACATCGTCGAGCTAGGAGCAGGCACAGGCGCGACGACGCGTTGGGTCGTGGACCGTCTTGTGGAGCGAGGGATACCAATCGAGTACACTTTTACTGACATTTCGTCTTCACTGTTGATAACGGGCAAGCGCAAATTTTCCAAATTCGACTGCATGAAATATGCCACAATCGATATCGAGAAGGAGCCAGAAGCCCAATATCAGGGACAATTCGACATCGTACTCGCGACCAATTGCATCCACGCCACCAGCAACCTCCACAACTCACTGACCAATATCAACAAGCTCTTGCGGCCCCACGGTTTCGTATCGCTGGTAGAGCTGACGACAAGGAATTATTGGTTGGACATGGTCTTCGGTCTCCTCGATGGCTGGTGGCTGTACGATGATGGACGGCCTTATGTGCTCGCGACCCCTGAGTTCTGGGACAAGTCGATGCGACAAACCGGATTCCAACACGTTTCATGGACGGGTGGGCACACGCGCGAGTCTGAGGTCTGCAGGGTCATCACTGGTTTCAAACGGCCAGTCGAGGATCCTTCCTTGTATCACAGCATGCCCCAGGAGAGAGCTGGCGGTGTTGAGACGGTTGTTTTTGCACACACGGACAAGAAACTCCCGCTACGAGCAGACGTCTACTACCCTTCGCCGTCACAGGCATCCGCGCACGGGACTTGGGTCGCCGGTACGGTATAAAGTCTGATTACCCGCCTATATACTGGAGCTGACGCTGCTCTGGTACAGGCTTGTTGATCCATGGAGGGGGCCACGTGATGCTGTCTCGCAAAGATTTACGGCCGCGCCAAATTCAGTTGCTCCTCGATAACGGCGTGCTGCCCGTGGCCGTGGACTACAGGCTATGTCCGGAGACCACCATCCTGGAAGGGCCGCTCTCGGACGTTAGCAATGCATACGCTTGGGTACGAAAGACGCTCTCATCCTTGAAGCTGACAAAGACCAATGCCAATGAACTGCTCGATCCAATCCGAACGGTGGCCATTGGCTGGTCGACAGGGGGCACACTGGCCATGTCCTTAGCATGGACCTCTGTACCACGTGGGCTCCCCGCTCCCGACGGCATTCTTGCCTTTTATTGCCCAACTGACTACGAGGATGACTTTTGGCGAAAGCCTAACATCCCAGAGCATTCTGACATGTTTGCAAATGAAACGTACAACGTCATCGATGGAGTTTCGCCCGCGCCCATCACATCTTATAATGTGCCCCCCAAGATGATGGCATCAGCTGGCTGGATTGCCCCGAAAGACCCTCGCAGTCGGGTGGTACTCCACATGAACTGGCACGGGCAGACGCTGCCTGTCCTTTTCAAGGGCCTCCCACCAGCATCGAGCGTGGCACCACAAGATGCGGCTGGTTTCAATCATTTGGAACAGCCGCCACGGGAGGACATCGTGCGGGCAAGCCCCTACGCGCAGATTGTCCAGAGGAATTATAAGTCTCCTACGCACATCGTGTTTGGCACCAAAGATGATTTGATCCCATGGCAGCAGGCCCAGCGGACGGTGGATGCGATGAAAAATGCGGGCATCGAGTCTGGACTTACGCTCGCCCCGGATCAGATTCATCTATTTGACCTATATCGTGATCCTGATGGAAGGCGCTGGGGTTATGTAATAGAAGGATATAAATTTCTGCTTCAGAGAATAGGGAGGGAAATTGTGTAATATACGGCGCCGGGGATAGCAAGATTTCATAGGCCATTTTGATACCTTACTTAGATTTCCTAGATTTCAAGTTATTTACTCAGCGTCAAACACATTTCCAGTCTTTGGTCAATGTTAGGCACATAGATGTTACATGATGCCAAGCTCGCGTTCCCTATGTAAAAGGTTCTGGCTCTCACCATCCACCGAACTATGTCAACGGTAAATCGACGGCGACTTTGGATATCTCGAATAGAGATAGTCAGTCCAATCGATTTCACTGTTGTTGAAGCCATATGTTGGTTGGACCCGAGTTGCTTAACCATCGTGCGGCCTGATCCTTAGACCCGAGTTGTCCAATCCGAGCAACTCAAAATTGGGTGTACAATGTGTGTCGCGACATCACTTTCTTAGAAACTCAGAAGCACGACCAAGTTTGAGCACTGCCGCAGTAATTTATACCCAAGATCGGCTGTTGATGGCATGAATTGATTCGCAGAGTGCACTCGCTTGCAGTCATCATCATGGATCTGGATCAGTTTTCCAATGCCCGGGTCTGCCACCTAGCCGGAATTCTGGCTGTTGCCGCCATATTTTTGGCCGGCTACAGCGCGCTGCACTCCTATCTGCACTTGAGACACATCCCAGGGCCACCTTTAGCAGCCCTCAGCAACCTTGTGCGTCGGTCGTGGGTTAAGACTGGTGATGCTCATCACATACACACCTACTTACATCGTCAATATGGCCCGGTGGTGCGATTCGGACCCAATGCAATCATGGTCTCCGACCCTAATGCCATCGAGAAGATCTATGGATTCAAGATCAGGTTTCAGAAGGTAGTTCATATTCTTCCCTGGTCTCTGTCGGTGCCTTTATTTCTAAAATCACATAGTCCGAGTTTTATGACTCCATCATGCCCCGAATGAAGGGCGGCAAGATTCCAGACGTCTTCGCCACCCGTGACGAGAACGTACATCGGCAAATGAGACGTCCTGTAGCCAATTTATATTCGGTTACAAATCTGACAAGATTCGAGCCCATTATGACGTCTACCTTGGAATATTTCTTTTCTCGCTTAGATGAACTTTTTACTGACAAGAAAGTCAACTTTGATCTCTTCAAATGGATACAGCTCTTCATGTTCGATGTCCTTGGCGAGGTCACGTTCTCGCGCGCTTTAGGGTGTCTCGAAAAAGGGGGAGATGTCGAGGGCGTTATCGAGGGTATCTGGCTCTACTTCAAGAAGATCTCCGCAGTGCGTGCTTATCCCGAGTTCGATCTTTCACGCGCTTTGGGCCTCGTTACTGATCATCTATCAACTTCAGAACACTCAGATGCCTTGGCTCGATTACTTATGGAGGGACAATCCTTTGGTGCCCGTCTCCACCAAGAGGAATCCGTTAGTCGAGTTCGGCATCGCTCGTATCATGGAGCGGATGAGTCTGACCGAGGACGAGAGGCTCAACATCGGCGAGAAAGACTTTCTCTCGTGCTTCATAAAGGAGCGGGCCAAGGACGCTTCTCTGCCTGAGTTGTAAGTAGTTGCTTAAGACAAGGCAGATATTGTATACACATCAACTAATACATATCGCACACACAGGTTTGTTCCCACATGGGTAAGTCTTTTGAGTGCTGTCTGGAAGACTTCATGAACATATCTCAGGGGCATGCTCTCTGCGTGAAAGTCCGGAGACATGGTTTAAGATTCATATCCACGTGTAGAAAGACCAATGACTAACTCAACTCTTGCAAGGTCAATTCCAACATTGTGGCGGGAGCAGACACGACCAGTATAGTAGCCAGCGCCTTGATGTATCATCTTCTCAAGAACCCCTCCTCTCTCTCAAAACTCAGAAAAGAGGTCAATGATGCCGCAGCCGAAGGCCGCATCTCCAGATACGTAACCTGGAAGGAGTCTCAAACCTTGCCCTACCTAGCGGCCTGTGTAAACGAGGCCACCAGGATGAATCCACCTTTCGCCCTCCCCTTTGAACGCGTTGTACCCGAGGGCGGAGTGGAGGTCGACGGGTACTTTATTCCCCCCGGCACCAGAGTTGGAATGGTAAAGAAACCTCCCTGCATTAGGAGCCTTGAAGGCCAGCACCTTGCTGACACTTTGTTTCGTGTCCCAGAGCCCCTGGGTAGTGCATCGTGACGTATCGCTATACGGTGACGATGCCGAAGTCTGGCGACCAGAGCGATGGATGTGCGGCGAAGAGAAGAGAACGGCCATGTATAACGGACTTCTGACGGTAAGTTCAGTCATTCCCACGAGGATCTTTCCGCCCCCCAGCTCACTTTTCATTTATTTCAGTTTGGCGCCGGTCACCGAAGCTGCCTTGGAAAGAATCTCGCCTACTTTGAGATTTATAAGCTCATCCCATCGCTTCTGCAGCGCTACGATGTAAGTGGAGCTAAAAATGCATTTTTTCTTAAACCTAGACTGAACTAACAATCTCCGTCAGATTGAACTCGTCAGTCCGGTTGGGAATTGGTCTATCGAGAACAGATGGCTTGCCAAGCCCTCCGGGTTCCGCGTAAAATTGTCCAGCCGCCGTTAGGATTGTGTAATACTAGATATTCTTACTGCATATACATGATTGTTTCCCGGACTGTATTCAAGTCTCATGAAATGGCTCTTTCCAGAAAAAGCCCAGGGACGACTGCATACCATAGACCACAGTGGCACCTGAACTGATGACATGTTGTCCCTCTGGCGTTCCCAGATTGACCATTTTTCGTATTGCAGCTCTCTCCACCTTGCATGATGCCTTTTTCGGAAAGATGCTGCTGAAGTCTTGCTCTTCCAAGCGCCAGATTGTCGGGACCGGACTCGAATTGCCATACTCCATATGTGAATGGCAACGACTCGGAGTGTCGCATCGAGCGTCACGCACTACCGAAGACACTCTCAAACAGTGAAAGGTTTTTGCCAGAGAAGCTCAGCGTCATCGAAGATAATCAATAGCAAATACCAGACCATAAATAATGGTAATCAACTGGTCGTGGTAGCTTACATCGCGATCAGTGCAACCGACAGTGGGGAGGACAAAATTCATGGGTCACTCCGCATTGTCCGCGTACATATTCTTCACCAAAAACATTAACTTCTCAATTATAAATCTACATATAAAACTTATTCAATTATTTTAGGAAAATTAAAAAATAGTCTCAATTGCATTCGCCAAAATGTGGTGAGAAAAAGTGACCCATGAATTTTGTCCTCCCCACGTGGCCCGAAGCGTTTTGTATTTATCCTTACCAACTTCCTATCAAATAACTCGATGGCGCCTTGGCACCTCCACCGTACCGAAACACATGACATTCCCTTCATCCCATACCTGTTGTACGGATTTACTGAATACTTTTTTTTTTAAACACACTTAAAATAGATTGTCTATTGCATTGTATGAACGCTCATGGCTTGTACGTGGTTTGCGAGCTGTTGGAGTCAATTTTCGCACGTGCAACCAACTCGGCCCTCCCTAACTCGGGTCCCATCGACTCGTCCATAATTGTCTGGTTTTGCCATAAAAGCAGTTTTACAGTCTTCCGGAACATCGAAATTAGTTCGTGATTTGTTGAGCTGTCGTCCCTCCATCGCAAGCCATCATGCCAGCTCTTATAGTAAAATCGCAGGTTGACGCACCACCACCCAAGGTGTGGAGTTCGCTGGTAAACAAGTGCCTCCCACCCTCAGAAAATAAAGATGTCGAATTTTGGTGGAAACTCACTGGATATCACCTAGCCGTCATGATTGACGCGGCCGGCTATTCCACCGAGAAGCAGTACGAGGTACTACTTTTCCACTATTACTGGATCGTAAGTAAGACTAAATGAGAAAACGCCCAAGAACTATTCTAATTGCATGTTCAGGTACCTCGGTTAGGTCCGGCGCCACATCCAGATGGCCGCGCTGTGTTCAAGTCACTTATAGCTTACGACGGCTCGCCTTTGGAGTACTCCTGGAAATGGAATATTACAAGTGGTGAGCCCGACATTCGCTACTCCTGGGAAGCAATCGGACCCAACTCGGGAACGGCCGCTGACCCACTGAACCATGATCCCACGCTGGATTACATGGAAAAGGTGCCGAGCGTGCTCCCAGGCGTAGATTTCTCTTGGTACCGTCACTTCCTGCGAGAGCTGTACAACCCTGATAGATCTGTGTACGCCAAGGAGCTAGAACAGGGCGATCCTCCAGCCACCACTCTCATGCATGCTGTTGAGTACAACAAGGAGAAAAGCTTTGGACTCAAGTCGTACTTCTTGCCACGGAAGCTATTCCAAGGAGGTGACCCCGCGACATCAAAAGAATGGGACGATGCCATTGTGAAGCTTAACCCGGACGGAAATCACCCTGGACGAGACGCTCTGCAGCACTTTCTTGCCACCAGTCCCGAGGGTAGGCTCATGAAACCCAATGTGATGGGCATGGACGATGTCAAGCCATCAAAATCGCGGCTCAAGATGTACTTCACATCGGCTCACACCAGCTTCAACGCGGTCCGAGAAATCATGACCATGGGCGGAACTCGCGACATTCCCGAGTCGAGCCTGCAAGACCTGCGCTCCATGATCCTCGCCGTCTTGGGACTTCCCAGCGACTTCCCCGAGGATACCGAGATTCCCGTCGAGGGGAACGCCGACAACGACTGGCCCGACTTCGCCGCCCTGTGCGAAGGTTTCGTCTTCTTCTTTGACATCGCGCCCACGAGCGGCACGCCCGATGTCAAGTTTTACCTGACCACGCGTAAGTACGGAGCGGACGATCTGACCATCGCCCGCAACCTGACAGCTTGGATGCGCGCACACGGTCGCGGTGCCTACGCCGACCAGTACTTGGGCATGCTGGAGAAGCTCGCGGTACACCGAGGGCTGGAGAACGGGAAGGGCATGCATGCCTACATCAGCTACCAATGCACCGCAAAGGGAGAGCCGGACATTAAGTCCTATATTTCCCCCGAGTTGTACCATAAGGCGCGCTATGCAGCATGAGAGGCCATGGGCAGGAAAGCCCATGAGCGATTGTAAACACATTGAACTCAACCACAAGATTTCCAAGCCGCATCCACGTGAAACACATCTCTCATGACATTTTGATGCTCCTACGCTGGGCATCCTCCCATAGTAAACGGCCTGAGACGTCGTGCAATGCGTATATCCAAGGAAAGCCACATAACTGACGGCGGACAGCTGGCCAATCATATAGGTCCAGTCTTCCGCATGTCTCCAAGATCAAAAGTGACAGCCAACGATGATCTCTGCGTTTTGAAGTTGAGATGCCGGCCATGAAGAGCGTCCATAAAAGTAGTGAGTATCTGTCGTCCTCCTTAGAGTCTCCAGACATGACCTGGAGATCCCGAATGGCATTTTCCAGACGAACAGACAAAAGAAGGTAACTAGAATCATCAGAACCGTACTCCGGAAGCAGGGTGGTCATGAATGCCAGCAGTGCCAGATGCGCTACATCTTCATAAGTTCCTCTCGAGATGCAGCGCAGTTGTCCCAGGGGAGCGACTTCTATTAGACGATAGATGAGCGATAGTAGCATTTCCGTGTAGCTGAGTGGGTCGAGTTTCGTTCTCCCTTCCTCTTGCCTGCTATTCAGGAGGCTAGCGAAGTTGAAAACATTTAGCACGATTCGTGAAAGCTTAGGAGCTGTGCAGGAGGATTGCTGTTTAGCGATGTACAAATCGTCTAGAAGCGCGTTGACGGGTACTGCATCGCTGTGAAACAGAGTCGGTGACCCGGTCTGCAATGCCAGCTCGACATCAAGCCTAATTATTGTTAGCTTTTCCGCTTCGGGGGAATAAGAAAGAAAATTTAACAAAAAAGGAGAAGCTCCAGGCGCAAGCACGTGCACGTACCTCAATGGCTTCAACGCCAATGCACGGTTCTCACTCATTAGCCTAGCGATTCCGCCCCGTAGTTGGATCATTCGATACAGCCCGTTGAGGTGTATCAAGCCAGTAGAGTACTGATGATGTATCTGTTGGTAGATGGCTAGGGTAACCACAGCAGCTATAGCGCCGTCCGAAACTGCCTGGGGGCCTGACAACCTTCGATTGACCAATGCATACGCTTCCGAGATGTGATATAAAGTCTTCCGCGAGATCGCAGACTTGCGCTCAAAGAAGTCGACGTAAGACGCTGATATAGCCAGCGTGGAGTGGAAATCTGGGGAGTCTCAATTCCCGTATGAAAGGGACGTTTGGCTGATTACTCACATGCTTCATCCGCCAGGATACAGTTCACCCAAATCGACTTTATTATGTCGAATTTGGTGCAGAATTGGGGCGGAAATAGGGTATCGCTAATGTCAAAGAACCCTGGGAGGTGAGTAAGAAGATGAAGTGGACGAAGAGCATAGAACACTGTACATCGATGCATAAGTTTGGTAGCTTCAGAATCAAGTTGCTGAGGAAATGAAGTCAGACACAGGTCATTCCACAGCAATGATCTCGGGCATTCTGAAGCTGGTGTACTTGGTGGAGTCAGAGCGCGTTTGATGTGAACGACGCTTATCTGTTTTCTCCTCGATGGGCGTGGTCTGCCCGCATTCTTGCCTCTCATGACATGGGAACGAATGATGCGCCGCTCCGACGCACTTATTCCCACCGATCCTTGTTCGATGAACTGAATCGCCATGCCCGTCATGGTGAGCTGCTCTTACCGCGTCAACCGACCGCCGAATCGGGCAAATGTGAAGGCTGGCCAGTACAGGCTCCCAATAGCCAATTGACCGGCGGCGTTGTACTGGGCAGTTACTTTTGAGGCAAGGCTTCAGAATCTGACAATCTGTCACTCACGAGAGCCCAGAGCTTTGGACCCTGGACCCTTGGATCGACCCTTAGACTACAGGGCAGCCTCAGCCACCGATCTTGTCCACATTTGATCGTGAACAGCTAAGCCACCCCCGATCATGTGACGACCACCACCACAGCTATTTCAGCAAGAACCAATGGAGTGAAAAAGAGCTATGCATATCTACCAACTACTCCGAGCAACCGCAGCAGTACAGACCAAGAAATGGAATATGTACAAGAAGATTCCACGACAAGAGCGCCTCGCCCAGCTCTGCGGTCTACGTCTATTTTCCGTCAATCTGTCTTGTTGCCATTGACACCTTATCATACACCGCCTCGACTTCCGACCGCTGGTTTACAAGTTCAGAAATTGCTTGCACGGCCCCATGTGCTTCTATGACCAGTCCGCGAGATCGGACGGCACAGCATGGTAACCGTTGAAGAGGCCGTTGGGGTCAAACGCGTTCTTCACATTCGTCAGACGCTCGTGGCGCCACTCGTCATATCCGTAGAGGGCCGACAAGGGCTCGTCACCATGACCGTAATTCTGGTAGACGTGGAGCTGGTCGTAGCCGTCGACTGCGACGAATTTCTTGCGCCACTCAACGAAAAAGTTGTCAACCACGTCTGCCACAGAGTCATCCGTGTATGCGCCGATGGACTCTATGTGGTTTTTGAAATAGTGGCGGTGAGGGAAGGCAGTGTAGTCATCGGGAAGTGCCTCGATACCTTGGACGGCGAACGTCTCAATCATCATGGCAGATCCGTTGGCTAGGGGGTTGTCCTGCAGGAACGTCTCGAAGTCGTTGGTGAAATCGACCCAACTTTGCGGTTCCAACGTCCTGGAAATCACGCTATAGAGGTCGTATCGCGGTCCTTCAGCGCAAGCCGCGGGGAGGAGGCCAAGAACCGACTTCGTGGGTAGGTCTGCCCACGCGAGCACACTCTCCTGAAGAGTAAGGCTGAAGTTCGAGAATAGTTGAGTATACTTCCGACCCTCTTCCTTGGGACCAGCGTACACGATATTAACAACGACTTCGAGCTAGGTTGATCAGCGGCGAACTGTTGTTGTAGACGTGGTAAAGCTTATTTCACTTACCTCGGACGTTGTGGCATCTAATGCGAAGAACAGGATGAAGGCTAGCGACTCATCCAATCCGGGGCCCGTCAAATTATTAACGATTTCCATGATCCTTTCCACGGAATCTTTCTTAAAGGTCATGTCTGCATTGTAGTGCATGCCATCATTGCCTGCGGGGTAGGTCTCAAAGGTGGATTCTATGACGATGCCGTAATTCTGGCCTGAACCTCTCACAGCCCAGAACAAGTCTGAATTGAGGTCTTCAGAGGCTTCAATAATGGTACCATTCCATAAGGCCAAGCGGACCTTGCGGAGAGCGTCGCTGGTCAGGCCGTGCTTGCCTTGAAGACGTCCGAGACCACCACCAAGCATGGCTCCGGTTGCACCTACGCAGGGACATGAACCTACGTCTGTGTCGAGGTCAGAACGAGCACAAGATACCAGCGGTTGAAATCAATTACTCAGCTCTCTTCCTGCGTCGCCTAAGATTTTGACAAGATCTCCGAAAAGCATGCCGGCGCCCACAACGGCTGTGCCATCGTCTTCCACCCTGGCGTAATTGAAATTCTCCAGGTTGATCAAGACGGCATTCTGAATCACCTGTAAGGTTTCCGAGTATCCGTGGCCCCCCGATTTCGCCAACCAGGTCAAGTTGTTATTTGACATGTATCGAAGCTATAAACCCCCTACATCAGTCTCTATTCTATCTTGACTTTGAAGTATTGGGCCCAAAGGACTATGTACTTACGCCGTCGGCTAGTTCTTGATCGGTCTCCGGAAGAAATACTTCATCGAAAGTCGGTGCTTTGTACGTGGACCACCGAGTCGTTGCTTCTGTAAAGTTGGCCCAGCTTTTGTCATGGACCAGACCGGCCACGTCGCTAGGCCAGGCGGAATCATTCTGCCGCCGATGAAGATCTTCAAACGTCAATGGTGTGCTCGAGGCAGTCTGGATGATTGCCAAGAGCCCCGGCAAGGCTTGAAGTGAGAGGCGTGTCATTGTCGGTGGTGGTAAATCGATATATTCCAAGCTACAAAAGAAAGACAGGCACAACCTCTCCGGTATAGTACAACTTAGGGACCCTGTAATAAAAGATGGCCACTTCCTTTTGTATCCTTCCTCTGCGCTCTCAACCCTCCACTAGGGTGGCTTTCGTTCTTTTTGTCACCCGTCACACCAACAAATCCCATTTTGAAGCCGTTCCCGTCTTTTCCGTCTTTTCCGTCCTTCCATGGCCGTGGCGTTGGTGGCTCAGCGCGAAGCTGAAATCTTCTATGTGATGGTCAGGAAGCCACTTCGGATACGACAGTGCTTTATCAGGGTCCGAAGGAGCTGGAGTCCAGCTCGCTTTGCCAAAATAAGGCAAAATGCTCGAGGCAAATCCGCATCGGCTAAATGCAGGGTCGTAGAGAGCCCTGCATAGCTTCGGCAGGATCCGAAAACGCACGTTGTGCCGAGCAAGGGTATCGCGTGGACTTGATGACTCAGGTCCGTCCATAACTCGGGTCCCATTGCTGACCCAACTCAGGCTTCCCCTGTGAGACGAAAACTTCGGTACGCCATTCGCGCTAACTAGATGCCTGCTAAATGTGATTCCAGACCGCCTAAAAAAGCAATCCACGATTCTTTAAGACCTGTCCGCCAGTCCCTGGCGCATAAACACAAGCAGCTGCGAACATAATGGCCCCAACATCCCGCAACCGACGGAGGATCTAGATTTCCCTGCATAACAATGGAAGGATCAGGTCGACTGACGCAGAATCCTTCAACCCATAGACTTAAATTCACCTACACTCCGTACAATCCAACCGGAATAGCCACCCAGATATCAGGCCCGCGGTTCCGTAGATCCAACATCTTGCGCAGATTAGGCTGTCTTGGTCACTAGTGCAGTTAGAGGGAGCTGCTGCAGGAGCTGATCGCATCGCCATCGTGGACCGTGTTGACGCTTCTACCTCTCCCGCCAGAGCCCTCAAGACTGCGGCTGATGCCGGTCGGCCAGCCTCTGAGGCTCTTGTTAGGAATTTGTACATTTGTCCGAACGGGGAGTAGGTGTTACTAAATCTTCAATGCAGCTTCGAATGCAGCAGACAATTTTGATGACACATGTTTGTCTTCTATAGTTGCTGCTGACTGATGGTCTATCAGAATGATGATGATGTTTGGTGGTCAAATTAGCATCAAGTATTCCTTGGTCTCATGAGGAGAGTTCGACCTAGCTCTGTTGAGCTCCCTTTTGAGGGAATCTGGTCGCTGGATTTGGCCGGAGGAGAACCCTCCAGTGGGCTCTGTTTTTAGTTTTCACCCTTGTGGTCTTTACCGATGGCATTGTGAGGAGTTGCCTGGTCGTGGGAGCCTCAATCTACGAATTCAGGCCTTTCAGACTAGACATCAATGGGCAATAAAGTATCACGCCCTCATGCGAGAGCGTCGAGGCCATTGTTACAAATCATCCAAGGATTTACAATGATCAGGGCTTTATACTAATCAGAGAGGAGTATTTGAGCAGTATCTGGGCACTTCGTGTGATTGCGTAGGCCGCCCGTGCCCCGGAAACCAATGCAGAAGTATTGTGCTGTAGCTGAGGAAAATCACTGCGAGAGCTCTTGACGCGAAGTATCATCGTTCTTTCCTGAAAGGAATGCATGTTTGGTTGGTCAAAGAAGCGGCAAGGAGGTTGTCATCATGTTTACGCGCTAGTCCAAAAACAGAAAGCAATATCTGATTGGTCAGCGCAAGACATGGGTTAAAGATGAGTCTGACCATCTAACCTGAAACGGATGCCAATATTCTATTGGTTCATCTATCAAGTATTTTTAGCGGGGACCCAAAGAGGAACCCAATATGTGATTGGCATGGACGGCCTCCCTTGCGACGTGGGAATCGAGCGTGCCCCGGCTTTAAGGCCATAGAATGACTGAGAAATCCGACACTTGGAAACCCCAGATTTAACTAAATCTTCAAGTATCTTCAAGAAAAATCCATCAGACTTTTTACACTTTCCACAACTTCAGCTGGTCTAGAGTCCATTATTTTACCTTGTCAACAACCTCAAAAATCTCGACGCCTCAACCACAGCACAGGCAAGATGGCGGTCATGCTCAAATTGACTGCGGAGCAATACAGGAAGCTGCCCATTCTGGCAAATTCCTCAACTTGCTCCGGCAAGACCTACATAATCACAGGCAGTAACTCTGGCCTGGGGCTGGAAACCGCAAAGCATCTTGTCGAATTTGAGGCGGCGCGCGTTATCCTAGCCGTCCGAAATCTCACGTCTGGAGAAAAGGCCAAAACGGAGATTGAGAAATTAACCGGCCGCAAGGGAGTCGTACAGGCAAGTTCGCTGTGAAAATCTGAAAACCATCTCATGCCTTGGAGGTCCTAATTGTATCTCTCATAGGTATGGCACATTGACATGGCATCGAATGCGTCGGTGCAAGCCTTTGCCAAGAAGGCATCGGAGGAACTGGACAGGATTGATGGTCTCGTTCTCAACGCGGGCATCATGATCGACCAGTGGGCGCTTGCCGAGGGCATGGAGAGCAGTATCCAGGTCAATGTCGTTAACACCGTATTTCTGGGGGTTCTGATGATGCCCAAACTGAGCGAGGACGCACGCAAATTCGGGATACATCCCACTCTCGTCTTCATCGTCAGTGTTCTAGGATATACCGTCAAGGCCGAGATGGACAAGAGCCGCCAAGGCAAGATTTTTGATGGACTCAACGACGAAAAGAGGGCCAATAAGGACCAACGGTAAGAAATTCCTATGTGTATGTGATCTGCTCGGTCAATGTGACTAACATGATCGAATTAGGTACGGTCTCACGAAGCTTGTCGAAGAACTTGCAGTACGCCAATTTGCAGCGTTGTGCCCGGTAGAGAAAACGGGCGTGATTGTGAACATGGTCGCGCCTGGCCTCTGCTCGACCGGCTTAGGCCGAGATTTAAGAACTTTCACCAAGGTCATGCTTGAGGGACTCAAGGCTATGATGGCGCGCTCTGCGGAGGTAGGGAGTCGCACCATCTTGCACGGTCTGGTGGCCGGCGACGAGAGCCACGGCAAACTGTTGTCGGGTTGTAAGATCAAGGAGTACTGGGTGCCTGATTGGGTCAGCAATGCGGAAGGCCAACGCTTGCAGAAGGGCATCTGGCAGGAGCTTGTTGAGAGGTTAGAGAAGGTGCAGCCTGGATGCATATCACACCTCTCTTAGATTTGCATCCTTCAAGTCCATATAAGGCTTAGAAAGGCCAGTCACTTATACCCACTTATTTGTAACTTTTTCTTGTCATACAACATGCCTAAGGTTTTAATATTAGGGAACTTGGAAGTCGTGGCCAAACATGAATCCAAGTTCGACAGCTTCGAGTACGTCATCCTCTCCAATGCCTTTCGTGCCTAGCGCCTTCCTGCAACACTTAGGAATAGAGATACGTAACCTCCAATTCAATACGAGAACAATCCGTAAACTTGTTGTTTCCACATACCATTACCTGCTGTGGATTAGAACCCCTATTAAGAGAACCCTTCGTACACCATGTTCCGAATTAATGCCGGGGCTGCACTCTGCGCGTGGCACCATGCGAGATGAGGTAGGTGTGAATTCGTTCCACTCGTGCACCAAGGGACATATGAAGGACAAGCGCTCTGTGTTGTAGACTCCCCACAGGTAATATTGTATTGTGCCGGGTTCTCGTCTCCCCCAAATGTTGTGACACAAGAGGATTCCCGAAAATCGGTAGGGTTTGGACATTCAGCCATAGGTCTTATTGCTGCATACACACCGTCTTTACGAACGGTGGGGTTGCTGTCCAACATCCCAATTAGCACTCCATTATCACACGTTAATTAAGCTCGATATATCTGGGAAAGACTAACTTGACATAATCTGTAAGATTAAATTTATAATCGGCATCAACGGCGCCTTGCCGCTTAATAATTTGAGAATTACTTTCTACCGAGAAAGATTCAATAGCAATAGCAGACACCAAAGTGCCTGTAAGAGACGTTAAAGTCAAACCAATAATAGAATATTTCATATTGAGTCAATTGCGAATATATTCAAAAGAAGTTTATTGTTTCGGAGGAGAAAGACATTTGTACTGGAGGCCTACTCATTTAAAAAGTATTGTAGCAGCACTATGGTGCGTGGCCAAGTGGCAGCTTTGTGTTGATACAATCGAGCCACTTCACTACCACTGACCCGACTGATTCCGGGCCCTTGGGGTGTCGAGGAGAAAGTTGTACAGAGGCCGAGTGTAACTAACGGAGCTCGATATTTGCAAAATTCAACATCGGTCTGAAGCAAGACGTAGATCGGCGTCCATTGAGCCGATTGATTCCGTATCGAGTAGAAAGCTGTATGACGGCCGAGCGGAAACGACGGACGGTGCGCCGGAGCTCGATGTCCACAACGCGCAACATCGATCTTAAGCAAGACCTAGACCGGCATCCAACAGGCACACAGTGTGGGGACACACTTTGTAAGTTGAGAGCTGGTTTCTTGTTGATCTGTTTTGATTCGGCGCTAGCGCAGTATTTCGGCTGACTTAGACTATTGGTGGACGGACCCGCGCAACCTTATTTCTTGTCTTCACGTTGTCCCTCGTCACTCAACTCAAAGATCTCGTGCCAATTCTCCCAATTGTACGTAAAGAGAGCCTGTCAGATGGCTGGGAAAGACGAACCTGATCCTACAGCCAGAGACCGCAGCAAAATGACGTCTGTGAGAGGCGTGCGACGTGAGGCTGAGATGGCGCAGCTGTTGTGTCTGCTTGGTCTTCAGTTGCCACTGATGCTTGGAGGAAGGACTTTGATACAAACCCCCAAATCTGCGCACTTCATGTCCAATTTTCACTTATGCCAATGTCGGACACGTCCTCACTATGATTTATCCACCATTCGAACGGCCTGGAAAACAGTTCCGCTTGATTGAAATCTTGCCCGGCTTTGGCGACGTGATATACTGTCGACTAGCAAACTTTGATCTTGACGACTGTCCAGCTTATAGCACTATTTCATATGCTTGGGGTCCGGCGCATCCGGAAATGGTGATTCAAGTCAATGACACCACAGTGAAAGTGCGTCAGAATGCTTACCTCCTACTTCGGCAACTACGGGATTTTGGCCTTACAAACCCGCCCTCTGAACCAACGACGAAGTCAGAAGCCTTTAGCTCCAGACCGGTCCGCAAAAGGGATGTTAGACCCGTCAGATCTTGGCTTGATGCGATCAGCATAAATCAGGAAGATATTCTCGAAAAGAACCATCAAGTCCCAATCATGAATCGCATTTATTCCAGATCTGCGTTGACATACATTTGGCTCGGCCAAGCAACCGCAGAAAGCGCTACTACAATGCGTGTCCTCCGTCATCTTGCCAGAGCTCCTAAAACGGGCCGCGGTTCAATTGTCAAGGCGAGCACCGTTTTCCTGCGGCCGTTCTGGAAGCGATTTATCGATGGGCTTGCAGAATTGCGCCACAACGGCTACTGGAGTCGCACGTGGATTATTCAAGAGATCCTCCGGTCACCCGTAATCGAAATTTTACAAGGCCCTGACCTTGCTCCATGGGATGGCCTAGAGGCACTCCTTGATGGATCAAAGTCCAATCGCTTTAGTCGATTTGCCAAGACTACAGGCTCAGTGAGCGAAGTCCTGAACCACAATGACCTTATAGAAGCAAGACGATTGTATTGGGAAGGGCTGAGTTCACACGGATTGAGATTTGATCGGCACCTCCTCTTCCTCCTGGATCTCAGCTACGAAACACAGTGTTATGATTTTCGGGATCGATTTTATGGGCTAGTTGGCCTGCTTTTACCAACTGCACAGGATGAAAAGCTGGACATCGATTATTTGAAGCCCAAGATTGCGGTCTGTCTGGATGCATTCAGTCATTTGCGTTTCGCCCGTCGTCCCGACCTTTCCCGATATCACCTCTTCCGACCGCTGAAAGAGGCTTTAGGGATTGCCAACGTTTGGAACGGAAATACTGATGTGAGCGGGAAGATGGTGACGGAGTCTACAGACTGGGTCAGTGATGACTGTGTTGTTGTTGACACTGTCAAGATGTTGATTGACTTTGGCGAGTCTAAGAATAGCAATCAACAGCGAGTCAGAGATTTCAGTGAGCATTTGTCAGAAAAGATGTCACTTCCCGCTCTGGGGCGTAGAAAGGGTATACTGGTCCACTACAACATGGGACCAGACACGGCGCGGGTTTTGGAAGAGCACATTAGCAACGACGCTTCAGGGAAAGCCCACCAGGATACGGAAGGCCTTATGGATCAGCCCATGACGAGGCTTTATGTCGGAGCGGATGGTGTAACAGGAGCAGTTTGCTCTGACGCAAGAATTGGGGATAGGATCTGTTACCTTCGCGCGCTGGATGTTGTGGTAGTAGCCCGACCGTTAGACGCGGCAAATGAGTCCCACGAAGTAATTGGATTCGGCCTTGCAGATGCAGCTCAGATCGAGTTAGCAACCAAATCAGCGAGTCTGATGGAGAAGAGCTCAGACACAGTACAGTGTAGAGCAGAGTGCTTCCTGGATAAAACCACTTACTACGCTGTCAAAGAAGCCAAAAAGGCCTGGCCTACATTACCCGATGTACGAATTGAGGATGCGCATACAGCTTTCTTAGGGAAAGAAAGAACTAGAGTGGAGTCCCAGGTAGAGAAGGAAGGTTTTACTGGTATGATACGCATGTTTGAAGAAATGGGACTGTCACTTAAAAGAGCTAAGATGCCTAGACGAAGTGGAATTGGGAGACTTCTGCCTGGACGAGTAAGAGTGACTCTTGTGCCAGCCTATAGATTCCGTCATCCTCCTCCGACAAGCGAATCTTAGCTCTGATGTCGGAGGAACGAGGAATGAGCCATCAGACAATGAGGTGGCCATCTCAGAGTTCTGCAGGACGCGGCCGGGAATAGCGCTTCCACTGCATAACCTTTCCAGGAGGCTCTGTGCAAAAGTACACGGCTAGCACCTTGACACTGGATCGATTTTCGTTCGCAGTTGCACATTACCTTGCCCAGACCAGCAGGTACTTCCGGCATAGCAGAATGTGGCCTTCTCCCTGAGGTTATCCTCGCAAAGCTTTTGAGTCCTACGACAGTGGAATAAGCAAGGCAAGACACCTTTCCCGGTGCGGAACCGCTCTGTATGACCAAGCTACTGCTCCTGATCATCAAAAATTTTCTCGACAAAGTCGACCTGGCATGGCCGCGAAGCAGATTACTGTCTTCTCCCCTGCGTGCGACTATCCAACGCAGAAAGTCCCGGGAGCTAACGGATAAACAAGCCAAGGAGTTCCCTTCGCTTTATACTTGTTCAAAGTGATAGTGCGGGGCTATTGAAATTAGATGAATCGTCCATCTCAAACAAAACCAAACGGAAGGGCCGCATCAAGCCTTGGGGTCAAGTGTCCAGACCTGGTTATTACCATTCCATTCTATCGAATTCGAGATGTACGCTTAAATGAGATGAGTAGAGCAAGCATGACAGGACAGCCAAGAAGGGGCCCATCCCTGGTTTAATGGATTATCTGATGTGGTCGCTTGACTTTGGGGTATTTGGATTTCTTCAGGTACGTGATCTTATGAATGGCGCGAGTCGTGCACCGCATTTAGAAGTGCAGCAGCAGCTGGTTTTCTCTTTGAGGCGAGGCTTTCGTTTAGTACGCGACCACATGTACTGTGCTTTCACACTGCGTCCCAATGAGGTGTGGATGATCCAGCTCCTTCACGAGAGGGAGGCTTGTCATGAAGCAGACCATCATCTTGCCCTATCATGCTTCAAACTGGAAGGTGGAAAATATCTTATAAAAATGTGGCTAGATAATGTTCCCTGCAGATCGACCTGCTTTTGTCTCAAGCAAATTTGGTATTTCTATTCTCTATTTAATATTTTTAGGGATATCAGTCAAAGAAGTCAATGTCAATCCGTTAAAACGCCAATTTAAATAAGAGCAAGACGTGGGTGTTTATTAGTCGTTGCCCCGAGTGTCACTTTCAGTCACTTTCGGACACTTCGTCGTGCCACGTAGAGCCAGTAGTCCAGCCCGGCAACGAGAACGGTTTATTGTATACCAGGTCCATAGCAAAGTAATGTGCAACCCAATTCTTGGCGATACACCATGCGATGGGAGGTAAGTTTGCATCCTTTCCATCTTCGCACGACTCTTCTTGCGAACAGACGCCCGTTGTTGTATACTCCTGCGAAGCAGAGTTCCCACAGCTAATCTTATATTTTGCCGGTTCACGTCCCATTGGTTCTATACAGGAGGATCTCCGAAAATCGGTAAAGTTGGAGGACCCACGACCTGCTGGACATATAACCATAGGCCTTACAAGTTTAAACTCTTGTTTCTGACGAACGGTAGGGTCGCTGAACAATGTTCTGATTAGTACTCTACAATTGCACGCTCATTTAGCTCGATATATCTGAGAAAGACTGACTTGATATACTCTGCAAGATTAAATGAACCGGGGGCACGCTTGATAGGCTGGGGGCTGCTTTCTGTCAAGGTTTTATCTATTGAAAGAGCAGACACCAAAGCGCCTGTAAGAAACGTAAGACCAATAGTAAAATACTTCATATTGAGCCGATTCTGGACGCGTTCAAGAGGATTTTTGGATGGCGTGCGACGTCTGCACTGGATGGCCTACTTATTTACGTGGTATTGTAGGAGCACTACGGCGCGAGGTCAATGTGGCAACTTTGTGTTGATACGATTAAACCACTTCACTCCCATTAACCCGACCGATTCTAGGGTATCGAGTAAAAGGCTGTATTCTACGGCGGCCGAGCGGAAACGACGGAGTTCGACAATTACAAAGCCTAACATCGAGCTGACGCAAGACCTATACCGGCGTCCAACATGGCCATGGTGTAATGACAATGTTCTTAGTCGGTCTCTGCAACTTTGGACAAATTTTCGAATGCATTTCGTCCGTGCTTATTCGCATCGGGAACGTGGGTGCTCAGGGCATCTGTGTCAACAATTTGGCAAGTGGGTCAGTTTTGATCGACGATCCTCCGGACTGTTGCCACCCCAAATGTTCGTGGGAAGCGTGCACGTAAAATCTAAGGTCTTGAATAGGGATTTAGATCCACCATGGCAATCCCTCATCTTAGCCTGCCCGATTACCTAAGGTAATGCGTAATCCAATTGGATGTAGTTGCGTGACAATTCGTCACACTTCGGTGTCGTACCTTACCCAAGCTACCTAGCTCTAATTACTTCCTCCTGAGAATTTGACTCCTTTACATAGATCCATTCACATTCAAGTTCTCCGGTCCCCGTGTACTTACTGTTAAGCCAGAATAATGGGTACTATTGCTAAACCAAGGTCGTGCTCGGGCGAGGATTCCAGAGCATCTGAATTTGCTCCGATAAAAGCAGCGAGCACTCGGGAAGCAAGCTAGATCAAGGACGTCGATTTCTTGTACACGCTCTTAATCATCCAGCGACTTTAGATCCAAATAGGTATCTGCCGATCTTCCAGAAGCAAGATTGACAGGGACAAACATTGCTTTATTCGTGTTTGGCCTGGATTACAGCATCAAGTCTAGCCTTTCTACACTGCTCTCGTGCACATAACCATGCAGCTTCAATCGCCCTCTCCCTGGTCTTTGTATCCAGCCTGTATTATTCTCATGTATTTATACCCTAAGCTGGTTTTCAATAGACCATCCAAAGGCTGCCTGGTCGATGTTGTGATAAATTTTCACACGATCTCAATATCGACTTTCTCCGTCTGTCCGAAGACCCGGCGACCTGGCGAACGGTAGGAAGTACCGATACCATTACGTCTGAAGACATTGGGAATGGCCTTTCCGCGTTCATCAGTTACCTCTTCGAGGATCAATACATAGATGAAGAAAGTCTTGTTCTCGTTGTCCTGTCCAGACTTCAGATATAGACAATACTGCTGGGCATCGGACGGATAGTCGAACTCCAGTCTCGCGAGATTGATTGCGTGGGTTTGCATTTCGGGTCTTGCTAGCCAGCCCTTTGAAGGTGCTTGAGCTTCCATGGGCCTGCCATCAAGTGTTTCAGACCATAGAAAGTCTTCACCCATGCGTTCATACTCTATTCTCGATCGGAGGAGTTCAGTAAGTTCACGTCCAGACCACCGATGGTCCGGCTTGATTTCCAGCCTTTGCACGATGCCGCGTACTTTGAGCTGCCATCGGGAGCTGCTGCGGTACTCCGGCTGCTCGTTGGTTGAGGGTTTTGGCAGTATGAATCTCAACACGGCATCGTTGGCGTCCACATCGTGTTTGGTCTGCCAGGCTGAAGGTCTTGCTCGGTCCACCCATTCAATTTTGTGCGTGACTGCTGATTCAAGTGATGCCCAGCTCCAAGAAGGGAAAGTTGACTTACTTCTTAGCCTTGCCTTCTCTTTGCGCGCACTTGTCCACATAAGCCCTGGCACATCGTTGGCCCATATTCCAGCAGCATAAATACCTCGACAGTAGCCTTTATTGGCAAAATGAACGGAAAGCCCCTCTACTGCAGCCAACCGATCGCTGGTAAAGGTCAGTTTCCGTTTACTGTAATCTTCAACAGCAGGTCGCCATAGATTGTAAAGATCGATCGCGGAGTCGGGATGCTCCTCAAAAAAATATCGTTCTCCCTCTAGCCATTGCTTAAGTACCGGATGGGCAGGACTGAGTCGACCATTTTCAGCAAAGCAGTATGTGTAACATTCCCAGAAAATTTGATCATGCCCAAAATGCAAGATTCTTGGGGCTAGGAAGCGTTCCTGCAGGGTCCATCCTCGTTCATTGAGTGGCTCTGGACCATGTTCTTTGGCACTGAGGATATTACTAAACGGTGAACAGTTCGGCTGAATATAAACGTCTTCCAACCGCCCGTGGGATCTTTGTGAAGAAATGATACGGACACACGGCAAGCCCTGCCTTTCTTGAATGAAACCCATGTTGCTATTGGTAACTCCCAATGGTGAGATCATAAGCTCACATCCAGCGTAAATACTTGCCATCTTTGAGACATGAGCCTCCCAGTCCTCTCTCGCCTTCTGATTACCGCATGACATCGGTTCTTCAGAATCGTCCTGTTGAATGATACAAAGAGCGTCGATCCAAAGGTACCTTACGCCTAACCGTCGAGTGACAATCACAGCATCTTGGAAAGTTTTTGGCAGGTCGTAAAAGGTAATACATGTCTTTCGACGCTCGTATAGGCTCCAGGTTGTCTTTGTAGATAAGTGCTTGCCCCAACAATGACTCAAGGCAATGTATGGCGCATGGTGATCCAGATCTTCTCTCAGTACCAAATCGGCATCATCTGTGGCACCTTCGACATCTAAGACTCTCTTGGGTAAGAAGTCAATTGTCTGTTCTTGGCAAAGAGGATGGTGCATCATGCACTCTTCTCTCCACAAGGTGATCTGGTGCATGTTCTGTTCCGATATTGGTGTTGTGCACCTCCTGCGGTAGAAGGTTCTCTGATCGGAATCATCGGACGCGTCAAAGATTTTACGTGAGCCTGTAAGTTCGAGCTCACATCCTTTAGATTGTTGTCTCTTCGAAAAGGCGGCTAGGTCTTTGCACACGACAAAATAACACTCGAAGCCACCATATCCCTGCAGACCGACTCTGAAATCCTTCTTGAGGCATGCGTTCGGCTTGATTTTCACGGTCGGATTTGAGTATCTATCTTCCAATGATATCCAAGGCCGAAATGACAATTGAATCCTACTTGTTTGCTTAGCTTTGTTGAAAAGAAACGCGTGATGCGTCGTTAACCCCGAACCAAGATGATCGAGTGTCTCATAGAAGGCGCTGCAGAGCTTGCAACCGCGCTCTTGTGATTGCCTCAGGCGCTCCATTCGTTCATGATGGGGGAATGTGATGGCGTTCCCCATTTGCTCATAAGTCCAGCTGTAATTGTCATCGATATCGCCCGTGAGAAAGCTTTGTACAAAACTTTGACAATATACACAGAGGCTAGGTACGATTGCTTCGGGACGAACGTCCAAGTCTTGTCGCATACGATGATGGACAGACTCCCATTCATCCGGGGTATTTCCTTCGAAGCACTTGGCCTTAAAATCGGTGAGAGCTTTTGCGCGTTTGTTAGATTGACCCAAAAGGTTGGCCATGTACGAAAGTAAGTCGCTCGGCATGATTGCACTATTTGCGCACTGTCTGGGAGTCACCGCAGAAGTCTAGACACAGGCAAACTTCAACATCGTCGCGCTTTTCACCAAGGCTTTCGATCTTCTTGGGAGTAAAGCAGGCGAGCAGTGGAACATGATACCGCACTTGAAACAGCCCATTCTTCAAAGTGGTAGTTTCATGCCTGGCATAGGGACAAAAAGGCGCGATTTCACCGCACGAAGTCTTTGGGTTGTCAACGACACGCTTTTGCCGAGAACAAGGCCAACTCAAATTTAGCGTGCGCGGCCTTCGGCGGTGACATCGGCGAATCAGATATCAATATTTCAATTACAAAATTTGGCAAATATCATCAAGAGAAGTTTATGAGATTGTACAGGATGACTTCAGAGCCATCAAAGCTTAAAGTAGGCATAGATAAAATTATCAATCCTATATTCAAAGTACCAGGTACTTCACTTCGAACTCCGCGTTCAGGAAGGTTGTGATCCTCTGACAAGGACTACTGACCTTCCAATGTCCAAGAGACAAGATCATTGAGCTAAGCAAAATCCTGGTGTCTCTCGACAATTTCGTCCACCAAGCATTGGGTACCAACTCATCAGTTGTGACTCATCCCTAACGCCCGGAAAATGCTAGATTCTCATGCCATCATAAGAAACTCCACGTCTATGCAGTAAACCAGAAGTCCCCGGTCCAATCAAAACATTGAGCTCTGCTTCTTCACTAACCGTCCTCCATCATCGCTCACGCTCCTCAATCCAAAGAAGCTCTTCTTGGGCTTCGGCTTCTGATATGCTGTTCCCGTAGGCCCACCAAAAAACCCTGAGCTCGATCCTGCCACAGGTTGCAGATACAACCCGTTGGGTCCCCTGGGTGGCGGTTGTGGCCTCATTTGCTGCGCCGAATGCGGCCGTAGTTGCTGTGATGACTGTGCTGGTCTCAGAAACCCAGACTGAGGTAGAGGCTGCGTTTGAGAAGGATGATGCTGGGACGAAGACTGAGGTCGTCCCGAAGGAATGGAATAGCTATGCGGACGCTGACTCTGGCGCGGAGGTAAAGGTCCAAGCACGTCTTCCTGCGTGCCATAGAGTTTTCTTAGCCGTTCTGTCTCTTTGTCGATTTCGGCTTGTTTCCTACGCCGCTCTTTCTCTTCGGCCTCGAGCTGCTTTTGGATTCGGCGTGCTTCAGCTTCGTCTCGGCGCTCGCGTTCTCGTCTTTTGGCATCGTTCGCCTTCGCCTGAGCATGTCGCTCTTGATCTTGTTGCGCCTTGAGACGTTTGGTCTCCGCGTCAATCTCCCATTGTGTACGAGCGTCGGTTGGGGGCGGTCTCCCAGAAGCATACTGTTGCACCGGCGGAGGCCGAGCATGTTTGCCTGGAGGGGGGGTAGTTTGTAACTTCGGAAGCGAATGTCGACTCGCGCGTTCTGCAGTTGGTGGCGCAAGAGTTTGAGTATTTGCCGGCGTTGCAAAGACGGTGCTATCGGGATTTGGAGGAGACGATGTTTTTCGGTGGAGAACTCCAAATGTATTTGATCGCCCTGTGCCCGCTTCTGAGACATTGAAAGCTTCCTTCACGTTTCCAAAATATAGGTCTTTGATCACGGTTGCTGCCAGCAGCATCGTCACCTCAAGACCTTTGGGATCCTCCATATCCACGCGATAAAGATTTGGTTCGTAAATTGTAACTTCTCGAAGTGCACGGAACAGAGCAATGGCAATGTCCGGTTCCTTGTTTTTCTTTTTGGCTTGTACATCCGTAGATCGACCCGTCAGGAAACACGTCATATCCTTTGAGAATTTATTCTCCCGCTTCCAAGTGAAAAAGACTTTGGGGGTCGTTGCAGCGATTCCGGGGTCACTCTGGCTCCGGTCCAATGCAGAAGCACTTGGTGCCCTAAAGGTACTTTGTGGCATAGCGAACTCGTATGTCGCACTTCCACCCCATGATCCTGGCTTTTGTGTGACGACTATCTGCTGGTCGGGGTTGTAGAGTTGTATTGTGAACTCTTTACCAAGTATAGGTTGCGGTGGCGGAGACACGCCACCATTCTTTCGGATGTCTTCTTGAGATAACGATGGCTGTGTCCATTGTGGTACGATGAGAACTTCGCCATAGAGAATTTCTGGATTGTATGCATCAAAAAGAGCACAAGCGTATCGATTCTTGCTATTTGGGCTTGCGGGATCGGGCTGCTTCAGCGTGTAGGCAGGCTCAGGTGTAGAACCCTGATACGATAGAAAGAAGGCTCGATGATGTTTGACGTTGTCTTGGGATGGCTTGAGGAAGAAGGCTTGCAAGATTTGTCAACATGGTCTGTTCGTACTCATGTCCTAGTACTTCTTTTCCTACCTGGTAAATTTTCGTCCAACATGATGTGTAGAAAGTATGTTGATAGGTCGAAAGTGGAGTGAGTGGCTGGTGAGCAGAATGAAGGCAAGTTGCACGGGACAAGTCAAAGTATAAAGACCGCGTTCATATCGAAGCAAGGAGCATTTGAAAGGGCAGTGGACGAGGCTGTGTGTATCCTCATCGCAAGATGGACGACAAAGGTGGAGCACGGAGCACGCGTAGCCAGATTGCGAGTGCAAGGAATGGAGGCTTAGGTTCAGATGACGCAGCGTTCGGGAGAGCGACAGGGGGGAAGAGGGCGTGATACTTTCGGCATCGACAGCACCGGTAATGCATTTATTTTGGGCATGTGAACAAATATATTTCTACAGAATGACTGAAACTGATTCTAATACTGCAAACTAAATGGTAAAGATCAAATTGTCGTAGATTCACTCGATAAAGCAAGATCGTGATCCCACTTCAATCGGCAGAGCAAGTGTCTCATTGTATCAAGTTCGCCAACCTCATCATGATCAGCGCCGATCAGCATCGCTTCAGATTTTAGTGTCCGCTTCTTTTCATAGAACACATTTCATTCAATCATCGCGTCTCATTACGTGTTGAAAAAGCCATCTGCATTTCGTCAGGTCACTCTTTTTAAAATCTTCATGACGTTTTTCGAATGAGCGGGATCAATACACTTTTCGCCTTAAGTTTAAGGTGAGTTACCCCTGAGCAGAGCCACGCTTCTACACAGCCTCGGAATGAAACCGGATCCTACGCCTACAGTTCAACGTCCACACAGGGGAATAAACGACCAGACCAATCAGAGTCGAGAAATATGCACCTCTAGCTTAATTTGGATAGTCTCATGTTCAGAGCGGATCACCTTCGTCTCTACCCACCACCCCACGGAGCTGCGGAGTGCATCACTGGGCAATGTCTGTTGAGCACAACTATCGCAGCTACTGTTGGTGTCAGCATGCACATAGCAACAACTAAGAAGTGTCGACGACATCGTGCCAGTGAAGCTTACGAAGCAGAAAGTGGCGGAGGTTCAATGATTTCACAGAATGGTCCCCCTGAGAGAGGAGCGCGGCTACTTTCTGTCATCAACTCTGGCCTCGAAAGCCTTCTATTATCCTCTTTCTCATAATCATCTCACACTCCTATGTTTTCAATGTTAGATCGGCAAATTTTGAACTAAGGCTCATATTGCTGCGGAAGTACGTTCGTATCGCTCGATACAACAGATGTGCTATGAGTATAGATCCAGTTCTCCTGTACAGAATGGTACGCTACCGTGATTGCAAAGTACTCCGCCAGTATAGCGAGATACATATGAGGACAAAGCGACCTCTCACAACACCTATTTCTACATCTGGCCGTGAGTTCCACATGGGTGTTGCTGAGTCAGCAGCCTGAGCTGTGGCTAAGCCAGATTCCACCGGAGCATCAAACACATTTCAGCGTTCCTATTCAGTTAATTCTTGTATCTGGTACCTTAAGGCTACTAGCTACCCCGATACTTTGGCTAGTTGTAGACTTATAGTTTCAATATTTCTAAAATAATTAGGTCTTCTTATTTCTGAAAGAGAAAAAGGGAAATTTAAAAAGAAAAAAAGTAATAAGGTTAAAAAGAATGAGACAATTATGAATTGGAAGACTTAATGTGGTATTGTCATTTTTATATCGAATGGGATCCCAAAAATAGTCGCCCATTGTTTCTCTACAGGTAGGGAGTTCCCGGATCCAACAACAGGCTTCCGCCGAGTACAGCGCGTTGTCTGATGAAAGCTTGCAGCAGCTCTTTCATAGTGGATAAGCGATTCCAAGGAGTCGAAAGGTCTCGTAATCGCGACAAGGTTGAGTTTTTAGCACGGAAGGCCGCTTGCTTGTGCTTGTAAAACGCTTTGCTATCCAAAGAAAAACACCAGGGCAAACAAGAGTTGCTCTTAATGCACCGATTTTTAGGCAATTGGAGTGTTTATGGCAATCACCCACGGTAGTCGAAGGGAGTGATCTATATCATAGAGAACATCAGGATAAGATCGATTTTAGCTACAGTTTGGAGGCGGCAGCGCCATTCATCACCTCAAACTCTCGGACGTCGAGGGAGAACTTGTTAACGCCATGCTTCTGAAGCCGCCCGGTTACCTGCACTGTCACTGCCGCCCTACGGTCTGCCAACGCCGCCGACAGCCGCGCGTATGCGCCGGCCTCAGCTTCGGATATCGGTTTGAGCGCATTCGCTTTCATGTCCCACGCGATTTTGCTGGATGCCTGGAACGGCGCGAGGACGAGTTCCGGTCGGGTCGATGTACCAGCCAGCACCAGCTGCTTGTCAGCGCCGAGTTGCTTTTTGTTCACCACGCCGGAGAGCGTCATCTCGATTCGGCGCATCGCGTACGCGCCATTCGCAGTCTTCTCAAATTCACGCCGCCACACGTCAATGTCGGGTAGTATGTCTTGCTTAAGGTAGACGAAGGCCACGGACTCGGCCTGGTCCGGCACCGGGCGGACGATGTCAATGTCGCTGATCCGCTGCAGCGCGTCGTGAGCTCCGCCCCAACAGGGGCCGAGGCCGTAAGGGCAAACGGGTGTGAGTCCTACGGCGACCGCTGGCCGGGCTTGTTCGGTGATAATCTTTTCGTTGAGCGCTGGAAGGCTCGCCCCATCATGTTTTTCCATGGTCATGCGCTGCATAGAGCCCGCCACAGGCTTGAGTGGTGCTGGTGTTTGGACTGGTCCGATGCGGACGATAGGCGCCACGAACGGCACGCCCTGCGGGCTCAGCAAGAACAACATGTAATGACCTAGCGGTGCGGAGTTGGCATTTGCAGGAGCCTGCACGATGACCTTCGAGCTCTGCTGCTGGAAGTCCAGGAGCATGAATGACTGATTCATATTGCAAGCATGCGTGACGGAACCGAGCCGCACCCAACTCACCTTTGCGATCGAGTCGCTGGCGCCAACGGTGACTTCGAATTTTTGGCTGTAGCTGATCTCGGACGGCGCGCTTGAGATGATCGGCCGGGTACCCTTGCCCTCGAACAAATAGGGTGGGCTGAACAGTTGCGCGTTCGTGAGGGAGTCTTTGGCTAAGTTGGGCCAGCCGTCGTTATTTGGTGAGTATTCCCGACCGACGGCTGAAAGGACTCGACCATCGGGCAGCAGCAGTGCGATGGCGTGGTAGCAGCGATCGGCGCTCTCTTCAGCCATCAGGGTCCATTGCTTGGTATCGGAGTTCCATAGCTCGGGGTTGTGCACCGGCTTGCCGGTGTCTAAATTATTAAACCCGGCGCCCTGCGTGCCTCCAGTTACCAGTACAGAGCCATCAGGCAAAACGGTGGCATTGTGCTGGCAACGCGCAAACTGCATGTCTGTCTCTAGGGAAGTCGTTCACTGTGGCTCTGTGGCCTTCAAATCGATGAACTCTGTCATCTTGGTGGCCACTCCGTCGGCATCGGCATTGTTCCCACCACCAATGTACATGGTCTTACCGCTGTCGTACATTACCGAGGGAGCGTACTCACGTACACCTGCTTTGCGCTTCGGTCCATTTGTGGTCCAGGTACCGAGACCGCCAGAGGCATTCACATCGAGAAACTACGACCGCTCCTGCGGCCCGGCCATGAAAACTCGGCCATTCGGATCAAGATGCAGCCGTGGATAAAGAAGAAGAATGTTTTTAGGAGGACTTGCCAGTGACTCCCAAATATTGGTACGCCAGATCTGCGGGATGATGTTGATAGGGTTCGAGGAGTCGCCCGTTGAATTTACGAATTCGAAGCTGCCAGAGATAGAGAGCACGCCGCCATCGGGTAAGGTTAGAGCGGAAGGGTACCAGCGGCCATCATTCATAAGCGGTTTGGCGGACCACGTATCGGCCAAGGGATCATAAACACAGGACTGGTTGACACCTTTGCCGTCTGCGAGATGCCCGCCGACAACGAGCACGCTACCATCCGGCTGAAAGTGTGGCCGGAGCAGAAGAGATTCACGTCTTTGGCTCCGGTGCCAAACAATTTTGGCTGTGTCGCGGTGGCCTTGCTCATGCCGGTGGCGAGATCCCAGAGGAAGGCCTTGGTAAAATGCTCATTGAGCGAGGCTTGAGTGGTGTCCTTGGGGTTGGAACGCCGACTCCAGTAAAGGACCTTGCCGGTAGGCAGCAGGCTGGCATGAACGGCGACAGTTTTGAGCTCAAACAGCGATCCCCATTGTCCAACGACATTGACAGCCATTCCTGCTTTGGGCGTGGGCTGATCTACTGTAATAGTAGTCAAGATCGAGCTTTTCCTAAATTTAAGGATGACAGAAGGAACGATCTCGTCTCCTAAGAAGTGGCTGTAGATGCAGTTGATGGATTTTGAACAGATCGCGCCCAATGAAGGGTCGTACTCGAAATATAATGTCCTGTAAGCCCCGGACACTCTGCTTCAAGCTCCTCGATCCTCCTCAGTTCTTCTGCTTCTCCATTCTTCAATTCGACAGCTATGCAGCTCTTTTAGCTTTTCCAGTTACATATCGCCGTTGTTTCTACCAATGCATGCCCAAGCACTATCAGAGTTAAAGGCCAGCCGAGTCCATAGGAACGCATACGGAGTATATCTTGTCCGGTCACGGTCCATACTTGATCTTGTGGAAGGCATGTGTCTCGACCTTTGAGGATACAAGGACTGCTCCAGCCACTTGTTTTGAAGGCTTAGGAGTGGTGAGAGACAATGGTATCTCGAAAAAGGGCTTCTGGTGGCTGGCTGAGCCTTTGGCCTTGGCTGCTTGGCATTTGAGATTCAAGCAAAGCGAATTTTTCGTCTCCGCCTACGAGGATGGCCGGGCGCAGGGCAGAGCGTGTTTTTGGATAGAATAAGCGATCGCGTCAGTCAAATTGGGATACCTGGGTCCGTGTTGTGCGCCTGTAGTGCGCCGTGGTTTTCCTGAGGCGCTCCATTCGTCTGATCTGTAGCTCAGAGGCCAGAAGCCATGGAATACGGCTGAGATAGTTGCTGCGCGGATTTTGTGGATGCTCTAAGATAGTTCATCCAACAATCAGTTAGGCTTAACTTTAGTGATGAAGCTGAGGTACTTGCACGACTCACCGCGTGCGATCAAAATCCAGATCATACATTGCGTCTCAGATCTTCATCCGCATGCTGGAACCACGAACACGCATATCTTGATTCAAAATCATCTCAGCTCGTCTAGATGAAGATGTGATAGCTCCCTTCTTGTTACATGTCGGGCCAAGATGGTCTACGCACTCGTAGATCATCGAAAGACGCGAGCTGGTGTAAGCTAAGAGAATCGGAAGTCGTCAGAGGCAGGCGTTTCGGCCCGCAGCTTTGGGGAGCCGGATTCGTGAGTAAGTTGTTCTGGGCCATGCGTTGATCAGCTTTCCCCGCGTCTCCTACATGTTTCGAGAAGCGAGTTCCAGATCAGCCACTTCGCGGATGCTTTCTCATCTTCTGCAGCTTCGAGATGTAGACTTCATACAACGCTTCCGGATTTCTGCTGTGACGCAGGCCTTCCCTCTACCTAAATAGGTAACATCTGAAAGTAGCTAAGTAGTCCCAATTCTACCAATACGAAAGAGTACTGGACAAGCGTCACAGCCGAAACCCGGAATCAGTGCAGGCTACAGATCCAATGCACCTGCAAGCGGACACCCATTTCAAGCAAAAGTCCAACGCTGTTAAGGAAGTAGCTCTCAAAGCCTGCCGATTGTTCCACTCTTGCCTAATTTGCGTTTGTCGCTTTAGACCTCACTGCGAAAATTTATGCCGCCCAATTCCAGAGGAAGCCATGCGCGAACTGGAACATCAACAATGCCCGTGGCTGAGCTTCCACCGAATATCAAGCCATAACCAAACCCCATTAAGCGTCAGTCATTTTCGTGCCGCTTGTGCAGCTCGCAGAAGCCGAACATTCGCGAAATCTTGCCCATTTCATCTCGTCCAATTGCTTACGCCTCCTTCTTCCTAGAACCTCATGGCTTTTCTCTTTAAGACTCAGTCAGCCACTTCACAGCCAAGTCTGCACCGAAAAGATGGACGAGACCACGTAGTGAAAGTGTTGGCACAACACGAGTGGTCTGGACCCGACCAAGCAACGCCAGCAGGGAATTCCCACCAGCATGGTGGAGAGGACGGCTCTGCTTCCAGACCGCAGTATCTTGATGAACCGCTCATCTGCTAGAAGTATAATAAGACGCATTTTTCCCACACTATTCTCGAGTTCGACAAGCGAGTATACGTTCGGAATCATTCATCCTCTCATCATTCATCAAGAAGCCTGCTTTCAAACTTGTCAATCTAGCATCTCACGAGCTTTGACTCATGGCTAGTCAAGTCACCGCGGACGGCCACGTGCTCCCTCCGCTGAACATCTCAGCACCTGCTCCAATCATCAACCTCAGAGGATTCAAATGGGGCACTGTGGACGAAAAGATTCTCGGCCCACAGCCCAGCCAGAAACTCGAAAGTCACCCAGGCGAAGTTCGTAACGGTGAACAGCATTCGACACATCAGGACTTTCTGGTCGCTGATGCCACGCCTTCTTTTGAACGCGCAGCAGTGATACCAGCAGCATCGCCGGTACCAGCGGCACCGCAGGCACCTTCAGCGTTACCAGCGCCGCAATTGCCGTTGTCAGCAGCAGCACTACCAGCGCAGTTACCAGAACAGCTGGGACTTGTCCCAGGACTACCAGCGCCACCCCCTCCCTCTTTCCCACTCGCACAGTTCCAGGGCGCTTATGCTGGCAATGGTTTTAATACTATATTTCGTCCCCGTCCGCAGAACGATACTACGCGATTTGAGATCACACCGACGGGGCCTAATGACAACATCCTAGAGCTAAATCTTACGACGGAGCAATTGACTTTTGGAGGGACGATTGGCTCAATACCAAACCGCGGTTTGATTTTCAACGGGCAACCAGACATCACCCTCGGCGGCTTCCCGTATTTGCAGACCATTCAAGACGTTACAAACAAAAGGACTGGAAAAGGCGACAGTCCTACGCCTACTGGGATACACTTCGAAACTGGCATGTGGCTGAATGTTCCGCCGTCAACCGCCAACCCAAAGAACGAAGCAAGCGTAGTACGCATGGCGTCCATACCCCACGGTACAACAATCAACGCACAGTCCCTGGCCCCCCCACGTGCCAAAACCACTCTCGGCGGTGTTGCTGGTCCTCCCAAATTCGATATCCCTGACAATACCCTTGACATCACACCATTCAGTATCGGGAATATCAACGAGAAGGTTCCCTTCCCATCCATGGACGCGAAGCGAAAGGACACCTTCAGGATTCCACAGGATCTCGACAATTTCAATAACGCGGGAACGATTACAACTGCCATTATTAAGAACCCAAATCTGGTGCTTCAGAACGCAATCAAAGGCCAGACCATCACCGAAACCATTAGCTTTGAAGTCTCGACTGGACCTCCGAAGGCCACCCTCAACGGCGGTGGAACTGCAAATATATCGTTCCTTGCAGGCAAACAGAGCCTTGGAACAACATCCGCTCCTGATGCACCGAACGCTCACGCGGGCTTCATGACGTCTAAGTTTTGGATCGAAACCGTGGCATATCAAGTCAACGTCCCCGAATTGACGACAACAGACATAGTGCTACTTAAGCCTACGATGCCGAAGGACTCTACTGCGCCTACTCCTGTATTCGCAATTACGCCACCGCCCCAGCAGCAGCTTCCTTCCAAACCCACAACGATCACAGTCCCCGGGATTCAGATTCAGTACTCGCAGACCGTAAATCTGAACTTTGCCACTTTGACTTGGCCCCACGTCAGTGTGGCAACGCTTGTCCCGACGGGTCCACAACCGTTCAAGATGACTTGACGAGAGCAATGATTATCCGAATTAGAATAATGATCTTTAAATACGTTTTTTAGTCACACAAAGAATAACAATGAATTCTAAAAACCATGAATCGTTCAAAAAAATAGTCTAAATACAAACAGAGTATAAATTAAGACAGTGTAAACAAGAACTACCTAGTGAACCTGAAATTGACTGTCGATGGTAGCTGTATTAATAAGCAAAATTCAAATCTGTCGCTTCGTCAGAACTTGCGAGCTGGGAAGCAGACGTGGTCGGTTTGTCCTTAATAATAGCGATAGATATACGGGGACAAAATGCGCTCACATAGTGTCCAGTTCTGTTTCGAGACGTGAGTACGCCGGGGTGTAACGTGAGCTGTTAGTAAGCAACTCGAGCTGTAGCTAAGCACTCATGAGCTGTGGCTGAGCACTCATGAGCTCGCCCTAAGCCAACGTGAGCTAGCGTAATCGTGCTTGATTTAAGCCTGAGCCCCTCTGATTATGCCTGATTACATCCCTGAGCAGTATGAAGAGGGTCTGAAATTAGGCCCCAATCAGATCGCCGAGGAGCGAGGAGCGCTGAGAAGAGATCCTTCAAGGAGAGCAGAGCTCCATAGAGAGTCTCTTTGCGGAGAGAAAGTCTTCGTGGAGAAAGCCTTCGCGGAGGGACCGTCTTTATAGAGAGAACGTCCGAAGAGAGAAGATCGCCGAGAAGCGAAGAGCTCTAGGAAAAGACTCTTCAAGAAGAGAAGAGCTTCGTAGAAGAAAAGAATCTCATTCACGTCTCTAATTATTAAGTTCTCTAAAAGTTTACTTATACCCTTATAGAGATATAATATTATAATAAAGCCTTAAAAGCTTTAAATCTTTTTAAAGATAAGCTAAAAAATTAAAAATTAAAAATAAAGGCAAAAAAATTTATATAACGACGCCGGCAGGATTCGAACCCTGGAGATTTGTTAATAGTTACTAACTCGATTGAGATTAGATATTCCATACTGCGCTCCCGAAGGAAATAGATTTCTAGTCTATCGCTATAACCTACACCTATTAGCCTTATTTAGTAGGAAGACGAAAGAGAACATACCACTCAGCCACAGCGCCAAAACTTAGGATTTTCCTCCTCTGGAAAAATATATATCTCAAATTTCATTAATCTTTCTATCCCTTCAACCGGTGGAAATGGCCGCCAGCCCGGCGAAACTCCGGCAACGGTGGGCTTGAACTCTGAAAGTCACCTTCTTCACTGCTCAATCTAAGGCAGCGAGATTCGAGCTTGAGCGACCATGATTGAGTATATTGAGCCGAGGTTGAGCCGAGTAAGATTTTGCTGAGTCAACGTGGCTGTATCGACGACCCGAGTTGGGACGTGGGTGCGGGCACTTTGTCCCCAGTAATAGCGCAAATCTAGTGCATCAAACTAACCCTACCAAAGTCCATTTTCGTTTTCAGACTTGAGTACCCGATTGTAATTGAATCATGAGTAAGCAATACTAAATTGTGGCTACACAGTCCTGAGCGCGCCGAAGCAGGCCCTGAGCCAGCTTGAACAAAATTGAGCACCTAGTCTAACCCTGAGTTGAGCCTGAGTTGAGCCTGAAGCTGTCTAACTGGCATCTCGGCGGCGGAAGGGTTCCGTTTCGAGAACAATACCAGGCAAGAGTTGAGAATAGTTTCTTGAAACTTAGGCTAGAGTCACAATACTTAGGTATATTCATGATCGACTGGACTACCTGTTGTGCTATCCGTCACGCAGGTTGACAGTGACCGAACGCCTGTCAACGAGGGAAGCTCACCATCGGAGCACAGTGCTCAACGCAATCGAGTAGCAGTTTCACTCTGATTACTATACTTGCAAATCGAGCGATATCTATGGTGAAGCAGAGCAGGAGCGTATGGAGTATGGAGTCTCCACTTCTGGACATCTGTTGATGAAAATGTTGTAAGAAAAGATGACGATGCGTGCAGCAACGTAACTAGGTACCTATCGAAGGCGACGTACGCTTTCATCAGTCAATGAGATGTCATGATCATGCATCCTTTGTGGATGCATTATTCCACGATCATTTTCCATCGAGAGCAGAATTAGCAAGAGCATCTGCTTCGCTGTTGTCATCCCTCGAAATCAGCCAAAATTCGCATTCGATGCCACCATCATCACCGTACTCCATTTCATCCAATGCATCATGAATCTCCTTGAGTCTCTCAAAGTACTTGATCGGTTGTCCACCAGATCCCAGGCCATTGTTCTCTATCCACGCTTCCATCCATCGCGAGAATGTATTGACCAGGAACGAAGAATCCGTAGCAATCTTTATCTCGGTAAGCGTAAAATCCTCGGCGCAGATTTCGCGAATGATTTCTAGAGCCTTTGAGAGCGCTTCAATCTCAGCACGGGTGCTTGTCTGGGGAATACTCGAGTCGACAAGGCCGCAGACGTTGTGTTTCGACTCCGGGCCAAACCATACGCCGTACGAGGCTTTGGCAGACGGGCGTCCGTTGTTGCGGCATGCTCCGTCGATGCGGACGACCATTGAATGTGCATTTACATAAACACCTGTGGCAAGGCTATAGAGCCGATGCTGTGTGATTTGCTTCTGCTGATTGTGGGCGAGGAGACCAACAGATTGTACGTCAGACGCATGATACATTTCGTTGGGCAGCCAGAGGCGGCGAAGTCCTTCTCCGTCGTCCTCCATGCTTTATCAAGCGAATTTCTGTGAATTACTGCACTTGATCGCTGGGAAATGTGCAAAAAATAGCCTTGGATGCGTTTATGGTACGGTACGAGCTGCGTTGCGAGTGGAATCGCGTGTGGAGTTACGCGTGAAGACACATGCGAAGGATAGGTACGATTTGGCTACAGTCTGGTATCCAGAAGCGATTTCCGGGGGCTGGAATACTTAAAACGATATTCTAGTGCAATATTTGGGAAGCGAAAGGATGCACCCCGCCTGGCCCTACCTCTTTTCCCCGCCCGACCTAGCTCCGCTGCAATGACCTGTAAATCCATCCACTCTTAGGGTTCCGGAACTGGGCCTTAAAAAGACTATCATATACCTAGACTTCACAGCTTTACTACTGAGGCTGTATAGTCAAGAGGGTCCCAGAAATGAGCCCCTAGAGTGGGACTGAACAGGTTATGAGCCTAAGCTTAATCTCAAGCAAGACCGAGACACAGGGGCGTTTGTAAGGAGCGCACCAAAAAAACGTAGGGAGCGCACCATTTAACCACTTTCGTCGTAATAAACAAATACTTTACAAAAATACCTCAAAATTCTTAAACTCCTCTTTATTTGGCTTATATTAGGAAATTAGGGTTAGTTTTTAGATTAGAGTGCGAAAGACATGAAATATAGAGATCTATCTCGAACAATTGCGAGTTCTATAGCTCTTCTGAGTATATTTTGTTAGATAGTTAAGATTGGGAAGATACATAATAGTAGTTTTAGCGTGTATAATGAAGGGTTTTATTACGGTAGAAGTGGTTAGAAGGTGCGCTCTCTACGTTTTTTTGGTGCGCTCCTTACAAACGCCCGAGACACAGTAGACCCGGCCAAACACGACGGATCAGGCACCCAGGGTTTGGGAAGTGGCGGTAGAAGACTTAGCCGAAGTGAGTCAATGTTTAGACGATCGTAATGTGGCAGATTTAACGCGTCAAGGCGGCTAACCTATCTCAGCGAGAGGTTGGTTTTGACGTGAAAATACCGAAAGGTTTGAAATAATCCGAATAACAAATGAGAGATTTATCCGCGTGGTGACATCTATTGATTCGTCAGATTAGCTTCAGCCCTGATCTAGCGCATGCCCGATTATTTCAAGTTATTCGGTAGCGACTAAAACAAAGAAATCAGTTCGAAAATTGCAACAGAAGCTAAGTTTTTGATAACGTTAGAAGCTCGTGGAACTGGTCCGTAAGACGTTCGATAGTTGTAAGTGAGGTGTCTGTAGAAAGATCCCTGCACTACGGTCGTTTGCGGAAGCAGTCTTCGTTTGCAATGTATGTATTGTCTTCTATGCACAGCTCAACCTCTACGCAGCGTTCACTAATTCAATTTAGTTGTATGATCCAGATACGTCTTGAAGTCAATTGCTTAGGAGGAATTCCTTTCCTCTTCCATGTCTTTTAAGCCCTTCCCTTTTGTTTGATTTTGATCAGTCGCTTCACCTTACTCTTATCCCTTGATCTTCCCGCCACCCTGTCGAAAATAATCACGTCAACAACACTCAAGCTTCACTCACCATCTTGACCCAGATACCCTAATTCCTTGAATGCCCTCATCAAAATCTCCTTTATGACCCACTCCTTCCTCTGATTGTACTCCACCACCACCTCCCCTTTCTCCATCGACACCGCCGCACACTCCTTCTTGATCCTCGCGTACAGCTCCTTGTCATCCTCGCGCGCCCTCAACCAGTCCCTGAGAATGCGATGCCTTTCGACCTCGGGGCACTGCGGCCCCCAGACATGTAGGTTGCACGATATGGGCTCCCAGGCGGCGAAATAGCGGTGCTCGTGCCAGGCGGGCTCCCGCAAGCGGAACTCAAACCCCGCAGCCTCGAGATGAGGCACGTAGAAGGGCTCGGAGGACAAGTCGCAGGAGGAGAGAACGAGGTCGATGTCAACGACGGCTTTGGCAGGGAGATCAGGGACAGAGGTGGAGCCGACGTGGTTGATGGCGAGGATGGTGACTTTGTTGCCATTCCCTTCTTCTGCTTCTTCAGGAGCAGACTCGAATGCGGCGAGGATGCGCGACTTGAACGTCTGGAAATATTGGGGCCATTGTGGATCTGGTTCAACGACGGCAAGCTGGGGGGCTCTGACTGTGCGTCCGGGGATTCGCTGGACGCGTTCAGGGTCGTACTCGTAGGGCTTGAGGATGGCCTCTACCGGAACGCCATTGACAGTCTTGTTTGCCATTTGGTGATTCTATTTCTCTGGTAGCTTCCACCCCTGTCGTCCGTCCCGACTAAGAACGTTCCGAAATTGACACACGGGCCAACAACAAAGAAACACCCATAACTTGCCCTCGTTTTATTTGAGTTTGGTGTTTGAATGACTTGATATTGACTTATTTGGATATTAACTCTACAAATATTAAGTAGCGAATAGAAACACAAAATATGGTTGAGACGAAAGCAGTTTGTGGGAGCGCAGGTGGTATTTATTTGTAGTTGGCTCGTGTGTTAGGTAATTTCGGAACGTCCTTAGTCGGACGGACAGCCTTGTTCTGTGTTTCGATCACGGATTGCAAAGAATCGCAAATTGCCATAACAAGTTTGGGGCTCCTGAGCTCAATGAAAATTGTAATGTGCTGTACGACCATGGTAAAGCGACGTTGCAGAAGACGAATTGAATGGTGTGGGGAGAAAGATACACTTTTTGGAAGACTAAGAACCAGCCAAAATTGACTCTCGGGGCGACACTGAACGAACAGGCATAAATTGCCCTTATCCAACTTGAATTTGGTGCTTTAACGGATTAACATTAACTTGTTTGGCTATTAGCTTTATGAATATTAAATAGGGAATATGGAACACAAAATTTGGTTGAGACGAAAGCAAGTTGTGGGTATACAGGTGGTGTTGGCCGGAGTATCAACTTCGGCTGGTTTTTAGGTAGTCTTCCGAACAGGCACAAACAGTCCCTCTGGACCATGCGTGGAGACTGGCACAGTTTGCTGAATCCGGCTGGGTCGCGCATAAAGAGAGGAAGAGAGCACCAGAGTTTACACTGGAGATTGGGCCGAGCATAGAAGACAAGACATACTTTGCAAACGAAAGCTGCTTTAACAAACGACTATAACATCAATTGAAGAATTGCCTCAACTTCGAGGGCTCTCTCGTCTCCTTCGACTTAGTCTTTGTCTTAGATGTCTTGCTGCTCTTCCCAGATTTCGACTTGCTCTTCGATCTTTTCGTCTCGCTTTCATTCTCCTTCAGATCTTCCGGCCTCAATCTTCCCTGCTCAATCAGCTGCCTGCCAGCCTGCGGAGTCACCAATTCTCCATCAACACTCGTACCAACACTCTCTGCCTCAACTTCTGCAATGCCCCTCCGCCAGAGTTCGATCCGACTGACATCCGAGTCAAGCTCCAACTCCTGCAACTCCTCCGTCGGACTCTCCGCCTCCTCCGCCTCCTCCCTCTTCTGCTTAATCTTCTTAATAATCTTATAACCCCCCAGCGCCACAATCGTAATCCCAACCCCAACCCCCGCCGCAATCATAAACTCCGGTGACGCGAGCAGCGCCACGACCGCCGGAAACGACCCCTTCATCGCGACCAGCGCCCCCGGCGCCATCTTGGACGCCAGATTCGAGATCTCGGCCAGCGTCAGCGCCACCGCCGCCAGCGCATCCGGGTTCTTCTCCAGGTTCCCGATCATCGCCGTCACCGAGTGCTGCAGGCAATTCGCCTCGTCCAGCAGCTGCTGCAGCCGCGACATCTTACCCCGCAGCTCCTGCTCGTCATCGTAGCGGCGCGCGGGCAAGGGCGGCGGCAGCTCGCCGTACGCGAGGTCCATGTCGATGTGCGAGTCCGAGTTCGAGCGGGCCGGCTCGTGGCTGTTGTTGTTGTTGTGGCGGCGCGACATGGTGGGGCCCAGGTCGCCGTCGGTGTTGCGCCGGACGAGCTCGCGGCCTTGGGCGTGGCGGCGGTAGTCTTCTTCGAAGCGGAGGGGGGAGCTTGGTGGTGCTGCTCGGCGGGTTTTGGAGCGGGGAATGGCGTCGTTGGTGTAGAAGCTGTCGCTGTAGCCGCGCTCCATGGCCGGTGCCCTTTCCTTCCGCCGATTGCTGTGAGATTTATGACTCTTGACCGTCTTGCTCTTAGATTTATGCGAGGAGCCTTTCGACTTTGTATCGTCGAATGTGAATTCATCAAGGGCATGACGAGTGCGTCTCTCTTCTAATTCAGCGTCTCGGACGGCTCTGAGTTCGGCTTTGCGTTCACGGTAGGCAGAACGTGCTTCTTTGAAGACATTAACGAGGTGCTTGCTCTGTCGATAATTGTTAGCGAGTTACAGCAGTACTGAGAGGACCTTGGAAGGGTTTCTACCTACGGTCTTGACAACTTTTCCGGACCGATTGACGATTGCGACTGTCTGAGTGATTGCCGCCATGGTAATATGCAGGTCTATACAAGAATTGGAACAGGAAATTAGGAAAATAAGGTTTGCTATGGCACTTGGTCAACAAGTGCAGTAGTGGTGGTGTATGAAATTCCTGGATCTAAGGTGTGGCGAACCCTAGCAGGTAGAAGAAATCAAGGACAAGGACTCTCTTGCGATATCGGTGGTTCTTTGTCGGTGAGATAAGCTTTCGATGAAGGTATGGTCGTCCATGAACAAAGAGCACGATTCGTGAATCAAGAAAGTCCAGTCAAACTGGGGGCATCATGGTGGTTTTGAGGTAGGTGAAGATGTGGGCTTTGGGCGAGACAAAGACTGGCCATTGTCTCTAGTGAAGGCAGCCAGTAATTGATGATTGACTGTCGAGCTTTCCATTCAAGACACTGCCTCCAAATTGCGGGGCGGTCCGGGGCAAGGCTAAAGAAGCCTCTACACAGGATTTCATGAGCTGGCGTGTGACGACTGGTAGCCCATCCTTAGGCAGGCCGTCGTCACCGCTGCGGCGCGTACAGTAGCTTGTTTTAGCGCCTGTCAACCGCTGATTTCCCTGCATGAATGCCCAATTCTATGTATCGATTCTGTAGCTTCGTCAACTGTCTACGATACGTGGTACTCCGATAATACCTTGAAAGTACCGGCTCGTTCCTGCAGAGCAATCGACATCCAAATTCATGCAGCATGACGTCCCAGTGGCCGCTGTGGCGCTGCCAATGTGGCTTATGTGGCTAAGTATCTATCTCCCGCGAGAATCTGGAACGTCCCGGAAGACAAGGCTTCAGCTCTTCAAGGTCTTGTACGTATTCAAGCTTTGAAGCATTCTTATTATTTCTATGACCATCTCATCTCATAGACGTGCGAAGGTTTTGATTACATAATCCGTTGGGCGAACTGTTGTTCGGGAATTGGATGCAGTAAAGCGTTCCTGCCTAGAATGGTTGTTCCACAGATCCGAATTACGTTCTTTGTACATGCAAGCACGACATTACAGACCGTATTCTTCGACTTTTTCTAAGTAGACTATGAAAGATTTTGTTCCCTTCCAGGTTCTCGAGTACCTATCACTAAAACGAGGCACCTGAAGAAACGGTCTTGATCCTTTTCCAGGAAGCCCCCACAAGCAGAAGCTGAAGAAAGCCGGAACGGTCCACGCCGATACTTTGAGGATTCACCAGTAATGCAATGGATTTTCGTTTCAATGGCTTGCGGGAGTCAGGTGGCGAAAAAGAACGTGAGTTTTTACATTTCAACGTGGTCTCGTGGGCGCCTTCCTGATTGAGTCATACGCTGTAGCTTGGAGACTGTAGAGCGAAAAACTGACACCAACGCCATGATACAGGATCGGTGAACAATTCATCACAACATGCGAGCTACGACGGCATACCTGATGGCTCGCCTTTCTCATCTAGTGAGGGTGTGTCAAGGGAAGACACCACGACACCAGCACTATTACATCGGATGAAACATGACAAGTCCATATTGGCGCTTGCTGTTTCTCCAGAATATATATTCGCTGGAACTGAGGGTGGAGAGATCCTAGTGAGTACTACTTAAACCAAGAGCTTTCGTGACCGTCTAACTTGCGGTAAGGTATACCGGATTGATACTTTCGACCGTGAATTGGTGCTGCCAGGTCATCGAGGAAGTGTCCTTGGCCTTTGTTACTCCCGGGATGATCACCTCTTGTTCTCTAGTGCCGCAGACCGTTTGGTGCATGTTCGTCTCCCTTTACCCTATTCAAGTCGTGCCTGACCCGTTCTAGGTCTGGGACACGCAGAACTTCAAGCGCAAGTATTCCGTGTTCTCATCCTACGATATTGGCGATGTCTTTTGTGTCTCCTATTCGTCGATCTTACAGACACTCTACCTCGGAGCCCAAAACACGTCAATTCAGTGGTATGATTTGAAAGAAAAAGACTCCAGACCGTCTCCAAAGCCCGAATCCCATCCGTACCACCGTGCGGACCGATTTTTCGATTCAACCGGGCCTGGAGGCATTCGTACTCCGAGGCCAACACCATCTATCAATGTCACGATGACCTCGCCTAAAGCTCATCAATTTGCGAAGGGAAGTCAGTCTCTCGAAATCGATGGACATCATATTTACCAGTTTGCACATTATGGATATGTCTACTGTATGCTTCTGGCGAGAGGTATCAGCTTAGGGGAAAACAAGGGAGAAGTTCTGATTTCTGGTGGTGGCGATGGAGTGATCAAAATTTGGAGTCTGGACAGCAATAATAGCGGTCAAATCCGCGAACTACACAAGCTCGAGAATGAAAGAGACGAAGGCTGCTCGGTCTTGAGCATAGCTCTCGACGGAACCATACTTTACAGTGGCCTACTCGACGGAGAAGTCAATGTTTGGGACCTCGAAACAAAACAACTCGTCCGAAGTCTCAAAGCACACAGAGATGACGTACTGACCGTGAGCGTGGGCGGTGGATTTCTTTTCAGTGGTGGCGTTTTTGGTTTTTTCAACAAATTTAATCGTCAACACGAACGCGCGGGTCGTAGGAAAGCCCATCACGGACGGATTCTGGCCTCAGCATTCTCAAATCAGGACAACAGACCGATTTTAGTTACGGGAGGAAATGACAATGACGTCGCGGTCTGGGATGTAAGGGATTGCATGGACTCGTCAGCAGCAGAAAAGAACACAACACAGGATCAGCTGTTGGAGTCATTGAGGCTTTTTGTTTCCTACCATACAGTATCCTCCGATCCGAGACAAAAACAAGGCTGCAGGAGGGGCGCTTCGTGGCTACGAGCCCTATTTACTAGACTTGGTGCTGTAACGGACATGCTCACTACCGACGGAAGCTACAATCCAGTAGTCTTTGCAAAGTTTCGAGGCAATCAAACGACGTCATCACACCGGAGAAAGATTTTGTTCTACGGTCATTACGATGTCATTGCTGCTGAGAATGACAAGAAGACTTGGAAAATTGATGATCCATTCGTGATGGAAGGCATAGACGGCAATCTGTACGGACGTGGTACATCCGACAACAAAGGGCCCATCGTCGCTGCAGCCCATGCCGTTGGAGAGTTAAATCTCCAACAAGGGCTTGAATCTGACATAGTTTTCCTCATTGAAGGCGAAGAAGAATGTGGTTCCCGGGGGTTTGCCGAAACCGTCAAGCGGAATCGCGAGCTTATTGGGGATGTAGATTGGATCCTATTAGCTAACAGCTACTGGCTCGATGATGTCGTTCCCTGTCTGACATATGGCTTACGCGGCGTCGTTCACGCTACACTTCAAGTCGAAAGCGCTCAACCGGATTTACACAGTGGTGTAGACGGTAGTTCCGGTCTGGATGAGCCGCTGAAAGATCTGATATTGCTTTTGTCAAAGCTGACAGGTCCGAAGACTGGAAAGATAGCAATTCCCGGGTTCGAGGATCCCATTCTACCCTTGACTACGGAAGAAGGTCATTTGTATGAGGACATCATCAGACACATTACGATGAGCAACTCGGAGTTGAGCAATCAAGACAAACTCGCCGAAGATCTCAAGAAGAAATGGCGCGAGCCTTCTCTAACAGTCCACAGATTCCACACTTCTGGCCCAGAAAACTCTACCATTATACCTCGCTTAGCTAAAGTCAACATTTCGCTCCGTCTTGTTCCCAATCAGGAAGCAGATTCGGTGGCCGATGCGTTAACAAAATTTCTGTACGCATCTTTTAAGGAGCTGGGCACTGAGAACCAACTCAAAGTATCTATTGACCATAGAGGCGACCCTTGGCTTGGGGTCATCAATAATCAAATTTTCCAAACCCTCGAACAGGCCATCGTCGAAGTGTGGAATACGCCAGACGATCTGAGCAAACGCCGTCGAAGTACTGGAGACGGGGGAATGAAAGCTGCTGCAGGCCGCCGAAGACCATCCTCAAGCGGCAAACCGTCACCTGCGACTTCTTCAACTTTGGCAAGTGGAGGGACGAGTGGTACCGCTGTAGACGATGGAGCTGTTGGCAGTCAGAGTCGAAATACCCGCACTGTGAAACCATTGTACATCCGCGAAGGTGGTTCAATTCCGGCCATACGCTTTCTGGAAAAAGAGTTCAACGCTCCTGCCGCGCAGCTACCTTGTGGTCAAGCAAGCGACAGTGCACATTTGGACAACGAAAAAATTCGGCTACTGAACTTATACAAGAGTAAAGACATCTTCAAAAGGGTGTTTAGAGAGCTACCAAGGAAGCCGGGCCCGAACCAATCCATTTGAAGATTCGGTCTGCAGAATGTAGAAAACTCCTACACTGTGACGACTAGGAGGACTACACGATGCTTAGAGTACGAAGCCTGTACTTGGGTCTCAGACCATGGATAAGACAAAAGTGCTCTATCGTTAACGCTGGTGGTATCATACAGGAGGTTTATTATACAAAAATCCGTTCCCTTGCTTCTAGTCATGCGCAATATAGAACCGAGACTCAACCCATCATTGAAACTCCTTGCAATTCTTGCATTCATCCCTCTTTTCCTTCAATACTTTTTTCACGAAGTTTTGGATAGTCTTCTCCGGGAGGATATTTAGTACACTGGCCTGCACCGCATGCCAGAAATACGCGTTCACCACTCTCTTACCACAGCCGACCCTCTGCAGAGCCGCCTTGGCGAACGTCCTCGCATCCGGAGTAAAGATGTTCTCCTCCACCTGGAGCTTATTCGTCCTCACGGCTCCCACAAGCAATCCCAGCACCTCCACGCCCGGACTTTCTATCTCGCACTCGGTCGTCAAGGTCGCGCTGAAGATGTTGGTATACGCCTTACTCGCACAATACACGGCGAGATACGGCGTCCCCGTCACCCCGGTCATGCTCCCCACATTCATCACCAGACTCGGCTGGTTCTGCTTCAGCAGCGGCATCAAGGCATGTGTCATCTTGGTCGGAAACCGGGCATTCAGATTCATCGTCCGGTCGATATCGTCAATCTCCATCTCGTCGAAATCCTGAAACCGCGGCTCGTAGTTCAGCCCGCCCACATTATTCACCAGCACCGTGAGTTTCGCCTTTCCTCCCTCTTCTCCTCTTCCTCCTCCTTGGCCCTCTTCACCCTCCTCTCCACTCACTAACGCCTCAGCCCGCGCCCGGATCCGCGCAATATCGTCATCCAGACAATGCGTCGCATCGGCGCGCACGACATCTAGCCGGGCGCCCGGAACACAGCGTTGGATCTCGTCGCGCGTGGCGTCGAGCTTGCTCTGGTTGCGGCCGTGCAGCAGGACGCCGAAGCCCTGCAGGCACAGCTCTTCGGCGAGGGCGCGGCCGATGCCGTCGGTGGCGCCCGTGACGAGGGCCCAGGAGACGACGTCGCTGCCGCCGCGGCGACCGTCGTCGGCGTGTTTATAGCGGGGGAGGCCCGAGGGCCGGGCGTAGAGGGCGAGGAAGCGGGTTAGTTGGAGGAGGAGGGTGGTGATTGTGAGGCCGCCGGTGAGGGAGAGGAGGGCGAGGAGGATTGTGGGGAGGGTGGTTAGGTGGGCCATGACATGGAGATTTTTGAAAGAGAGGATGTGTGTGAGTGAGTGACTGAGGGAATGGTTGCGATGAAAGACAGGCTTAAGATTGGTGGACTTGAGACAGGGAGTGTAGGAGAGGATGAGAGAGGGAGAAGGCAATGTGCCTGAATTAGAACATGGTGACTGCGGTGAATTGCACTTTGAGAAGGGAAGAGCTGAAGAGCGATGAAAGTGGAATCGGAAACAGACTAACCGTTGCACGCCCCTATGGTGCTCTGGACATTGTAGATTACTTCAGATTGTGGCATGGAATCCAGGAGGCGTGGTTACAGAAGGCCTGAGGGATCTGCAGGGACCAGCGAACTAGATGAAACGTCATCGACCCCAGCGTCAACAGATTACCGGTTACGTACAGCTGCTCTGCCTAACCATTTTTGCCATTATTCTCATGATTTAAAAATGGTCATGTAGACTCATCTGTGGACGCTGCACCTTGATCCAATCCCAGTGCCGCCAACAAATCAAACCCGCAATGTCTACATACGAAGGTAAGTAAAACTGCGACCAATTGGCAACATCCTATCTCATCATCTTCAACCCTATTAACATCAACCCTCTTTTCTCTCCCTCCAGTCGAGCACAACGTCCCCCAAGACCAACCCTCCACCTCCCAACCCCCCCGCCGCCCCGACCTCTCCACCTTCTTCAGCGCCCTCGAACACGTCGACACGTCCGGCTCCCGCGCACCCCAGAACCAGCATGCTCTGCCCCACCCGGTCGACATCTCAGCCGCCTTCCGCACCCTCGCCAACAGCTTCGCCATGATGCAGCAGCCCGGCGTTAGCGGCGCCAACATCGATCTCTCGCCCCAGCAGCAGCGTCCACATGACCACAATGATAATAGCCAGAACGAGCTGCTGGGGCGACTGGTCGCGGAGCTGATGGCGAGCGCCGAGGATCCGCCGCGCGAGGTCGAGGGGGTCTCGGATGAGTTTCTGGCCGGGCTGGATCGGGTGCCGAAGGGGCGGCTGAAGGAGGCGGATACGTGTCCGATCTGTAGTAATGGGTTTTTGGAGGATAAGTATCCGCTGGTGGTGCGGCTGCCGTGTCGGGGTGGGCATGTGTTTGATCTGGAGTGCATTACGCCGTGGTTGAAGTTGAATCCGACGTGTCCGTTGGATCGGCAGGTTTTGGTGAAGAAGGAGAAGGAGAAAAAGGTGGTGGTGGAGGAGGATGAGGAGGAAGGGGATGGGGATATGATGTATGCTTGAGGCATGCTTGATGATATGAGGAACAAGCTTGCGGGATTTGAATGCATGGCGATGGCGCCTTGGTGTTCGTATGAGCGTGATAGACTTGAGGCGCTCTTTCCAGAAGCTGGTCATACACGTCTTATGATAATTGCTATCTTTAATACTACGAGCAACCCCTAATTCCACACCCAACAAAGTTCGCCATCCCAAGAACACCCTTACAAGCCCTTAGCACCATTCCAGCATCGCCATCACTTACCTTCTCCCCCGCCATCCTGACGCTCGCCCTCCGCCCCTTTCCCACCCTTCGTCCCCCACCACACCGCACACTCGACCCCAAACCCCACACACCTCGTCAACCACCCCCTCCCCGCATAGCTCAACTCCATACAATGCGGCGCCCCCAACACAATCCCCGCCTCTCTTCTCGCACTCCCCGTAAACGCATCCGCATACTCCCTCACACTCGCCTCACTCGCCACCCACAACGCCTCCCGCTCCCCCAACCCATACAAATGCGGCACGCTCACCGCGCCCGCATACCGGCGCCAATACCCCATCCACTCCTGCTGGATATCCAGCCTTTCCGCATCACGCATCTCATGGTTCAGACGCGGCGACTGCGCAAGGGCTTCCGGAGGGCAGAGGCCCTCGGAGGCGCAGAGCATGGCGTCGTCTTTGTGTGCGACGGGCCAGGTCGAGATGCTGGTCGGGGGAGGGGTCGAGGGGTCGTAGGCGGGGGTGGAGAAGTGGGAGGGGAGCGGGTGGTAGGAGGCGCCGATGCCGGAGGTGATGAGGCCGGAGAGCGGGTAGGGTGCGGGAGGGTCGGCGGCTTGGGCGTGCAGGCCGGCGGCGACGATGGCGACGGCGGAGCCGATGGAGTGGCTGAGGAGGACGATGGAGTTGGCGCCGGAGATGGCGCCGTATTTTTGCCAGAGGAAGGGGAGGGTGACGGTGTGTAGGTGTTTGCCCGTTTCTTGTATGAAGGTGGTTCCTGTGCTGGGGGCCGGGGGAGGGGGGAGGTGGGTGCTGCCGCCGTAGCCGGGGCGTGAGATGGAGATTACGGGGACGCTGAGGGGATTACTGATGCTGGCGATGGAGGTGGAGGGACAGGCGTTGAAGTAGTCGGCGGTGTAGGTGCCGCCATGGAGGCAGACGATAAGGGGATAATAAGGAGCGTTGATGGAAGAGGAAGCTTTGAGAGGTAGAGAAATGAGACCATTGAGAGTCCTACCGTCAGGCAGCGTTTCGCTGAAGCTTTCCATCTTGTGCGATTGTTTGCTCTACTGCAGGGAGAAGCACTCTACTAAATACTGGCGGCCGAGGTTTAGTCACTTACCTGAGCAGCAGCTACGATTCAGGTCGCCGGAGGTAGTATGTCATTTAGCAGGATCAATTTCAGGGCGATCATGCAGAGTTGCAGACGAGTACATTAGTGGCATCGATGGCTGCTTGTTGATCGCTGGCTGGAGTGACGATGAGTCGCGCGCCACGGGTTGAGGACCGACGGGACGGGAAGCTCCGAAGGCCCGAGCATAAGGTACTGACGATAGGTACCTTAGTTAGATAACCTTATAAATCACCCCCACGAACATACAACAATTCCACATGTAGACGGAAGCACCAGGAAGGGAACCAGAACCGAAGCAATCCCTCTGTCCTTCCTCCAACCTCCCCAATCAAGATGACCATCCACAAACCCATCCGCCCCCGCATCATCATCCACGGCGGCGCCGGCAACATCACCCATGACAACCTCCCTCCCGCCCGCTACCACGCATTCCGCGCCGCCCTCTTCTCCATCCTACACTCCTCCTCCTCCCTTCTCCTCTCCAGCTCCAACTCCCGCCCCAGCGCCACCGCCCTCGACGTCGCCGTCCACGCCGTCACCCTCCTCGAAGCCAACCCGCTCTTCAACGCCGGCAAAGGCGCCGTCTTCACCCGGACCGGCACGCTCGAGCTCGAAGCCAGCGTCATGGTCTCGCACGGCTATCGGAAGCGCGGGGTCGGGGTCATGGGGGTGAAGCGGGTGAAGCATCCGATTCAGCTGGCGCGGGAGATGCTGGTGCGAGGAGGGAGGGAGGAGGGAGATGAGGTGGAGGAGGAGGAGGAGGAGGAGGACAGGGGGGGGTTGGGGTGGTTGGGGTGGTGTGGGTGGTGGTGGGGCGCAGGGGCATTGTCAGCTGAGTGGGGAGTATGTGGAGGGGTTGGCCGAGGAGTGGGGTTTGGAGATGTGTGATGAACGGTATCATTGGACGAGGAGGCGGTGGGAGGAGCATAAGAGGGGACTGGAGAGGGAGAGAGATGGGGATGTTGTAGTGGATGGAGGTGATGTTAAGACGTATGACGAACTGATGGAAGGGTTGGACGTGTCTCTTGATGGCGACCCTTCGTGGGATGGTCATGAGTATCTGGCCCCGGGCACCGTGGGAGCTGTTGTGCTTGATAGGAAGCGGTACCTTGTGCGTGGCCACTTCAACAGGAGGACTGACGAACAAGTTACCGGGTAGAATTGGAGATACACCAACACTGGGTGCTGGCTTTTGGGCGGAAGAATGGAAAGACGAAGCAGACCGTAGAACAGCAGCTGCCATCTCAGGCACAGGTAACGGTGATTCTTTCTTACGCTTGAGTGCCGTCAGAACTGCATCTGCCATTGCTCGTTTTTCTGCCCAGCCGTTGCAAAATGCTATTACCCACGTTGCTGGTCCAAATGGTGACCTACAAAAGTCAGCAGGTGATAGATGGCACAAGACAGGGGAGGGAGAGGGAGGTATGATTGGTATAGAGCTGAATGATCGGGAGGGAAACGTTGTGTTTGATTTTAATTGCGGAGGTATGTTCAGAGCTTGGATAGATGACGAGGGCCAAAGCAGATGTATGGTTTTTCGACATGGTGATGAGGGCGAGGAATTATGAATAGTGCTGAATCGCATTTCCAAGGCGAGACTATCGTGTATATACTGACAAATTAGGTACAGAACTGGCCAAATCAATCAGTGTGCTTTTGCAAACGTCGCAAATCCGTGTACTGCGAAGGGTATCATATATGTGTTTTCGTGACCGCCGTCAATAGTTTGTGTGCATGCGCCTGATGTTACTCTTTTTGCCCCATTCTTGAACAATGATTATTACCACGACGAGACGAGGTTGCGATTCGAGCCCGTGTTGTTTGCATCAGTGTCCGTCTAACCTCTTCTCGTTGTTTGGATCAAGAATCCCAATCGTGCCCTCCTCCAAATCCTTCTTCGCAATCTGCTTCTTGGCTTTCCCAAACATACCAGTCTTTAACCACTTCCCCTTAGTCCCCTTTCTCGCCCGTTTTCTCTTGACCCTGGGATAATTCACCGGACTCTCGGGGCCTTCAAATATGGCCAGATCATAGACTAAAGATCCAAACAGACCACCGGTAACTGCAGCAACCCAGGCCTCAACCCACCAGGCTTGCCTCCACATGTAAGACCCATAGCCGACGATCCAAGGCACAAAGCGAGTGGCGAGGTCCTTCGCAGGATTGGTTTGCGGGCCAGTATTATATCCTAGCGTTGAGGCCATAGCGAAACCGATGAGACCGATAATGAATGCATGCATACCCGCGCCTGGGGGCGCGTTTGTATCGTCTCCAAGAGCAAGAATCGTTCCCAGCCTGTGTCATGCCAAACATCAGCAATGTACTTATGAACGAAGATATGGCGGGGTAAAATAGCGACGTTTCATCAGGGAGCCCCTGAGGCTATGTTCAAAGACCAGGTTATTGAATTGGAAATACTCACATAACTGCTGCTGACGTAAAGTCGGTGAAGAAAGCCGTAACTGGGGTTGCAAAAGATGCTGGGAGTGTAAAAAAGGCCGTTCCAGTGTTAAACGTGGCATCACCGGTAGTCTTGTGCGGATCCAGGTCGAGGATGGCGTCTTTGTAGATACCATAGACTATAAAAACTGCAGTGATTGCACCGACGCACTGCGCAGCAATATAGATTACACACTTGCGAAACGGAAAGCCGCGAAAGACGGAGAGCGCGATTGAAACCATTGGGTTGCCTAATTTCTGATGAGTAGGTGGAACGGAATTTGGAATGTATACAAAACTTACAGTGTGCTCCAGAAATGCCACCAGCAATATAGATGGCCATCATGGTACCGAGTCCCCACATAGCAGCTTCTTGTGTGAAGTCTCCAGACTGTCCTTTGGAGGTCTTTACTTGAAGATTACCTGCCACACCCATGAGGACTGCGACCATTGTTGAAAGCCATCTTAATATCGTTAGCCGGTATTTGTATTTATCAGAACTCAAGAGATCTTACTCTGCTAAAGGCTCCCGAATCATGCGACGAATGCCAAACCAAAAATTAGGCTGTTCCTCCTCTTCAACATTGTCCGCATCCGCCTCATCGGTCAGCGTTTCTTGGCTATCATGCGTTGCACTGGTCAGTTCACCAGGACCAGTCAACGTATCGGCGAAATGTTCGATAAAGTTGGCGTGACCTTCTTCATCTTCGTCTGCTTGCTCTCTAGCTTTGGTTGCCGGACCTCCGGGAACTTCACCCTGTGGTTGACCCCTGACCGGGGAGCCGTGATGGCCTCCAGGTCCTCCACCCACCTATTGTCCAATTAGTCAAAGGACCGATGAAGTGAAGGTTCGAGACCCTCGTACTTGGCCCTCGGGATGTCCGCCTTGACTTTCGTCATTCCCGCTTTTGTCCTCTCTCGTAGCTCCACGCCGCTTCATACTTCGACCTCTTCTCCCCTTCCGGCTCACATGGGGAAAAGGTTTTGCGAGTCCCCATTTTGGCCGTGGTCTTGTGTCTTCTTCCTCACCAAAATTTCGATAGTCTGGATCTCTGTAGGCTTTATATTGGTCTGTTGGTGGTGGACCCCGAGGTCCAGCAAGCGAATATTCCGGGCGCTTGGTTTGTCGACCAACATTAGTCTGTCCTGCACTGGGATCGAAATCGACAGCATCATAATTTTGAGGATGGCCTGCGCCAGTGCCTCCACTCGACTTCTGGCTGCTTTGACCGTTCACGACTGCCTGTAGCGTCTGATCTAAATTCTTCTGCCGCTCTAGTACTTCTTGAACGGCGTGATGATCAGCCAGATCGTTCTGAAGTGCCGCTCCTTTCCCGTTATTCAATATTGGGGTAACATCATGGAAGGCTGCATTGTGGAAATTACGCTTGGAAAACTGGCGGAACGGAGCACTCTGGTATCGTGCAAAGGTCTCATTAGGATTCGGGTCAGAGAGAGTAGCTCGATGTACTGCCCCCCTCTGTTTCTTTTCATGACTTGATTCGTCTTCCATAGGGATCCAGTGGAAAAATGATGGGATAAAATGAATGAGTGCGAACGAACGAAGGGGATGTTGGAGTGAGTAGAAAATAAGGAACGATCCCAAGGATGAGAAAGCGAAAGAACCACGCGTCTGCTGTGTACCTCTAAACTATGGAACCATGTAGGAAGCTGGCAGTGCTAGCAGTGCTCTCGATGGCTCATCTCGGAACGTTAGGCCCCGTATGCTCTCATACGCTGGTCGACGTGCCAGAGAGAAAGCTGTGGATACATCGACGGTCATGGCGCCGTGTTTGCCTCACCGGCGCCAAAGACAACTGGACCTTAATATTAAGCATAAGTCCAGGATCGCGGTTTTCACGAAGCTCATTGCTCGCTATTCTTACATGGCAGCTGATCGTTGCTGGAAAAGGAGCAGTTCAACTAGCAAAACCACCGGTTCAGAGGTGCTTATTGGTGACATGAATCGCTCTTGCTCAAGCGAAATGACGAAACATGACTAGTACCGTCAGCAAACTGGACGGGGTTTGGAGTTTCGATTGCTTTGGTACATGTGACGATGTGATTGGTTTCCTCTAAAGGGACACAACCCAAAAGGGCATAAACGTTACCGTTGAGGGCGGATACATGCGTTAGTGACTCGTACCTAGTTCAGTGATCTCCTGTGAACCTAGTGGTGATCGTGAAGTATCTTGGCCTATGTAGCTTGCCGCGCGTTCGTTCGTATAAACTGGATGCCCATGGTGTGAGCGCGACTGCAACTGTGAAGGGACTGAGTTCAAGCCCAGTCATAATCCGCATTCCGTATTGTTTTCCTCAAGGAATAAGAAAACGTCACTTTAGTGATGGTTAGGAAAGAAGCTAGTCAATGGTTCGCCATCAAAATAGGGGTGGCGACATTGTGACAGCAAATTGCCATCTGGTGCAGATCCTCGATTTGTCCGATTGTCCTCACCACCACCCCGTTCAAAAGTGCCCGGTCCAGTACGCGCGCACAGACCTCAAAAGACCATAGGCACCTTAGTATTGGAAAATAATTTTTAAAAAACCACACCAAGACGATTTTCAAACTTTCAATCGTCAAAAATATTCTTAAAGCTCTAGAATTTATGAACGGATTAAAAATTTTCAAGAGAGCTAGAGTTGTGCTGTTTTGTGAGCAATTGTATGGTGGACCGGGCACTTTTGAACGGGGTGGTGCTCACCGTCCTAATCATCTAATCCCCGATTTCATTGATCCGACTTTTCCAGCCCCTTGCTAGTTATTCAACCGTTTATCCGCTGTGCCGGCTAGGATGGGAAAGATACTTGGAAACTTGGCAGACTCCATGTTCTGTAGGATGACGTTAATCGGCAGGCTCGCTTACAATAGAATACCTAGTCTAACTTATTCTAGTCGCCGAGAGCTCCAGGATACGCCTGGCCAAAGCGTTAGAATATTCTAAATTGTTATTGCCAAGAGAAATCTATTCTTCCAACTCATTCTGTATGACTCTCATGTCAATGTTGACTTCTTTCAGATCTCGAAAATGTATATTTGAAAATGGCACAGAATTATTCGGATCTCATTTCTACGAGTAATATTCTACTTCCCGCATCTCGGTCCTTTACTACAGTTCACCCACAGATATGGCAAGCAACGCCAAAAGCTGTCGTACACGTGACAAGGTCTTGCCCCTCAACCTAGTGTCAGACTCTGTAAATGCCAAAGTGAGCTCTAAAACATTGAACGCCGCCTCATGGTCTGGGGAGAATTCCTCCAAAGTGTTGTTTCATCAATCATGTATAACCAACCAGGATCAGTCAAAGAAGCCCGTCAGATTTTATAGATGGGCAGATGCTGGTGCGATGTCCCTGGGTGCCAGCTTGACATTATATTCAAGTTCGAGCGAAGCCTTGGAGTCTCCCTGAAGGGGCTTAAAGTCAACAACCAGGTCAGGCTTGACAGCAAACACGGTGTCCGTCTGTAGGTACGGGTCGTCTTTCGGGAAGATTTGCGTTGTAACAGGTTTGTACGAATCATGGCTAACCATAAGGTGGATGTGCGCGGGCCGCATTGGATGCCTGTCCAGCAGGTTTAGAAGAGTACCAGCAGGCCCGTCAGTGGGAAGAGAATATGCGGTAGGATGCAGGCAGTAGAAATAGTATTTTCCATTTTCGTCGGTTCTGAACTTTCCCCTTAAATTGTTGTCCGTCTGATTTTCTGGGTCCTGGAAGTCGTATTTTCCATTTGCTGAAGCTTGCCAGATATCGAAGACGGCATTGGGGATTGGCTTCTTGGAGATGAGATCGGAGACTGTTCCATGCATAAGGGTAACCTGGCCATCTTTTGGCATCTCCTGGATAATGGACTCGCCTCTGTCGCGGAACGGAGCATTGGGGCTCCAGAACGGGCCCAGAATGGAAGAGGAGGTGGGGATGTCGTCGGTCTCTAGAGCTAGCTTATGCGCTATCTCATCAACGAGCCTGCAAAGAACAATCAGCACGCCTCTATAAGAGGATAGTGTCACAATTGGAACTTACGATTCGAGTCCAATTACATCAGATATCCGCTGGCCCTCATTTCTCTTGGAATCGCTGATTTGGCCAACTGCATTCATGAACAGGACACCCGTCATCCACTCATCGGTCGTGAGCTCGACCTCCCGTGCAAAATCGTGCACATGTCTGATCAATGAGGAAAGGACAAATCTGGCGCGTTCGGGTGTCTTGGCTCCAATGGCATTGATGACGTTGTCGGTAAAGTTGGGGTCGAACTTGGACGAGTTGTAGGCCATGCTTGCTCGGTGCGTCTGGATGAGGTCTGTGAAGCTTGGAAATGGTGGATTTGGACTTTGAGGATATGCAGCTTCTCTGTGGTTTAACAACAATTCATGTTTCGGAACGCCCGAGGGAAAGGCATTTATCAACTAAGTTGTTTGATATCTCCACTCCTAAACGGCAGATCAATCGGCTGATCCTCAAGCTTGAATTGCACTTTCACAGTCTGCCGCAATTGCATCCGGTCAGAACCGTTATAGCTGCTGAGAACTTTGCCGCACATCTCGGCAGCAACGCGCGGATCTTCGAAACAAGCCTTGGCAATTCAGCCATGTTCTTGTGGAAATCGTCACTTGCCGCCAATCTTCCCCGGATTTGCCCCGCCATGTGGGCTGAATCATGCCGCGTCGGTTCAGGGATCGGCTTCTCCCAGGACAACCACCAGTAGTGATGCAGGTTTTAGTCATCTACAATGTTCTCCCAAGGCTCACATTGCTCATTCATAACAATGTTGACCCGGTAGATTTAAAAGATAGGCGGCCGGTTCCTTCACTTCATACCCTGCTTCAGGTTCCTGGTAACATGCTTCATTATTTGATGGTGGGAACTTGGACCCCGCCAGGAGCTATCTTTACGGTTGAATTCGACGATGCGGCGTTGACACTGAAATTGATCAAGAGAACTAGCATTCCACCGGACGAGCCAATATCGTGGATGACTTTTGATGTTAGTAGCCAAACTTTCAATGCTTGAATTTGTTCCCAGTTAAAACAAGTTGAGTACAAGTAGCACGCAAAGAAAAACATTTATGGAGCATCGATGAAGAAGTGGTCGAGCCATGAAGTGATTAGCCCTTCCCAAATCTTCCATCGTGCTTCACATCCTATGGAACATGACCGTGAGGACTCCGACCCTGGAACCTGTAAAACTAGGTACTAAGATTCTACTAGCAAAAGCAGCCAGCCCGGAGACGAAAACGAGAGCCATCTTTGTTCTTGCAGCCAAAAAGCCTCCGTACAATGTCTATGGAAATCCATTCTACGACCATGCCGGCTTTGGCAACGTCTTCTCAGTGAACGAGAAAGGTGCATTGCACGAGAACATCCAAAATTACGAATACTGCCCAAAGTCTGCCATCCATGGGATGGTATTTGATCCGACTGAGAGCTTCCTATATTCTGCGGACATGTGGGCCGATAAGATATGGACACACAAGAAAAATGCTGAGACGGGACATTTGGCTCTCGTTGATAGCCTTGACGCCCCCGAGGCTGGAGATCATCCACGATGGGTAGCTATTCACCCCAGTGGGAAATATCTTTACGCCCTCATGGAAGCAGGAAACAATCTAGCGGAATACGTGATTGATGAACGGAGACATGTTCCTGTTTTTACTCACAACACGTACCCCCTGATCCCACCCAGTCTCAATCTCCGGAACAAGAACTACCGTTCGGACGTCTGTGCCGTCTCCTACAGCGGCCAGTATCTCTTTGCTACTGCCCGCTCGAACACGTTTGACACCACGGGCTATATATCGGCTTTCAAGCTCGGCCCTGTAGGTCAAATCGAACGACAGATCTGCATGAATCCCACTCCGACTAGTGGAGGTCACTCAAATGCAGTGAGCCCGTGCGATTGGAGTGACGAATGGTTAGCTTTGACGGACGACCAGGAGGGCTGGATCGAAATTTATCGGTGGAAGGATGAGTTCCTCGCGAGGGTAGCTCACTGCGATATCAAGGAGCCAGGATTTGGTATGAATGCCATATGGTATGATTGATACATCAGATGCATAAAGCAACATTAAGGGAAAATAATCATCCACTGGTAAATGTTTTGCCTCCTTCCGATTTCAGAACAAGCATAATCAAACGCGGAACTGATAGCGGAACCTTTCGCGTGGGAAACTACGTCAGACGAATGCCCCACCACCCCGCCATCACAAAGTCCCGAACCCTGAGCCGACTGCATGATAGATTGGAGGTATGGCATAAATGAAAGCTGCGAGGCGTCATATTAGTGTAACGAAGTGACTTTGGCACATGTCGCGCCTGGTACCGTACCTTGGACGAAGATCTCTGAAATGTAAATCATCACCAAAACATTACAACCCCTTAGAACCTCGCAGAAGCCAGAGCTCTAACATCGCTTCTTTTAACTTCTGTGGTATCAACCGAAGCGGCTTTGAAACAATTGAAATACCCTTAGAGCAACTAATAAAATGACGCCTACTCCAGGGATCCTCTACGTAAAAATGCAGCCAGCGGCTTCGCTGCCCGTAGACAAGTTCCACGATTGGTACAATAACGAGCATGGTCCGCTGCGTCTACGTCTACCATATTGCCGAAACGGCTTCCGGTACCGAGCTACTGACAAGCAGGAGCCGGAGTGGATGGCAGTCTATGATTTCGACGACACTGCAGATTTGGCCAGCAAGGAGTCGTACACTAAACTGAGATTACCCGGAATGGCTAGCCAGAGAGAGTTTGACGTAAAGAGTCTTGTCACGATTGACAGGAGGATGTATGACCTCGTAGAAACCAAACAAGTGGAAGACTTCAAAAAGTTGGAAGATGTCAGGAATATAGGAGAGGGAAATGTTGTGGTTGCTGTAGGGATGACCGTCAAACCAGGAAAAGACATGAAAGATTTGGAAAAGTGGTATAGCGAGGAACATATCCCCTTGCTGGCAAAAGTTCCAGGTTGGAGACGCTCAAGGCGCTTTCTTACGTCTGCGGTGGATGATAGCGGAAAGATGGAGCACCTAGCCCTGCATGACTATGCACCCAACCACGGTATAGATTCCAGTGCAGAGTTTAAGGCAGCGACAAGTACGCCGTGGAGGGAGAGGGTGATGCAAGAGCTTGTTGATGAGAAATCCAGACGTCAATATGACTTGTACTATACCTTTGGTCCCTGCCCGCGAGACTTGACGTCCCTCGTGACGGACTGGTCATATACAGACTCCAAGACAAGAACGAAGCCTGCTTCGCAAGGCAAGTGGGGGATAATTGAGTCGTATGTGACGACTGCAGACGGCGTGGATATTCCATACAGATTAGAGGGGTCCAGCGATCCAGACGCACCTCTGGTCGTTCTCAGCAACTCAATCCTCGTCGAATGGGGCATCTGGGACGATTTCGCCGATGCTTTCCTCTCATTGCCAGGGAACAAGAAATACCGCATACTGCGATACAACACCAGAGGTCGATCAAGGCACTGCGGCAAGCAAACAGTCAGCCTGGACGTGCTGACATCAGATATCATGAGCCTACTCGATGCACTTTGTGTTCCCAAAGCTGCAGCAATCATAGGTGTCAGCCTTGGGGGTGCTACGACATTGAATGCAGCTTTGAAGTACCCTGACAGGGTTGGTGCGTTCATTTCTTGTGATACCAATGCAAAAGCTCCGCCATCGAATCCAAAAGCATGGGGAGAACGAATCGAGGTGGCCGAAAATGAAGGCGCGCAAACACAGACAGGCGAGAGTGTGGTTGGCGAGCATTTGGCAGAAATGACGGTGAGACGATGGTCTGTCAAAGAAAGTTACGATGGGGGGAGCCAGGAAGCCAAGATAGGAAGGGTCAAGGAAATGGTACATAATAACAGTCTTGATGGTTTCAAAAAGGGTGTACAAGCATTGTACGATTACGACATGAAAGCAGAGATGAAAGATGCAGGTGTCCGAGCAGCGTTTTTGGTGGGGAGCGGAGACGGAGTTCTACCGAACACGATGAAGGAGATGTCTACGGAGTATGGCAAGGGCGCAGAATATGTGGTCATTGATGGAGCTGGACATTTGCCTATGGTGGAAAAGCCCGAGGAGGTTGCCAGCTTTGCAAGCAGATTTTTGAATACGTAGTACTTTCGTCAGGCCAGCACGAAGGAATAAGCAACTTCAAAGCACGTAAAAATTTTCATGGTAGAGATGTCCGTATGGTGGTCTATTACCTTGTTGACGTTTATTTTTCAAGGCCACCTTTGAGAGGAGTCGGCTTCCTCCCGGGTTTGAATAGGGTTTGGCGGATTGAGGCCCAATTAAAGTGATCCATGGTCATGTTGGACGCCGATGAATCGTCTATCCAACAAAGGCGAAGGAAGCGGAAGACTGCTCCGATGCAGTCAGATTCAATACAAACTCCCAAGGTATCGGGTCGTTTTGGCTTGCGAATGACCCACTCGTGCCTCCATCCCACAGGTGGATGAGACGCCTGGCGACCAAGTTTCACAGCCTTACGGCTTTTCATAAGTCATCATGGTTGCCAAAGAGTGGGATGCGGCGTCTTAAGCGGCGATGCACCGTCTTATCTCAGGGACTAACTTCGCTTCCATCTGCAAGGATCCTGACAACGGCCGACCAACGCGCCGACGACGCAGGCACTGCATCTTGCCGATGGGCTATGGCAGTCTCGAGCAATCACCGCACCCGATTTCAAGATACGGATACAGCATTTCACCTCCGCACGCGCAGCAGGAGAAATGCTGGATGAGACCAAGGCCTGACTGCGGAACAGCCGATCCTTGCGAAACCATACGGTCCCGAACCAGGCAGGATATTCTCCATCTCAGGACCTCTTTTTCCCCATGTCCGACTCTGTTCCAAGACAGGCTCGGTTGCTTTTTGCTCCCACGCCTGTCCCTGGGCGGCTAACCCCCAATGATAACACGATGACGGCCAAAGCTTAGCTCGCCAGCTAAGGCCGCTAGGCACCCTTTGATCCTAGCTCGCGGTCGATGGAGCGCCCCGAAGCGCGCCAGAAGAACGGCTGATGTTCTTGCAGACTTCCATGCATTAGCTTCCAACGCCATCTTGCCATCGCGGAGCAAGACGACCTACTAGGCGGGCCAACGGGTCTTTTTGTTCCCACAGTTCTCTGTATGCCGTGTAATCTGATTCGAGCCGAAACGGCGGCACAGTAGCGCTATCTCGATGCTAGAGAGTTCGCCAGGTTGCCCACCTGACCCGCAGCAGAGCCCTCTGTGACGAGCATGTCGCATTTTCGTGATGTTTCCAGTCCCGTGGGATTTGTGCTTTGCCGGGATTGCTCAGGTTGGCGAGCGGGCGTCGACGACGACTCGGGCAAAGCGACAGTGCTTGGGCCCATTCCAAATCCTATGTCACTCCATGCTGGGTGACGATTGGTGCATTAACCAGAGGCGCCACCGGCTACGGACGAGGGTTGCGCAAGCTCCAGCGGCGGCGCTATCTTGCCAATCTGCACGCTGCGCTCATCGTCTGTCTTGCTGATCGGCGAGCCGCGAGCATGACCGATGTAACCGTCGCCTTTTCCGGCTTGGGAACGCTTGGGGCGCGCAAAAGAGCCGAGGGTCTTGCTGCTGTTCTCCATGGCCCACGCCCGGTTGATGTTGATGCGCGGAGGGGAACGTGCGAACGGTCAGAAACGCAGTGGCGGGCGCGCCTCCAACGTCGCCGGCTGGGAGGGTGGAGAAGAGAGTGGGTGGTGTGAGGCCTGAATTGCTGGCCGGGCAGGGGCAGATGGAAAGCTCATCAATCATTCGCTGCGCAATTCGCAACCTTGCTGGTTCATGATCCCATGTAGCGCTATCCTTTCATATCTGCTCCAAGCCACTGCACGCAGACCCTGAGACAGTGCTCGTCTTTGACTTGAAGGCCGCGGCATGGCTAAAGAGATCCTGGTGGATGCATTGCCTAAGCTTGGTCCATATCTGCGGACGAGACATCCTTGAGACAAAGCATTCCCGCCGTTGACGTTTCTAAACTTGAACGCCCACCTGCTCACAAGATCGCTCAACCTTAACTTCCATGCTTGCTGCATGCTGCTGGAAATTCCATAGCTTCTTTCTGCTTTCGTTCGTGACTCGCCCTCTCTCGCATCTGCTGGTTCTCAACGACGCTCATGATCAATGGCGTCATCAACACAGACCATGAAGGCCGCGGCGTCGACTGAAGGCCCTCGAAAGCGACGGCGAAGAGCACCAACGACGGGAGCGACCGAGGACTGCTTTACCTGTCGCAAGCGTGCCGTCAAATGCGATCGAAGACGACCCTATTGCACCCAATGCATTGAGCAAGGCAAGGACTGTTCTGGATATAAAACCACTTTGACTTGGGGTGTGGGTGTTGCCAGTCGAGGAAAACTGCGTGGACTATCATTGCCCGTTGCAAAGAAGCCGTCACCGACGTCCACACCGACGTCGAGTCCAGTTGATGCAAGAGAGGCGCCGGCGTCAAGCAAGAAGCCTGTTGCAAAGGTCTCCGCTGAAGCAAGGGGGTTGACCATCGATACAAGAAGCAATATACCCACATCTATTCCAACTTCAGCTCCCAATTCTGCACCACCGTATCCCCCGCAGTTCAATTTCATCAATTCGAATCCAAGCCCGACGCATCCAATTCCGATTCCCACCTCAGCGGGGCCCCAACAAGGATGGCATGTACCCGGGTTTTCTACACACCTTGCGAATTATAGCCCTTCCCACGAGGTCCCGAAGCGCCGTCATCCACTGCATCATCCGTCTCTGCATAGTCTGCATACCTCGTTCTCGCCAGTTTATGACGAGCCTCCGCTTTCGGCCTCGACTGGTTCGATGAGTGCGTATACCGATAGCAATTATGGATCACCCATCGAGTACCCGCATACCCCAAACGATGTCCCATTCGTTGATCCGATGCTCAATATTCCGTCCAACCCATATGCGCACCAACCAAGTTCCATCGACTCGAATGACAGTCTTCCGTTCGGCGGGGATCCTTCGGTGTCATTTGCAGAACAGCTCAGTGGAGCAACTGCGCAACTGCCAAATACGCATACAATGCAAAACTTTCCGGACAATGCTGCAAATCAGATGCATTCTTCTGGATCAGTCGGCGCGGGAAGTCTATCAGATTTGCTCTATAGCTCAGACGTGAACAGCATGCAGATGAGTACGGATGGTCTCAACCCAGGTTTCTTCGGCCCCAATGTTGACGAAAGCCAGAATCCAGAGGATGGAGCGAACTTCGCTGAAAACTCCATGTCCATGATCCCGCGAAATACGATGCCCGCCAATCTCTTTCACTTGTCGCCCCGGACGCAATTTTTGCTGGATTATTACAATAAACATATTTGCTCGGTCTTGGTCGCTTTTGATGGGCCGGATAATCCATATCGTTCGCAGGTTTTACATCTTGCTATGGCGAATGAAGGCCTTCAAAACGCCATATCTGCACTTGTCGTAAATAACATCCGCATACGGGGCGGCAAAGAGACGCCCTTGCTAGGATTCGAGCAAGGTCCAACCTTTCCAGCCACACAGGAGACATCCAAATTCGCGGCTCAGGAAAACCGAGAGATACATGGTCAGCCTACCCCTGAAGAGCTCCATTACAAATCCGCTTCAATCAGAATGTTGAATTCTCAGCTTGCGGACCCATCCCGAGCCAAGGACGACGCCGTTCTAGCTACTCTACTAATTTTGTGTCTCTTCCACGTGTCTGATAGCGGCTTCTCCAAATTCAAGACCCAGCTTGCAGGTGTCCAGAAGCTTCTCAGTATGCGAGAAAGTGGTCTCCAATCGAGTTTCATTGGCTGGGTTGAAATGTTCTTTGCCTGGTTTGATGTCATGACCTCAACTGTTAATGACCGGGAAACGCAAATCCAGAGTGCCAGTCTCGATATGCTTGATTACTCTCAAAATCTCGGATCGCTCGAGCATCTTTCTGGCTGTGAAGGTCGACTCTTTAAGCTCATTGCGAGACTTGGACGTCTGAATCTCCTCAGCCAGAATCGACCCGTCAAAGAAGAGACCAATGATCGAACACCGCAGCTGACTCCTATGCCCCTCAAGAAAGACATCAAGAAAGAACCCACCGACTACTACAGCCTCAATTTCGACCGCCTGGATGGCAATGGTTGGGGTACTCCTATGGCTTCATCTCCTACTTCCGAAATCCCTCTTTCGACAACTCCCCCTTCCGACACCAGCCCCTCGACACCAACTGCCCACCCCCACCCAGACAACCGCCACGAATTCTGGCGCGAATGGCACGACATCCGCTCGCGACTCCAATCCTGGTCTCTCGACAGCACCACCATCCCCGCCGCCGACGCCCCGCTCTCCACCTCCCTCCCCACCAACAGCACCTCTCCCTGCACCACCACCTCGACCTCCCTCCCGACCCCAACCTCCGCCTCCTCACCATCCCCCTCCCCCTCCCAACGCGCCATCCTCCACATCAACGAATCCTTCCGCCTCGCCGCCCTCCTCTACACCGAACGCCTCGCCTACCCGACCCTCCCGTCCTCCTCCGCCAACTTCGCCCGCCTCGTCGGCGCCGCCCTCGCCCACATCTCCACCATCGACGCCTCGTCCTGCGTGCTCAAGTTCTTGCTCTGGCCCTTGTTCATCGTCGGGACCGAGTGCACGACCGAGAGCCAGCGGCAGCTGGTGCGCGAGCGCTGTGTCGAGATTCAGCGTGAGAGTGGGTTTTTTAATAACTTGTCCGGGTTGGAAGTCCTGGAAAGGGTGTGGGCGGAGGATGATGCGGTGGCGTTGGGGTTGGGTGGGGAGGATGGTGGTGGGGAGGGGTTGGATGGGATTGAGGGGTTGGTGGGGGGTCTTGGGCCCAAGGCGGATGTGATGGGGGGGTTTGGGTTTGCGGGTGGGATGGGGATGGGGGGGATGGGAGGGGGGATGGGAATGGGAATGGGGATGGGGGTTGGGATGAGGACGGGTGGGGTGGATAGGATGGGGGGGCAGGCGTTTAGATGGAGGAAGGCGATGGATAGGGTTGATGGGGAGTATATTGTTATATGATGATGAGCTTGATGAAGCGGGCGCTGGGAATGGATGGGATGGGTCGATGTCGATTGATGATATTTGCTGACTTGCTTGTCGAGTCCTCATTTTCTCTGCATCTGTACTACAACCCCAGGTTTCTGGGTCTAAGGCCGGGGAGGCGGTGGCTTTTTGTCATATTCAGCTTGGCTGGGAAAGGAGGGATGAATTGGCATCTCTTGGGTATTATCAGATATCATAGCCGTTTATCGGGACATCTTCGATGCATGAATATATGACATGACATCAGCAAATTCCTGCGGTAGTAACAGTAAATTAGGTATCTCACTGAACTTCTCAACTTATGGCCGTCTCCTAGTCGTGTGTTTGTGATCCATTGCAATTGTAAAGGTGGTGCGCTGGACTTTAATTCATAAGCCGACAGGATACCGTCATTGAGATTTGTCTAATTCGTTTCAGGCCATACACTTACTGACTCTACTCTAAGTACGGTGTTGGGAGACGTCAAGTTGAATTTGACTGTTTCCAGTACGGCTTACTTTTTTGCAAACCCCAGTCAATTTTCAGTCGCTGGCTTGAGAGCGTCAATCTTGTAGGGAAAACGCATAATCACATGGTATTTATCCGTTCGCATCGCTCATAAAGAAGGGTTATCCTCACTCGGTACCTAGCCAAGAAGTGGAATCAGTGTGGTTTGTGGCTTTCTTGAGCCAGCAATCTCTTGAATCAAATGAAGCCTACAAAGTTGCTTCATGGACATCGCTTGACCAGAGTCTTCACGCAGCTGCACGCGGATTGGAACTGTTGATGATTTATATCATGCTCTCCGTATCCTCTGTCGAAATGCCAGACGACACTCAAGGCCAGTAGTTACTAAAAATTAGATTGCACACACGCCAGACCCATGTTTCACATCGGGTTTCAAAACAACCATCTCCTGTATCCACCTTGACCTTTTATGAAGAGCGTTGTTTATAGCAGCAAAAAGCATCGAGTGAACCGAATCAACCCCGCCCAATCGAAAGGTGACAATAAATAGGTAACAAGAGCTATGCATCTGTAACTGAGAGGACTCAGGCCTGCTCAGCCCACTAGAGGATGGCATATAGAGAACAGTAAAGAAAAAGACTCCAGAAACAGCTTCTGTTGCGAATATAGACAAGAGAAGAGATACATAGTATCAACAAAGGCGACAACACATTCTCTAAGCAATTGAGATCTTTCCATAGAAAGTCTGATGCCCAAACGCTCAGATATACAATGCTTATGCAGTGAACAAGAAGCGAAGCAGACCATGTAGTTGCCGAAACCCGTTGTAGAAGGTTCGACTGAAAACGGCTGGATAAGAAATTGATGGTAGGGTGCACTTCCAAGACCGGATTTCCCAAATGCGCCATGTAAATGTAGGGATGGAGTACCCAATTGAGCGCCAATATTAAACGCCGGGGGAGATATGCATGCACTGTCGCCTTCCAAGATCCGAGATCATGTTTATAATTTTGGTATTCTAGATACGCGATGGTTGCATAGCGGAGCATACATCGGAGGCCGTTTCACGTGTCGTTGGAGATGATGAGGTATGGGAAATGAACTTCTTCTACGCGAGGAACCAGGAAATTTAATCGGCGCTGCAGCCGTCGACGAGCGTGTTCTTGGGCCATGAGAAACCTGATTCCTTCCTGCAAGGATAGTCAGTAGCTGAAAGGGATGAGAAAAGGCAATTGCTGCTCACAGTAAGGTGATGTTGGGATTCTGATACAGGTCTGGGTGAGCTGCAATGTAATCTGTCGTTGGATATCCAGGAGGATCACAAGACACGATTGGATTGTCATCATCTTGATAGATTCTGATATAGTCCAGGCGCATCGTGGCTGGCAGAAGAGCACCAATTCCTGTCATATCGATTGACGAGAAACCATTACTCATGCCCAAGTTGGCAATGACGGCCATGGGCTCCGTTGGAATGGTTCTTTGTCCGATGTTGCCGTTCGGTCCAATGGCACGGGCATCAAGTGTCCAAGTCGGGTTATCGCCAACATACCAAGTAATGTATCCCGTCTCCCCGGGCTCGTACTCAAAGGCATATTTCTGATACTGTTTACCATTATACCAATCATTGTTCAGCCATGTGATTAGTGAAATGGCCTGTTGATATACACCGCCTTGATATACGTTGACAGCCGTAATGCTCGTGTCGTAAAGCTCCATGTAATCTGGTCTTAGTTAGAATGGGCTCGAAAAAGATTAAAAATTACAGCATTTCACAAGTAACTTACCGGTGTTTGGCTGATAGAAAATGTCGAATGGCGCAATTTGACAACTCTGTGAAACTGATCCCACGTAATTGCCAGCACCCAATTGACCGACACTAGCTTCAAGAGCATCGATTTCAGGTGCACTGCGTGAGATTCCAGGGCTGGGATGGTCTTCGCCTGAGCAGGTACATGCAGGTAGTCTCATTCCAGGGAGAGCATTCACACCATCGGGATCACTCTGGTTTGCTGTGATACCGGCATCGCATTCGTCATGGTAGCTGTAAGGCCACATGCCGTCAGTTGAAGCAGCGTATCCAGGCCGTCCGAGATTGCCCATGGACCAGAAACCAGGCCAAAACCCAGTGACGGCTCCACTACCCGGGAGAGAGATTGACGCTTCCATGTAGCCACCTTTGAAACACATCTTATTCCAGGATTGCAGCATTCCTGACCGGTAATTCAAGTTATGATTCGGGAACGCGGAGAAGAGGATGTTCAAGGTACCATCTTGGGTCGTGATGGCATCCGGGTCATACCACTGTTAAAAATGTTAGTTTTGATCTCAGGTAAATGCGTCTAATCAAATGCTCTCGAACCTCCAAATCCTGAGTCACACCATACCAAAGATCGACAGCTTGAAAGTATGGGTCGTCTCCGTCGTAGAATGTTCGCCCATCGTCGTTGAATTCATCGGAGAACTAATTCGGTTAGCCTACTCATCTTTTCATGGCCAGCAGTATGATCATACCACCAGTGTTTGTGACCCTCCGCTGTGTGACTTTCGAGACATCGCAGATTTTGGCGTATCCGGGTCTATCAAACCTCGTCGGATGTTGGCCAGGAGGGGCATTTTGTCGGAGATACAGTTCGGATCTTTCGAGCATGCATTACCTCCGGGATTGACAGCTCGTTGAACGAAAGTCCTGATTGAAGTTAGCCAACATGGCTTCGGATCTTCATGGAAACGCAACATACAATATTGGGTATCCAATGAACAGCACCAAAATGCCACCTATCAGAAAGACTAATCCACCAACATTTACAATACCTCTCTTCGAAAAACAATCTCGCAAATGCAGTTTCTCCTTCTCATTTGGGTCTGGGTTGTGGAGGTAATCATCCTTTTCAACGTCCTCAGGAAAGAGTAGCAAACCGGCCGACGGTAATATATTATATTTTTCCGAGACAGTTTGCGTGTTCACTCCTTCGTCGTCACTGCCCGCTCTTGAGGGCGCTCGTGAGTCGTCAAAAGGCGAGGCGAATAGTCCATATTTGCTGTCTCGGCTACCTTCTGACGTCCAACTCGTCCGTCGCGAGGAAAAGCCGGCTTCACTTGGCGACCGCACCGGTGATAGATCATCTCGAAATCTTCGCGAAGGCCGTGATCTGCTCGGCGGTAATAACAACTCACTGGATTCTGCCGGTGCATTCGATCTGTAAAGGCTGTTTGGCGAGCCTTGCCTTTGCGTCGAAGGAGCAGTTCCCGGCCGCTGTTCCTGTTGAGGGACCAGTGACCGCGCCGATTGCTGTCTTGCCGTCCCCGGCCTTAAAAGGCTGTTGCTTTGCTCGTTGGTATCCATGACGAGGAGATCGTCTTGGCCAGAATTGAGCCGGAGATGAGGTGTTTCCCTTGCAGTCGGTGAAGTCGGAGATGTGGGCAGAGACATGCAAGACAAAACGTGTAGGCTACTGAAAGGACCGGCGTGCCCTGACAGCGCCTATCTCGTATGTTCCCGAGCCGCGTCGCCTTCAAGAAAGGTCTCAAGTAGTGTGCTCGGGAATGTTGTGCGGCGCTTCTCCTGTCGGGCAATGTTTACCTAGCGATTGGAATGATCTGGTTAAGCGACCGAGGACGAGGCGAGCTTCGAGAAAGAAGCTTTGGCAGGACAAGAGGTAAGGGCAGAGGTGATTGGAAGGTGAATCGTACCCACTCGAGTGGAAGGGAGGAGAAAGGTGGAAAAGGGTGGTAAAGGGATGGCTTCGGACCAGGGTCGTCGAATAAACAGGGATGACGCAGGGACAAAATGATCGTCGTCGGCCCCTCGGTCTTGAGCAACGAGTGTATACGGTAGGTCTGGAGTAGATGGATAATTATCCACAAAGAGGCGATAAGCTATTCAATGTAGGCATTACAAAGTGAAGAAGACGTCGACATCAGTTCAGGGACAATGAAGTAAAAAGCGGTAGGCGTGACTGGCGTCTGGCATCGCGGCCTACGCCTCCGAGGTGCCACTCGTGAAGGCACTGGTGCACTGGCGCACTGGCGCACTGATGGCTGCCGGCCCCTGTCCAAGAGGGATCTTCTACCGCTAGTAAGGGCTGTGGCAATCGAAAACCAGTGAGATTTCTTATCCACTTTGGGCCCGATCGCAGACGGCGCGCGTTAATTACGCTTCCAAGAGGGCATAGCGGTTATCATCTGTCTCCTAAGTCCTAACGTCTGCTTCTGGGCAGGGAGCTGTCGAATCAAGGCACTACTCCAGTTCTGGCAATCCCCTATGTCAATCTTCACACATTAATTGGCCTTCAGGAGCGGCCGTTGTTCGGAAGAAACACAAGGAACGAAACCATTTGCTGGTTGAGCACGCGTCACCCTCCGCCCCCCAATAAACCGCGCCACCGGAATCGCCTGTTCTCTTGGCCCCTTGTACTTTTACAAGCAACTTTGCCCGACGAGTGACATTGCCCTCAGCCAGCCAGGCAGAGCCTCCTCGCCATCACGTGGCCCCACCGCCCCTTTATTGCGAATTACCTGGAGATACCGTACTCCGTACTTCGTACATCCAAATATATCGATCAACTGCGCCTCCAAACTTACTCATCTGCACAAATTGGGAATAATCACTTGCGAAAACCGTGATCTGGACTGACTTTCGCACTCACGGCAGCGGCGGTTTTCTGCTGCAACATTACGCCGGTGCTTCGAGTGGAACTCTGCTTCTCCTCGGTCTTGCCGAGACGGTCACTTGCTGGAGAATCACTCTTTTGCAAGGATTCGCGAGTGTGACGTGCTTCGCATCGAAGCCAGCGGTAATGTCCCTCACCGCATCCGGCATAAGCTCCAAATTCGATGGTAAGCAGCACGACGCATCTATGTATCGCTGCTCACTCATACCGATATGCTTACCATGGCCGCGAGGTTTCGACTGCGGCGAGCATTCCGCGTTCTTGTAAAGCGCCCTCAGACAGATGGATTATCCACCCTATCGAGCGCAGGCTATGCAGAAGCCGCATACGCCGTACACTAGGATAACTTAAACGTTACCGCCTGCAGAGCTGTTGCCAATCCGCCCTACGCAGGACATTGATGGGTAACTAAGTTATGCATCGCTAACGTAACTACCTGCGCATGATGGCGACCAAGAGTCTACAGAATGCTATTCGTCTGCGACTCTCCGATTGCATTATCGAAAGTCGTCACGCCCGCAGGCTCAATGAGTTTCGTTCTTCCGTACAGACTAGGTATCTTACTTTTATGGCTAGTTTGGTAGTAACTATGCGAAAGTGATCTGTAGTCAAGTCTTCGTCCTGAGGGATCCGCTTTGGTTGATTTGGTTTGCAAAAGCTCCGATGAAAAGATCCGGCGCTTTAAATCACAGTTACTCCGTAGGAGGATAGGTTTCGAGCCTTTACTCCGTACATGCGGCGCACATGGGAATGACTCGTGGCACAATCAACCCGGTTTTGCTATCCCTTAGGCTGCTGGTGCTGTGACGCACGGAGGCTGTTGTAGGGGGTACCTCCCAGTCGAATACTAGCATTCGGTCTGACTTCTACATTTTGTATCAGTTGTAGTTTTAAAACGCAACTTTGTCTAAATAACAAAAGCAATATCAGGTGCTCCCCAGCCTCTTCGGGGCACTAAGAATTGTCCGAAATTGCAACTTGGGCCAACAATAAATCAACACTATTATCTACGGAGTACACTTGTATGGGGTACCCCCCGATCGAATATTAGCATTCGGGCTCAACACTACATTTTGAATCAGTTCTAGTTTTCAACCCGGCTTTATCTAAATAACTAAGAATCATATCAGGTGCTCCCCAGCCTCTTCGGGACACTAGAGAAGACAGTGTCTATTTTGTTGTTGATAATTACGGACAGTTCTTAGTGCCCCGACACGCGCGTGAGAATAAAAGGCGGACATCATATGGGGGTCCTCCTAATATTTTTGGCCTGTCAATCCGGTTGCCACAAATAGACTGGAAACGCATGCTAAAAGCAATATCTAGCTGAATGTGAGACTTTTAGTTGGGAGGCACCCCGACAAGTTTTTCGTGTTTTTTGGTGACCTGGGTGAGTGCTCCAGCACGCGGGTGACAAAATAAGACCAACACTATATGGGGACCCCTCTATAATTTTTGATCCATCAACCCTCTTCGCATAGTCAGACTGGAAACAAATTCTAAAAGCAACATCTAGTCGAATGTAGGACGTACAGTTGGGGGGCACCCCAGCGAGGTTTTTGGGTTTTTGTGGTCACCTGGCACGCGGGTGACAGAAAATAGCGAATACTCATTGGGGGTCCCCTTTACATATTTATGGCCATCAGGACCTATGTCACATTTAGACTGGAGATGGAAGCTGAAGGAATATCGAATTAAACGTGGGGTATTTAATTGGGAGGCACCTCAAGAGATTTTCGCGCCATTTTGTCATCCGCATGTAGACTCTTACAAAAGGACAAAATACCGCGATAATGTGGTAGGCACGCGGGTGATAGAAAAGAGCGAATTCTGATTGGGGGTCCCTTCCATAATTTTATGGTCATTAGGACTGTTGCCACAATTAGACAGGAGCTCGAGTGCGAAGCGGGTTCTAATCAGACGATTGATACGCAGCTGGGAGGCACCTCAAGAGGTATTCGCGTTATTTTGTCATCCGCGTGCAGAATCTCACGATGGGATACCCAGGGTACCGCGATAATGTGGCAGGCATGCGGGTGATAGAAAATACTGATCGGGGGTCCCCTCAATGATTTCATGGTCATCAGGACTATTGCTACAATTAGATAGGAGATCGAGTTCGAGGCAAGATCTAAGCAGATAGTGGATTTTCAGTTGGGAGGCACCCCCGCGAAATTTTCGTGTTTTCTGTGATAGAAAATACTGATTGGGGGTCCCCTCAATGATTTCTTGGTCATCAGGACTATTGCCACTTTCAGACAGGAGATGGATTTCAAAGCAAGATCTGAATAAATGGGGGATTTTTGATTGGGAGGCACCCCAACAAGTCTTTCGTGTTTTCTAGTCATATACCGAGAGAGAATGATTCACGGGTGGAAGAAAATACTGATTGGGGGTCCCCTCAATGATTTCATGGCTATTAGGACTGTTGCCACAATTAGATAGGAGATGGACTTCAAAGCAAGATCTAAACAAACGGAGGATTTTCAATTGGGAGGCACCCCAATGAGTTTTTCGTGTTTTTTGGTCACATGCCGAGAGAGTGCCCAGAATGACTCACGGCTAAACTGCGGGTACCTGTCTGCGTCACACCTACCTACCTAAGTCATACATACATATATTTTGCGCGCAGGCAGGTGCATTTCTCACCCACGATTCTTCGCAACAATGACGCACCAAGGAGACGAAAGCCACAAATTGCACCTAGATGAGGTAGGTGCAAAGAAGCGGTTTGTTTCTCTTACATACAGAACTGATTTTCAGAAGGAAAGTGGCGAGCACGTGTCCAAAACCGAGCGTATGTCGGCTATAGCTTTGAATCGCACCTACCTAAAGCTAACCTCTCACCCTAGTCAAGAAGCGTCAGAAGCAACGCCAACAAGCAGCCAAGAAAGCAGCAGTAGTGACTCCCACGGTACAAAAAGCTGCAAATGCCGAAGAAATGGAGAATGATCTTACACCCAATCAATACTTCGAGATTAGAAATCGTGTTATCAACACGCTCCGCCAACCTCATCAACCTAATCCATATCTTCACATATTCCAAGACGACACTCGTTTACCAGCTTTCATACCGCGATACAAAGATCTTAAGACTGGAGAGCTCCGCAGGGACGTGGAAGTAAGGGTCGTGGGAAGAGTATACCTCAAACGCGAGTCCGGTGCAAACCTACGGTTCTACGATGTTCGCGCAGAGGGTATGCAAGTGCAGATCATGTGTCAGTCCCAGGAATCCACAAGTGCAGTACCGTTCGCCGCTCAGCATGAGCATGTGCGAAGAGGAGATATCATTGGCATCAAGGGATTTCCGGGCAGGACGAGTCCAAGAAATCGCGCCGAGGGCGAACTAAGCATTTTTGCCCAAGAGGTCGTCCTTCTCAGACCATCCTTACGTCAACTTCCAAAGGATCACACCGGATTCAAAGACCATGAGCAACGGTTTAGACGGCGACATTTAGATTTCATCATAAACGATCAGTCGAGAAACACCCTCCTAATCCGATGCGAGGTGCTCGATTATCTTCGGAGGTACGACAGAATCCTTTTCGCTCTCAAAATTTCCAAAATCTGACCATAGCTTTCTCTAGTTTTCTTAAAGAAAGGGATTTCAAGGAGTTTGAAACACCTATGATAAATCAGGTCGCTGGAGGAGCCACAGCCAAGCCTTTTACGACTTTTCATAACGAATACAAACAAGACTTGTTTTTGAGAGTGGCACCGGAACTGTACCTCAAGCGGCTCATTGTTGGTGGTTTCTGGCGCGTATACGAAATAGGGCGATCGTTTAGAAACGAGGGGGCAGACCTAACACATAACCCGGAATTCACCACGTTGGAATTCTACAAAGCACCCTCAGGTACAGTTCCTCAATCTCTTTCATTGTTCATATGGACGTTGATTGACTAATCATAGATATGTACGATATCATGAATATGACAGAGGACCTTGTCTCTGGCCTTGTTAAACACATTACCGGCGGATTCAACACAACTTTCCACACTCAGACCGGTGAGACGTTCGAGGTCAATTGGGCCAAGCCGTGGAAGCGAATCGAGATGATCCCCTCTCTCGAAGAAGCCGTTGGCGAGAATTTCCCTCCAGGCGACCAACTCCACACCAAAGAAACCAACGACTTTCTCAGGCGTATCCTCAAGAAATTCAACGTCGACTGCTCTCCACCCTTGACCAACGCCCGCATGATCGACAAGCTCGCCGGCGAATTCATCGAAGAGAAATGTGTGAATCCCACCTTCATCACAGAACATCCGCAGATGATGAGCCCTCTCGCCAAATCCCACCGCTCGAAACCCGGACTCTGTGAAAGGTAAAGTGGACCCCGGTCTAATGCTCCCCCTCCACCGCTTTCAGTCATCAATCAATTCTCTAATACGTCCTAGATTCGAAGCCTTTGTTTGCAAAAAAGAAATCGTGAACGCCTACACGGAGCTCGACGATCCCTTCGACCAGCGCCTCCGCTTCGAAGAGCAAGCCTTGCAGAAAGCCCAGGGCGACGACGAGGCCCAGATGATCGACCACAACTTCCTCGATGCCCTCGAGCACGGCATGCCGCCCACGGGTGGGTTCGGCATGGGCATTGATCGTTTGGTCATGTTTTTGACGGACAACTATAGCATCCGAGAGGTCCTTTCGTTCCCGTTCATGAAAGTGGACCAGAGCAGAGCGAGGGAGAAGACGGCGGCCGAGGTCGTAGGTGTAGAGCCTGGGCCTTCAGAGGATGTTCCGTTGGGGAAGAAGTAAGCAGAGTGTTTTCGGGGAGTCGCTTTGGTTGCTCAAAACAGAACAACCTCTACAGGGAAGACCACACGACGTTGGGGGATCAGATGGCATCACATAAACCCACGCTTGCTACACATGCGTACATGGCTCTTGTGGCTTAAGATCATGTATTCAGCCGTCCCAACTATTATCGTCTAGCAGTTTAGAGGCACCACAGAATTCTACAGCAACTTTGGTATCAATGTTCGCTCGGTAAAAGAAAAACGCCGTGTCCCAAGATAATGCTTATAACCCGCCCGTTCCATCCCATCCTCAATCACACGCACTTATACGTTCCCAAAGACAACCATAAACCGTAACGTCCCCTCCTTCCTCGCCCTCGCCCCCACCGCCGCCTCGGCATCCTCCTTCTCTCTCTCCATCCTCTCCGCCGCCCCAATCCCCGCTCCCGGTCTCGTCGCCGCTCCCAATCCGCCTCCAGCAGCAGCACCACCCGCACCAACATTACCCGCACTAACCTCCTCCCCGCCCCCATCCAACGCCCCAAATATCCCTTCATCCAGCATCAACGTACTGCTCTTCCACCCCCAACTCTGGCTGAAATTGAACTTATCCGGCGCGCTCTCGTACACGGCCAGCATCCTTCCCCCTTTGCTAGGCGAGTAGATCTTGAAGTACGTCTTGATCTGCGGGCGCGAGTCGATGTAGGGCGGCAGCGCCGAGACGTGGAAGCGGCGGGTCGCGGCCGTGAGTTCGTCGTCGGCCGGGGAACGGGCGTCGGACGCGGTCGAGGAGGCGTCGGACGAGCAGCTGAGGTCTTCGCCGGTGGGGGAGAGGTCGTGCATGGTGGCTGTTGCGGAGGAGGGGGCCTCCGAGGCGCCAGCGGTGGCGGGGTTGCTGCTGATGGCGGAAGGAGCGGCGGATTGAGAGGATTTCGGATGGCGGGGGGAGGAGGCAGAAGAGGGTCCGAAGAGGCTGCGGATTCCGCCTGAATGGGGCCGCGAGCTTGAGGCGTTGTTGGAGACGAGTGTGGCGTCTGGGTCGCCGCCGCTGCCGGACGTGTCGCCCTCGTCGGCGGCGAGTTGTTGGCGGCGGGCCTCGCGACGGGCTTCGCGGTGGGCGCTGCGTTCACTGCGGAGTAGCATGGAGCGTTCGAGCTCGCCGATGCGTTCGTCGACGGTGCGTGGGTTGAGGTTGGTGGTGCCGGCGATGGTTTCTTCGGTTTCGCGCTCCTTGGAGCGGTGGAGGTAGACGCCGAGCTGGGGGTTCTTGCTCGACCGGACTTTTTGGATGTACAGGTTCCACATGGAACCGGCGTAGAAGACGGTGCGAGAGTAGACGCGCTTTTTGTCTTTGAGCAAGCGTGGATTTGGGAATTCGGCGGCGAAGCGGAAGGGTGGAAAGTGGCTATATGCGATTGGGTTCGTGTCTGGCATTGCTGCTTTGGTTGGTGTCATAGGACGTTGTTCATTTGCAGAGGCTGCAAAGTCAGTAGCCCACTGTAAATCTTGCGGTTGGAGGGTAGCTGATAGACGCGAGGCATGTCTCTGGAAGGCTTGCGTAGTCGTGACTACAGGCTCGGCGTTGCCACCCATCACAATATTGCAATCAGTACTGGGAATCCAAAACTTCCTCGGCTTGGCGTTGGCATCCCAGCTTCCTGACTCAAGTTCGTCTTCTTCGTCCATACCAGTATCGACCTTTTTTGCTTTGCCCTTACCAGACGGGGAGGGTTTAGACAAAATGCGGCTATGGGGTGATCGTTCGCTCGTATCATCAGCTGGCTTCGTGAGACCAAGTTCATGCTCTTCTCGGTGTGCATTCAAGACTCTTTGTCTGAGTTCCATGCTCATCCATAGAGCGTTTGTGATGACCTTTTCGGGCATCACAGGTAAGCCTAAAATGTCACGGGCAGTGCGAATGTACTGCAATTTCTCAAAGTCGAGATGAATGTAATGGATGCCCTCATCCAGGAGAACCAAGAGCGGCTCAACCTCTGCTGACGTGTACAGTGCAAGCCAACGACTGTGGCTATCAGAGGTTTGTGGTCCAGCTAGGAACGAGTTCTTGCGATAAACGGTGTCAAATCGCAGGGCCATGAGACCCAAAGAATCCGGGGCTTTAGCGACTTTCCCAGAAGGATCCGTAAGACCAGCCTCGATAGCTTTTGCCTTCAATCTCCGGTCCAAAAGCCGCTTGGCAAGGACCCATCTATCCCATTCTCCGGCAATGAAGAAACCGTCACCACCCACAATCTCCCGAACAATGTCTCCAGGTATACCGTCCCAATACTTCATCGGCATCCTCCAGCCATCCCTACAAAGCATAGCTTTTGCCGATTCCAGAACCTTATCCCCAGCTCTTCCATAATAGCTGCTGGTCACAAGCCTGATCAGCGACCCCAGCAATGGCGGACTCATTTGACGGAGCATAGCCTCCGTACTTGCTTCAACCATTTCATGTATCTCAAGCCAGCAAGATGTTGCAAAGAGACCAATAGCTTCAGCCTCCTCTTCAACTGGGCTACAACAGCCGTAAAGACGTCTAAGGGCAAGCTCGAAGGCAGGTTGAGTGATATGACAATCGATGTCTTCCGGGTGCAAAGTTACTTCTTTATTGGTACTTTCGGTCCAAGGACCAGAGAACATCGTAGCGAAGAATGGTGCTTGGTCCAAGATCAGACGGTGAAGGGCGTATTTGGTGCCGAACGCATGAATGGTAATGTCCGAGTAGCGACCACTCAATAGTCCCCTGGTGTACAGATGGGCCTGAAGCGTACCAGGCTCTAAAGCTGCAGACTTGGAGAACATTTCTGCCGCGGCATCGTTATACGATGGCTGCCTCGAGTTGGCTGGAGTGCTGATAGCTTGAGCAGCGAACAGTTTACTCAAGGTAACCAGCGTAGTAGAGTTACTTCTTTGGACCGAGTTCCCACGCTGTTCGACGGATATTGTCGGGTCATCGACATCTTTTTCTGCTGGTGCCATTTGTGCACTTCGCTGGTTAGGTGACGGGGCAGCATCTTCGAACCGGGCCGCTCGCGTGGGAGGACCCGATGCAGGGCGATGCAACGCTAGGAGAGGATGTGTCGAAGAGGACGATATCTCAATGGGGGCGGCGAGTGGCTGATGATCGTCAGGAGAAGACGAATTAAAGTCGTGTGAGGAAAAGAGCGAAGATGCAGCACTGCTGAACATGGGCGTATTCAGTGGCTGGGACGAGGTATGCGATGGACCAGGCGTAGATGAGGACGAGCGTGACTCAGCAGCGCCAAAGTCCTGATTACCAGCTACCATTGTGCTGGAGGCTGAGAATGCCTAGCTATACATGAGAAGGCTCAGTGGTGATTTGTTTTCACATCAGCTGGAAATTCTGGTCTGAAGCATGAGCCGCATCAACGGGACATGGTAGCAAGCCTGATGACGTCGAAGGGCTTGGCGTAGGGTCACAAAGCCGTAGCTACGAGATGCTGGCAGCAGCAACAAAAGATACGAAGCAGTTTGGAGAATGTGAGTAGTTATCAGGTGTTGCTATAGGCAGACGACAGGGTTCGGAGCGGGGAAAGAGGAAGCGTATCAGGGTCTAATGACAATCGAAGACCCCATGACTTTTTTGCCTTTTATTACTTCAGTCCATCTCCTCCATCGTGACCAGATCTGCATTTGAGGCTGACACTCTCATCGGATCCCTTGAGGATGACGAGTCAGTTCTTCGTCCTGCCCACTCTAAGGACAGCCGCCCCTCGACTTTCTCGCGACTTTTTCAACGGTCGAAGCTGTCTTCACCAGAATGTACGACAAACCCTTCGACAGAAAATCTCCACCGGCGCTTTCCGCAATGAGGCGAGACGATACCTCTCTTCTTCATTTAGGTTGAAGTCTCAAGCGTCAACCATATCACCCCTCGGAGCACTAAGTAGGACAATCGATCATGCTCGAGCCGAGTCCACCAAGTCCAAGACTTTCTTCCCCGAAGTCAGTCATAAGTCTGTCGGGTATTGGCTGTTAGGCAGCGCAGCCAGTGTGTTTGGGATAGTCGTGTTTGGAGGTCTGACAAGATTGACCGAGTCTGGTCTCAGCATAACAGAATGGCGTCCTGTAACCGGCTCCCTGCCTCCCATGGACGCATCCGCTTGGCAGTCAGAGTTCGACAAATACCGCGCCTCGCCTGAATTCAGGATCCTCAATCCTAATATGGAACTCTCTGAATTCAAGAAAATATATTGGATGGAATGGACACACCGCCTATGGGGTCGTGTTATTGGCCTTACCTTCCTCGCTCCTACAATATATTTCATCGCCCGCCGGAGAGTCTCCGCTCCAATGGCCCGCCGACTCATCGGAATCTGCGGTCTGATCGGCTTCCAAGGCTTTCTCGGATGGTGGATGGTGAAATCAGGTCTGAAAGACGACCTCTTCGCACCCGGCTCCCACCCACGCGTCTCGCAATACCGACTCGCCGCCCACCTCGGCGCCGCCTTCCTCGTCTACGTCTCCATGCTCTGGAACGGCCTCTCCATCCTACGCACCCACCGCCTCCTCTCCCACCTCCCAACCCAGTCCGACACCATCCGCACCCTCCAATCCACCCTACACTCCCCCGGCCTCCGCCCCTTCCGCCTCTCCGTCCTCGCCCTCGGCTGCCTCGTCTTCACGACCGCCATGTCCGGCGCTTTCGTCGCGGGCCTCGATGCGGGCCTCATCTATAATGAATTCCCGTACATGGGTCTCGGCCTGACCCCGCCGAAACGCGAGCTCTTCGACCCCTTTTATTCGCGTCGGCCGGATCCGCATCCGGACCTTGTGTGGCGCAATGCCTGCGAGAACCCCAGTCTCGTCCAGCTCGACCATCGCATCCTGGCTACGACGACGTTTACGGCGGTTATGGCGCTGTGGGCGTGGACAAGGTTCGGGCGCCGGTTCCGCGGAGGGGTGGCGGGAACGCCATCGGGGGTGCGGATGGCGGTGGGGGTGGCAAAGCAGGGCATGGTGTTGCCTGCGGACGTGTGGAAGGGCGTAAGGGGCGTTCTGCATCTTGTATGGTTGCAGGTTGCGCTGGGGATCAGCACGCTGCTATATCTCGTCCCCACCCCGCTTGCGGCGATGCATCAGGCAGGAAGTCTCGCACTCTTGACGGGCGTGGTAGTGTTGGGAAGTCGAGTCTGCGTGCCGAGGGCCGTGCAAAGGGCATTGAAAGATCCTGCGGTAATGAAGGGACTTGGGTTTCGGCCGACGCAGAGCCTGGAACAGAGGACGAGGGTCGTGGGAATGAGAAGACCTGCATTTGGGGAATGAAGGGTCAGACGACGATAGGATGTCAGTACATGTCTTTAACAGATATAATGTTCGCATGGACTAGACTTCTCTGGTGGTGTCTAGAGATCATGGAATTCCACACTCTGTCCAATAAGAATTTCGATGTACATTATTTTTGAGGTCGCCTTGTCTTGGAGCCAAGTCTTTTGGGTTGGCATGGCCAGGTATTTCTTACAAAAGACCAAAGGTACCTACTCGCCCCTCCAAACGATGAATGAACGACGTCGTCTTTGTACGGTGATATATATTCTCCAGTTGGGAACGACCTACCGTTGGAAGAACTCTCTATAAAAGGCGGTATTGAACCGTATTGCGTTTAAGTTTCAAGGGAAAATCACTCACAAGCTCAATGCCACAGTCTTATTAATGTTACTTCCCTTCTCCACCGACAGCACCCAATCCTCTGGTTTGTTTATGATTCAGCGCGAAGCACGTATATCGATCCTCCACTGACTCCTATTTTCGCTATGCACACAGCTAGTAAATGCCGATTGTGGTCCCTCTCATATGCAAGTTAACGATTACGATAACAATCGTAAGTAAGTTTAAGACATATATCAATCATAACTTATAGCTAGATCTCTTAAACTGAAACAGAGGGCGTCCCAATAAGATATTCGATATACCGTAGAACGTCGTCAATGTATTTATTGGTATTCTAACACGCAGTCGAAAAACAGAGTGATTGTATTAGCCTAACACAAGCCCCTATCATCATTTTATCCTTAAATTCATCTCTAAACCCATACTCTTCAAACTCCTTTATGTACTACTCTTTCAAAGTTGCAGAGCATGGGTATCATGGTGGCACTGCACAGCTCGAGTGCAGGAATGGGCTTCTTGATCTGAGCTAGGTATCGCAGCAGCGGAGCAAGGGTCAAGTTAGACTAATCCAAACTGTTCATTGCTATTGCAACTGCCAATGACCCTGGTGTCGTGCGCAATCGCCTCACTTGGTTTATTTGTCAATCGCCAAGCCGCCGGAAGAACATAAGATGGACCAGAGAGCAGTACAGTCTCTGGGAAAAGATAATCTGGATGACACTGACGTGGACTGACGGGCGAGATAGACAACCTGGAAGATGATTCCGTAATACAAGTCGTTGATTGCAAATGCGTAGTCTCCATCATTGTGTCTAATATATTGATCATGTACTACAGAACTGTCCAGAAAAATCGTTCTTGGATGCGTTTTAGGGGTCGGAAACACCACATCATCGGAAATTGCACGTTGAGCAACTCTAATTGCGACCTGATTCTTTCGTACTCCAAGCTTTCTACGGAGGAAGAAATCACCACTTGACTACACTCCAGTGCAATACCCTTCTTAAGAAGTAGCAACCCAAATGATAAGGAACAATGCAGCCAAGGCGCGTCGTTCTCAGAATCTAAGCATTATACATTCTACACTTATTCTTATCCATCTCAGTCCTCCCTTCTTCCCATTTCCGCCATTAGATACCTCAAAAATGATCTAATCGTCCCTGAACCAACTGTTTTCAGGATCTTGGTCACTCTCTGCAAGCCTGGCTAGAACCTCACGGGGTAATTCCTGTGCCCTGTTCTTGTTTCCCCCATTACATACGCCAAACATGATCTCATCGCCCTTGAACCAACTGTTCTCGCGATTTTGGTGACTCTGCGCAAGTCCGGCTGGAACCTCATCAGGCAATTCCTGTGCCTTGTTCTCATGATGAAGCTCATGCGCTATATCTGGTACCTCAAGCTCTTGTACAAAAAAGGTTGGTCGATATACATTTTCTGTCTCGACTTCCCTTATTTCCATCTCCCCACTAACTTCATTTAGCGGCTTGCCTCGACCCGGCAACTCCGCCTTCAGCCATAACTTTCTTTCTTCATTGTTGCTATCACTCTTTCTTTTTCGCCTTTGTCTCCACCAAAGTATAAACCAAACAAGTGCGACCAAGAAGACAAATCCTAGTAAACCCCCAATAATAAGACCTGCAATCGCACCTTTGGAGGTACGGTCGGTTTTTGATGTAACCGAGCCGGAGTTCATTGGAATTGTCGTGACAGTTACGTAGCTATTCGATGGTTCGCTGCTCGACGGTTCGGTCGATAAGGGATGGCGAAAGCCCGGAAGATCACTCGCCTGATAAACCAGCTGGATGAGAGGCGCCTGCACCGTTACATTGTGAAGAGTGCTGAAAGTGCACACGGTCGATCCGCTGGCCTCGGAGACGAAAGTGACGTGGGGATCGACTTCATCGGCCTGATAACTGCAGACCGAGGCTTTAGTGCTGGTGCTACTCGAATGCAGCGTGCAGGTTTGGCTAGGGACATTGTAGTCCATGAATGTGCGTGCGCAACCGAAGCCACTGATCATAGGTTCAGAAAAGGGAAATTGAAAAGGAAGATGGGTAGAGTCAGAAGTTGCACCAGCGGAACAACAACGGGATAGAGTCAACAAAAGGACTTACGTTGGGCAGCATCCCACAGCATATTCCGAGGTTGAAGGTGGGAATATGAACCAAAAGCCATCATTGACAGCGGTTTGGTTCGCAGATTCATATGCAGATTGCGAGCAAGCAGTAGTGTAACCGGCAGGGCAGATATAACCGGGAGAATACATCCCATAGCCAACCAGTGGAGGGGTGTAATAAATCCCTCCAGCACGATGTGGCAAACACAATGGATTACTGACAGCTTCTCCACCAGAACAGGTCTGGCCTAAAAAGGCAGTGCTGGATGCGGGGTCTGCTGGTACCTGTATCATAGGCCCACATGACTGTGCTGCTGTAAAGGTTGTTGTCAATGGGCCGAGATTGACGCGTAAGGCGACCGAAGATGAGATGGTTGACAACGCTGTATCCATGGTGTTGATATGAACTCGGACTTCAAATGAACGGACTCGGAGAAGCTTGAGCGCCCTCGTTTTAGGGACATGTGGGTAAAAGCTCATATATAAACAGTGCGAAGGCGTGCAGGAAACGGAGAAAGTGGCGGTAGCGGGCAGCCTTCAAGAAGATGCGTTTGTGTCCTTGCTTAGGGTATGATTTTGTCCTGTTTCAATGATAGGTCATTCTGGTTAGAAACATACTGAAGTATGGACGTATCTTCGTGCAAGAATTCGTACTGGTATTTGCGCCTCATCGCAACACTCTGTCTTGTGTTAGCGGTTGGAGTTTGAAATACTCGGATCACCTGAACACTCTTCGCTTCTATCGCTTTAGAACTCGCAATTACTGTAGAACTTAGCTTGATGCTCGTGCTTGGCGCCATATGCTTAACGCCATTGTTTGAGATTATTTCCCTAAACACCAACGAAAGAGCTGGCAGGGAGGCGATTTAGAAACAGGGTGGCTCAAAGAATCGGCGACACCGCTCGCTGAAGCGGGCCTATACCAGAGATGATAAGTATGAAATAAAAAGGTGCGTATAGCAGATTGATCAAGGCCTTGCACTCCGAACCTTTTGCGCAGTCGACGCTGCGGACACGCTTGAAATCCATCTACCGAGTCTTCCGACCCAATGACGCGATCAATTACCAGCGTTCATCTGGTCCCTGTGACCAGCATAGCCAAATTGTTGCTGAAACAATACACAGCCATGGCTAGAGATATTTCTTCGCTGGCCGTCGTGGCTGTGACTCGCCCGAGTGTCATGAAAGATACCTACTTGGAAGATGCAAACCTTAATTTCTGACGTCACCACCGTAAGAAGCACCAGAGACGGTACCTAAGGTTGTCGCCTCTGAACCCGACCCCGGCCCGGTCTGGTCTATCCCAGAAGTGGAACATGCGGGCAGGTTACAGTTCATGGCGAGGTCAGTTCGGAACTGCTGAGCCTAGTCTTGACGGCCACGAAGTGCATTACACAGCCAACGCCGATGACGAATTAGGCGAGGAGCGTTTCATTTCCTCCGATGGAAGTATCAGCATGTCTGCGATTCAAAGTTGGACCGATGGAAGGTTCAATCCTCGAAATTTTGCTTGCTATTGGACTCCAGAACTGGAGAATGTATACAAGGACGAGAGCTACAATCATTCCGTTTTTCGGTTGTGCCCTGCTACTGGACATGTATGCAGTATCGAAGAATAAGTCAGACATCTTCTTGGGTCTCCAGACTCAAACTTGATAATTTTAGCTGTGCGTTACAATTGTGTTCGCATCTACCCTCTTTCCGATTATCATTGTAATCAATAAACTACAGATACGAAGGCATCCGATCGGGATTTGCAATACTCCGTGCTCTATTAGCTGTACGTAATGCACAGCCGGGAAACGGAATCAGTATAGCCAAAACACCGTACTCGCTGCTATATCCGCTCTGCTCCTTAGATGCGCAGGTCTCCGAGAAAACATTTTCGGTCGACATCTCTTACTGCAACTACTAGTGACCCCCCACACTCAGTTCGGAAAGATTTACCGCCTATGTTATTCTCCAACACATTCGTTGGTTCCTGCGCTTGGTCGCTATTCTCATGTTATCGGCAGCATCGCACTTATTGAGCCATGACTCGAGGTCTAAAACTCCAATGATCATAGGGAGCTAATTCAAGAAGAGGAAATCAATGTCATTGCAGCTGCCTCTTTAAGTCGCTCTCACAGTCAAAACAGAATGCGCCGGAACAGAAATCGTAATAGCTCCGCCGGAAAGAGTGCTCGAAGTCGTTGCAACTTGATGACTATTGTCAGTCAAATACGCCGTCGAAGTCTTTGGTGTGAAACCACTGAACGCCAGCTTGACGCTTTGAGCAGAGCTTCCGGTGTTGGTCAGAACAGTAGCAACACTCCCATCGGTGTTCTTGAAGGCACCGATCGCGACACCAGACACAGTACCCGACGTCGAGACGCGGAAGGCGCCCGGCCTGACAAAGCGCGACCACATGGCGAAAGCCCAAAGTCGACCGGAAGGCGTTGTCGTCGACCCATCGCTAAGGACGAGATACGACGACGCTTGCTGCTGGTTCACTTCGACGCCTTCCCAGTAGAGATACGCAGACAGGTTTGCGGAGAGCACCCCAGTCGAGATCTTACTGGCCCAAGTGAGGCCCTCGCAGGGGCCGCCGTTGCTGTACCAGGTTGTGCACCAGGCGGAGTTCAGGTCGGCGCCCTCGGTTTCCCAGGTCTTGAGCTTGGTGGGGATCACGGAGTTGGGATCGCCGGAGTACATGTGGGAGGTGATGACCTTGAGATATTGCTCGACGCCTGCGGAGATGAGATCGGCGGTCATCGTCTTTTGGTCCGGCCATCCTACGGCGTCGCAGCAAGTGATGCCGACGGAACCCAGGTTGTTCGATTGCAGGGTGTTGTACAGAGTTGGAATGAAGGAGGCAGCTTGGGCACCATTGGACAGCATGGATGAGTATGAGGTGCTATTATACACGTCAGAATTTCGATTTGGGAAGCTCGTGAAAAGTTGGCGCTCACGTATAGTCTGGCTCGTTGAGAAAGCCAAGGTGAGTGATCGTAATACCTGTCTGTTGATAGTATTTGACGTATTGAGCTAGATAATTAGCATAGGCCTGCCGCCAGTCCCCCGATGAGCATGTTTCCCCAGTTACGCCGCAAAGATATCCTCCGTTGCCTTGCTGGCCGTTTGTCTTCATGAACCCAGGAGCACTCCAGGCATCGGCATAGATGGTTTTCACGCCATAGCTTATTGCCTGCTTACTGAACCAGACCTGCCCCGAATCATTGCCGTCCCAGACGTAAGTAGGCGTTGCAGATGGCGACCCCGGACTATTAGGTTCAATACTATCGCCCGTACCACCAGACCCAATGCGGTTTCGAATAATAGTTAAGCCAGCACCGGTTGTTGTCGAGAACAAGTAGTCGAGACCTTGCTGACGCGGTGTTGCAGCTAGGTTTTCGAATTCAGTCGCTCGGCCAAAAGCTTGAGATACTCCGAAGCCGTCTATCTGCTGTAGCGTTGAACCAGTATTGATAGTGACCTGTGTCTGGGCGAACGCCAGCGCAAGATTAAGAGTCAGGGCTGGAATATACGAGAACATCTTTCACTATAGCTTGGGTAAAAGTTGAAGGCCTTAGGAAAACAAAGACAGCCAGCTCCAGGTTTTGAGGGAAGATTCGTTAAAATAGCCATGACAGCCTGGGCAGGCTGAACCTTCATCAGAATTACACATGATTCTAATGGTGGACATTCGTCACGATCATCCGGAGGGGTCTTGTAGCTCAATTCATTTGGGCGTGTTCCGGATAAAGTGGGCTCAGGACCAACACGCTGTCTTATATACCTTGCGCGTTTGATCGAAACGTCGTATACAGGGAAGGCTATGCTGAGATTGACGTCCATATTGGCCAAACTCCAACTTATAGCACCTGTGCTGTAGATTGTCGATGCTTCGGCCCAAGAGCGCGTGGATGGTTCCGGCAAATGCGCGTCAATGCGTCCAATATGCAGGGCCTGGTGGGGCCACGAGACCTCACGCCACAATTGGAACGGTCGGTAGTGTGCCGGAGTGGCGGCCCGACAAGCTGGTCAAGCAACCTAGGTACCTAAGGTACTGTACAAGTTTGGAGCTAAAGTACGTAAATTTTAGTGGAAAACGGTATTAATGGGGCTATATAACACCACCAATAGCTGGGATAAAGAAATTGAACGGAGGAGATTTTCTTGGCAGAGATCCGCATTCGGATGACAGGATAAATGGAGCAACAACTGGGGTCCTCCTGTTGCCACCAATGGCCATCGAGCGAGCGGTTAAGATTGAGCTGGACATTAGAAGATAGTGCTAAATTTGTGTCCTACAGTCGAGCGGCACAGGCTACTTATTCCGTCACCTATTTGCTTCCCATCTGCTCAGACGTGTCTATTTGCAGGCACTGGTTGTACGAGCGATGCTACGGCACTTCCACAAACTGGCCATGCTCCTTGGCCAATGATCCCCTTCGCACGGATTCCGGGGCTCTAGATAGCCTCAATTCTACCAATACGAGGATCTAGGACTGGATGGCCCATGTGCATATATTCCCTCTTCAAGGTCAAAATAGATCAATCTGGAAATATTTAGACAAAGAAGAGGAATTCGAGCAAAGGCCATCCAGTCCTAGATCCTCGCATTGGTAGAATTGAGGCTATCTAGAGCCCTGGAATTCGTGCGAAGGGGATCATTGACCGGGGATCCCAGCCGATTTCCGGATGTGCTGTACTCCCTGTTGCCCTCAACAGAATATTTGAGCTTCTTTAGAGAATTCGTGAAGACGTCATCATCGCTTGTTGCCCATGTGCTTGACGGCGTTGGCTTGGTAGATTCCAGACATTCTTTTAAATGCTTCAATGCCGATTCTGCGGCTTTCTCTTTCGCCGAGACGGGACTCGCACACCATAGCGATCTCACAGAGACAGTCCCAACCAAAACTTCCGCGCACCACATGGTACGCGCTTCGTTATGATGCAAATACCATGCTGGTTTTGGGAGTTGAATATTGATGCAGAGTTCAAACAATTTGTCCGCAAAAGTCCATTTCTCTATGCGAGAGGGGGAGGGAGGGCCCGGGGGTATAGGGACCGTGGACGAGCTGGTAAGACTGATCTTTTGAGGGCTAGATACGCCAATGCTGGAGTTTGTTGAAGAAGAAGCAACGGACGCGCGAGAAAATATGGACGAACGATTGGAGCTGATGATCGAGGAGACAGTAGAGCGGCGCGAAGCCTGCGAGAGTCTATCGATGCTCGATGGTATGGCTTGGTGTGATGTTCGAAGAGCCAAAGGTATGGGTGAGCTGTCCGGAACAGTGTGGCCGGATGGCGATGAGGCGTGAGGCAATCTTGGAGATGTCTTCTCAAGTAAAAGAGCTGATGGTTTGCGGTTTTGAGTAACCCGAGACTGATTATCGTCAACCTGCCCATGAGGTTGCTTGACTGTACACTGGAACGCCAGATTAAGAGCTCGGCAACGATAGTTACTAAGCAAGGCATCGAGCACCTGAAGGGGCTCTTTGAACTCATTCTTCCATTTTCCGATAACATCCCGGTCTGATAAGTACTGCAGCTTTGTCCGAGCCTCACCGTCTATCACTTCTTCATCGCAGATTCTCCTCCGTAAAGAGAAGAGGGTTTGAAGGCATTTACCGACCTCCGTCAGGATGCACGGGCGTAGTGGCTCGATATAGCTTCTTAACTTGTCATCTCGGTCAAAGATCTCGACAAGATCTGACAAGGAATTTTCGAGGGCTCGTAAATCGACGCAGATTTCGCCTATATCACTTTTGTAGGAAGGTCGAGCATGCTGCTCTGCCCTGGATCTCGTTTTTACAAAAAGCACCAAAGCAGCTTTGATTGCGGTCGCAGTTTCCGTCCATGAGTAGAAAAGGTATTGATGGGTTCTGGGATGCTCTGTACGATACGAAAGGAATGAGCCCTGGATCATTGATATAGCTTTGAGCGTTCGCCATCCCTCCGCTGCTCTGTCTTCGTCAGATGTGTATCTCGGGAGGTCGTTTGATGCATTCTCCGCTGGGTTGTTGTTTGAGACATCCTCCACTGTCGCGGTGCTTGATATCTTTTCCGGAGACGGAGGGTCGAGAGCAGGGGCTGCTTTGCGGAGGTCAACGTGATGATAACTACGAACATGTGCCAACATGTGGTCTCTCCTTGCAAAACCTCGATCACCTCGTCTTTTGCAATCTGAATAGAGGCAGTCGTGGGGCATACGTTGCTCAGGGTAATGGACGTGATTGATATGGCGCACAAGGTCGTAGTAACGCCCAAAAGGTCGCTCGTGTCTTTCGCAGCCTTTAAATGTGCACAGGTGATTTGCCCGAGCACGCATAGATGACCATTCCGGAGCTGACTCAGCTCTTTGGGGAGACTGCAAGCGTTCTAGATTCGAAGTGGGTCTTAACGCTCGCACGCGTGGATCCTGCCCAAAATCAGAGTTTTGTTGCACGACTTTCTTGTGGATTGCTTCATCGGCTTCCTGGGCATTTGAGCTGCGCTCTGGAAGCAGAAAATCATCATCAGAATGATTGGTGATATTGTCATTTGGATTCCCTTCACCAGGATTTTGAGTTGCTTCAAGCAGATTGCAACTGTCTTCCTGGCCGGTCTCAGCTTTCAATTCTTGGCTATCATCCAGCCACGAATACGAAGCTGTTTTGAAGGGAGGCTCTGAGCGGGGCGATCCCAAAGGAAGATTTCCGCGGCCCAAAATACCCGAAACCATAGTCGCTGTTGGTCTGTGGCATGCATAGACCGCCAGCATACGTCTACAGACGTCTATAATGGGTAGGATGTCTGTACGAGCCTGCCTCTGAAGTTCCTTTAGAAACCCTATGATACCTTGAATCTTCTCTGAGTAACTCGAATATTTCTTGGAGTGTCGTGAGCTCGCTGGCGATTGCTGGAGGTAGGCCGTCAACTCGTCAAGAGATCCAGCCAAATGAAATGCAATGACTTCGAGATAGACGCAAGCGAGAGACCAAATATCTGCCTGTCTGCCATGCTTATCTCTCTTCATGATCTCTGGCGCAGCATACATGGGAGTCATTGCACAATTGCTTGAGGATTCGGAGTCATCAGGGGAGACAAAACGCGACGACCCAAAATCCGTGAGCATGAGCTTCGACGAGGAGGACCCCGTTTTTCCCACCGTCGCGAGAAGGATAATGTTGGATGGCTTGATGTCTCCATGTCTAATGCTCATGTTGTTTGAGTCAGGAGCATGCAAGGCGGACAACGCAGAGGCCAGTTCTCCACACCATGCAAACAATTCCCGCTGTCCGATCTTGTCTTTGCCAGGATTGTCCAAGTATTCCTTCAGATTCAAATCGGCTGCAGGCTCCATAAGTAGATTGAGAGAAAATTCTTGTACATATGCATCGATGAATCGTGGGATATTTGGATGATTCCTGGTTCTGAGGATTTTGATTTCCCTCTCAAATGATTCCTTGGCCACGGCTTCATGCTTTTTAGTACAGATAGACTTCCTAGCATACACCGAGCCGGTAGATATGACCCTTACTTTATCCACCGAGCTGCTCCCACCGCGACCTAGATGTTTGATATAGTCAAGACATCTGTCGGTCATCAAAGATTGGAACTCAACTGCTTTGCTAATGCTGGGCGGAGATACTCCTGAGGGTTCCCACTCCTGGAAAGTACTATATTGGCCGGCTTGAGGACCAGAGCTTGGGTTGGATTGATGTGATCGAGAAATACCGCTACCAGATTGAGAGTTGCCACCAGAGCCCCTGGAGAAATCGAATCCAGCGTCATGAGAGTGGTCGGAAGGTCCATGATCGGGAAGATTTGTCTCGTCGCCACCGTCGTCGTCGCCATCATTATCGCTGCCGCCGTCGCTGGTCTGAGATCCCTCCGAATCGCTATCGGTCTGCGCTTCCTCGTCGCCCGAATCGCCAGCGTCAAATTTCCAGTCCTGTTTAACCTTCCAGAGCCCTCCGTCACCTGCCGTCTTGCCTTCCTTGAAATGGTTGACGACGTGATCTCTAAAAGTAAGGAGGATTGAAAACACTTGACTGCAAAACCCACACTGAAGCTCTTCATTGGCGACAGGGTGAAAAATCGAGGTTTTCTCCTTTTCCTTCATGCCCCCTTTATCCAATTGATGCCTATCCTTTAAATGATGGCGAAACTTATCTTTCCGCTGGTGCATGAAGGGGACGCTCATTGAAGCCGATAGACATACGACGCATACATATACGGTCGATGGTCTACGGACATCAAGATGCCGCTTCAAGGCGTCGACTTTGTCGGTCTGATAATTGCAACCCCGGTACACGCACTGGAATCGTCCATCGCGGCACTCAGACCTTTCGCATTGCCTTGCCATAGCGTCATCCGCATATTGTTGTGCGAGTGCTTGACCACGGTCATGGATTTGTGGGAATTGCGAAGGGGCTTGGGTGACATGTGCTCCGGCGTCGAAGCAAAGTTCCCGTCCCAATAGTTCCGCAACATCCCGAAGATCTTTGTCCATGCACTTTGCTAGGTTGTACAACTGTTGCATATTCACGTCAGAAGCGCGAGTTTTCCGGGGTTGGAGACGTTGATAATGGAGCCAGTCGCACACAAATTTGCTCTCTGATGATTTTGGGGTTCCCTGGGGCAATTTTTGACGTTTTCGCCGTCTGGACGGGTCGTTGCTATCTTCCGTGATATTTGCGGTCTTCTGACGCCTCTTTGACTGTGGTCGAATATCTTCGGTCATAAGAGCGGGTCTCGCCGGCTCAGCTAATCGCATTCCACCTCCTATCTCGGTCAAAGTAGTCGTTCCGGGAGGCGACCGATGAGAGACGGAGGAGTCACCACGGTTTCTAGCCTGTACAATTTGAGACGGATCTATGAAGCAAGACAAGTCCGGGGGCGCAATGCCAACGGCCGTTTGGAGGTTAGGGGTATTTGGAGGGCCCAAATTAAGGTCATGGCTGGGAAAGGATGTTGGAAGTTGTGTTCCGTACGCTGAATCCTGTGTTCGATTGGATGGATTATTCTATATTACAAATCAGTATGTTCATTACCTTTTAAGAACTGATCTTCCACCAGTAGCCATAATAACAAACGTCAGTAGGGTTTTACATGCGGGTGACAGAATAGACCGAAAAGGAGTCGGGAACTCCCTGTTCACGAGGCGCTGCCGAATTTGTGGAATCAAGCTCGGAGCAACCCTGATGGACTTTTCGAACTCCTATCACCCGTGTGCTCCGCATCCAACGTTTCTTCTTATATATACTGGTTTTCTCAAGACTCACAAAGTAGTCATTGCCTTGCAAATTGTTGGAGGTCGAAGTAAAGTCGCCTTCAGGCAATACACCCTCATGTGAGCCTGTGGTTGCCTGCTCACCATATGCTTCGGTCCAGAGCCAAAATTGAATATCACGTTCTTCGCCCATGGTCGCATCCAGCTAGCTTTACAGCCCTGAGCGTCGACGCCTCAGTAGGCAGCTTTCTGGCCTAGAATATAAGCATGGAGATGGCGGAGGCGATGAGAAATAGGTTCTCGTCCTATTCCCATGCTTTCATCCTTTGCGACTCTTCAAGTCCCGCAGAAGCTCTGTTGCCTGCTATGGGTAGCTGCTCTGGGCAGCATTCGCCCACTTCTGCGGGCGCTTTCGCTCTTTTGCCCACCTATGAGGGTGCCTCGTCATTTTGCCCGGCAGCCGGGCGCCGGAGGGGACACGCAGGTGCCATTGGACACTGATTAGAGGTCTCGACATTGGTGGCTATTCATGGATTAGTTCCAATTACGGCGACATAAATTTTGCAATAGGATCAAGTCGTACGCGGGTACTCGACCTGGGCGTCCCCAACAAGTGAAATGGTGGAATACCAAACAGTTTTGGAGGTACGAATAGGTACGAATAGGTACGAAGTATTTCGTACCCTCACCTTGGATGGAAGGTGCGGAATCTGCCGCACGTGATGCTACATCCCTGTCGACTTTCGCCGCAAAAAAGTTCGTGTCCGTCACTGTCTTTACTCTGGCCGTCTTTTGCACCTTGCCGTCGTTTCTCGTTCCCTCTTTGCGCCGGACAATACTGGAGATTGGCTGCTGATCCTTCACTACGCGTGCTCTTATCTCCTTCCGGTCCGTTGAGCAGTTCGATTCTGAGCGCTTTCCAGCGCTGTCATTCCCAGCGTACAGCTCAACTCGATCCAAACCTTTGGCGATAGTGTTCACGCAAACATGGATCACTCGAGAGACCCATGCCCGTGGGTAGCGCTATCAGATTTTGGTGGCGCATTCTGTATGGGGGCAAGTAGTCCAGCTTTCGAGCCCAGCATGGCATTCACCACTCCTGAACCCAAGTGCTGACGATGAACGGGCAGGCTATAGGTGGTGCCGGTACCGTCAACTTCCCGTTCTTACAAGGGGCAGAGGCTCACTCTCAATAGTATGGCATGGTGTGAAAGGGTTTCGAAATAGCCCCTACGGTGAACGAAGAATAGGCGGTACGCAGTCAAGCACACCAATCTCGCTGAACACAACCGCTGACGATCCCAGCTATCACGGCTATAAAAGCACGAGCGCCTGTACTTGGAGGTAACTTTGGTGTCTGGGGCGGCATGTTTTCGACATTCGATTGCGCAGTGAAGGGCATACGGTATGCGCCTTCCATAATATGACTCGCGCGAATACACCCATGGCTCTACACATCGTACATCGAAAGCTTATACAAGACGACAGGAAGAAGGAGGACCCTTGGAATGCGATCATTGCCGGCTTTTTCACCGGTGGCGCTCTAGCAGTCCGAGGCGGCGCACGGGCGGTACGACGGAGCGCAATTGGATGTGCTATTCTCCTCGCCGTCATCGAAGGCGTCGGAATCGGATTCCAGCGCATGATGGCCGAAAACACGAAATTAGAGCTTCCTCCTCCACCTCCACAGCAAGCAGAAGGAAGCAAAATCGCGGCTCCGGCATGAACCCCATTGATGGGAGACGTGTTCTTGAGTGAACTTGTCGAGGTACTTTGGCCGATGCATTTGGGACAACGGTACATCTTTTACCCCGATATTACGAAATTTGACCGAATTAACATGATCCAAGGTGCATGTAAGGCGTCACGGAGCGCATACATTGATGGGCTCTCCACTTCTTGGTTTGACATTGCTTGACATCATTAATCAGATGGCTGTATGTCTTTGTACTATTACTCACGACTAATAGACCCTTTTCAAGGATATTTGGTGATCCAATAAACACTTTGAAAATAATATCTGTGCTCAAGTTTTATGGTTCTAATCTTTTAACTCCGCGCCTGCATTTCTTTTGACCCAGTGCGTCCAATTCCTTAATAGGCAATCCTTTCGCGATGTCTTCGGTTTACGAGTCAGTGCAATGCATTGCATGCACAAGTCCAATATGCAAGATGACTCTTGTCTAGTACGTATCAAAATTGATTAAGCGGGGCAAGAGCGTCAATTTCCTTCTCAGCTACCTGTTGATGCGTATAAAACATCCGCAACTTCTCCCCCAAAAATCATTTGAATGTTCATGGAATCTTCCTGATAGATGTAACACTTCTCATTGTCGTCAGTGTCTCAAGTAGACGCAGTTGATATACTTCAAACAATATTCAAACTCGAAGCGCGCTTTCCTCATCCTTTCTTACAGTCAACAACTTCAACATTTCCCACCACACTAAGATTACTTTCTCATCTCAAAATCTCTTTTCCAACCTAAAACTCACCGCCGAAAATGCGCATCCGCGACCTCGGCTACGCCCCCTCTAACCTCCCCCCCGGCCCCACCAACTCCATCCTCGACATCCCCGGCGTCTCCATCGGCCAAAAAACCATCTCCGACCCCTCCAACCAAACCCGCACAGGCGTAACCGCCATCTTCCCCCCCGCCCCGCCGCACAGATCCAACACCCCTGCTTCGCCGGGCTCGCCGTCCTCAACGGCAACGGCGAACTCACCGGCTCCTACCAGATCCGAGACTGGGGCTACACCAACACGCCGCTCCTCCTCACCAACTCGGTCTCGCTCGGCGTGACCATCGACGAGGCCTGGACCTGGATGCTGGACCACATGGAGCGCCAGGGCATGGACGACCTCGCGCAGGGCCGCAACTACGGGACCCCCGTCGTGGCGGAGACGGCGGACTGGTTCCTGAACGGCGCGAGGCGCAGCCGGATCGAGGGCCGCGACGTCCGCGATGCGATTGCGGTGGCGGCGGCGGAGGGCGCGCAGGAGGGCGGGGTCTGGGAGGGGAGTTGGGGTGGGGGGGGCGGGCATGACGTGTCATCAGTTTAAGGGCGGGACGGGGACGAGCAGTCGGGTGGTGATGGGGGCGGATGGGGAGCGCGAGTTTCGGGTCGGGGTGCTGGTGCAGAGTAATTACGGGCATATGCGGGATCTGACGATTGGAGGGGTGCCGGTGGGGAGGATTTTGGCGCAGGAGATGGAGGCGCAGAGCATCGCGGATCTGGGGGAGAAGGAGAAAGGAGCTGAAGGGAGGGGGAAAGTGGATGAGGGGAGTATCGTTGTGGTTATCTTGACGGATGCGCCGTTTCTGCCGACTCAGCTTCAGCGCTTGGCGAGGCATGCGGGCGTTGGAATTGCGCAGGTGGGTGGGCCGGTGAGCACGGGACGCACGTTTTCTGGAGACATTTTTCTGGCTCTTTCGACGGCACCGGGGCCACAAGAGCAGCTGAGTCCTGGTATGAGGCTGAGAAGCTTGAATCCGACCGAGACATATACCGTGGAAGCGGTTAAAAATGAAAGCATTGATTCGTTCTTTTGTGCTGTGGCGGAGGCGACGGAAGAAGCAGTCTTGAACTCCATGGTCGGAGCAAAGGACGGGATGACAGGCATCGAAGGTAGGAGAGCAGAGGGTTTGCCAGTCGAGAGAGTGAGAGAGCTGTTGGACAAGTATCTCGTCAAGGTGTGATGTTGAAGGCGGTGACCAATCATACGGATCGGACTTTTCGCAGAGTCTTGAGAGCTTTCGAGTGCTAGTGATTATGTAGTAGCTGTAGACTATTTCTCTATACATACACATATACAGTCTTTATGAACTGATCAGTGAACAAGTGGCCCTCCGCAAGTATATCACACACAATGATATTATAACATCCTTAAAATCCACCTGCTCCTTGCACCCTCTTCACCGCTCCAACTATCCCTTTTGCCCAACTAAACATTCCGGCATCCACTCCAATACTTCCTGGCGCCAGCTCTCCTTTTTCATCAACCCAGCATCCGGCCCTCTCGCCCTCTTTCACCGCCTTGCCAAATCTGTCCGTATTCTGACCCCTTCTCAGCCCCTCCTCCCATCTCTTACATGTATCTTCATCATCAACCATGATATTCACCTCCTGAGAATGATACCAGCTCTGAGTGTCCTGATTCCCATTCCCCAAAATGCCGACAGCTGAGTCTACAATCATGATCTTGATGTGACAAGACCGGGATTTGAAACTGTTGTGAATGGGAAGATTCTGGTCGGCGGCAGTGTAAAAGTGGATGTTTAGTCGTTCCCGGTCTTCAGGTCTATCGAGCTCTTTATAAAGTTTGTTGGCCACGCCCTCGTTATGCCCGCCTTGCAAAGGCAGAAGTTCGCCAGCGTCATTGTAACCCAGACACACGTAATATGTCACTGTGACTCCGCGCTTCACTGCATCGATCAAAGCAGGGAGGAGAGGTGCGGCGTTTAGATCAGGAGTTTGAATGAAGACAGTCTTTTTCGCGTGGCGAACAGCAGATAGCCAGGCTTCGTTCTGAGGTGTATAAACGCTGCTGTGGTTAGGGGCGCCAAAGGGTTTTCGGTTTACCATGGCGATTGGAAAGGGGTTGTGCACTGGGTGAGGGATGTACGGCGTGGGTTCATGACCTGAGGGAGGAGGATCCGTAGTTGCTTTGCGGTCATCACGAGTATTCTGATTGAGATGACGCGATATGACGTCCATGACGCCTTCGTTTTCGTTGGCAGAAAGAACCGACTGCATGCGATGGACTTCACCGGCAATATCGACATCGTAGTGGGGGTCGCCTGGGAGATGCTCTGGAAGACGCTCTTTCTGCCCTTCAGCAACAACTTGGCCGAGACTGCGTGCGTTTCCAGTTTCGGGTATGTCTGGTCGATGGAGATTGTTGAAGGAATCTTGAGAGAATGTAGGAAGTCCGCCCTCCGCCGCGGGCGTATTATGGCTGGGAAGAGGTGGGTCGAAAGTATTACCCCAAGAGATAAGAGCGGTATCGTAGAAAGAGTCGACGATCGGACCTTCTACATGTGTCATCATTTCCAGATTATCGTTTTTCTAGGGAGCCAATTAGCCGAGTTCCAGAGCTTCAGATGACATGGGCCTACTTGGATGTTGTTGCTGCTTACAACAGCAAATTTTCTATCTACAACCATGAACTTGGAGTGGAATGTCCCGAGAGGCGGCCGGTGGTAGTTGACAACCTCCATATCGATGTTTGGTATCTCTTCAGGACTTGGCAGACGGACGTTCTCCCCAGTATATGTTGACAATGGAACCTTTTGATGGTTGTCCAATATCTGCTTGATATTGCCTCGGTCGTACATGAGCTTGACTACTGCTTTCTCTCCTCGTTCCCCAGCCTTCTTCGATAGCTCTCGCAATGAATCTGTAATCAACCTTGTTGCATCTGAGTCCATCCAGTAGTTTGTCGCTAGGAATACTTCTTTCTCAGCTCTTGCGATCAGATTGGACTATTCACCGTCAGAAAGTGCTCGGTATCCGCCAAATCGATAGTATTAGGCTCTTCCTCGATATATACACCATGAGGGGTTCAGTGAAGCGTACCATATGCCGACAAACATCCCACACGCTCCCTACAACCGTCAATGGCACCACCCCGCAACTTCCCATCAAACAGGGACTGCACACGCCCTCCAGAGGTTCGCCTTCCAATGTGATCAATGCATCGTGAAATATTCTCAAGAATAGCTCGCTTGGCTCGCGTCCACCAACATTAGTTCCCCAATTCCCACAGCTCTTTGCCTTTTCCAGTTCTTCTTGGCTGACTGGCTGGCGTTCATGAGGCGCCGGCGAGTCAATGACTTCCGGATGGGCAAAGCCAAAGAGCTTTTTCGCAGCTTCGGAAGGAGCGAGGGAAGGCTCCTGCGACAGGAGGTGGGAAACAGATTTAGTGGGGTCGCGGCAGAGGGAGACGAGCTTATCCGAGAGTTCTTTCTTCATTTTCCTTTGGCTGTGTGACAAGAGATTTACGCGACCGAGATGTATTAAAGTAATGTCAGTGCAAGAAAGGACACAACCGGAAACTGTAAAAGAAAACCAGAAAGCATGAGAGTGAGCAGAAGGATTGGGTTGGAAGGAGAGGGGCAATTCGTGGCGCCCAAGAGCTAGGGAGGTTTGAATCTAGTGGGAATCAAGCTGGCAAGCCAGCGACCGGCGCGCTTGCCCTGCATCCTGCGAGAGTACAATTTACAACGGTGGATGCGTATGTCATATCATGTTGTCGCGTGCTGCAATGATGACGAGGAGGCGCTAGCAAAACCAAGCTTTTGCCAAGCCGGCGCATGCGCTAAGCAGCTCCCTGATTGGCGCTTTCGAAAAACCCGACCGTTGAGAAAAAGCTTGTTTTGACCCTTGTGCAAGGGTCCAGTCTGGTGAATGAGATGGGATCTCGTCATTGGAAGTGATGGCTAGGGAAAATTCTAGATGATATTACGAGCACTACCACCATCAAGACCTATTGACGTTGCACTGGGTACCAATTTCCCTCGAAGTACTTAGCATTGGAGATAACCAATTATGAATTTCTTATCAATACGACCGATATTATTTTGGTAGCATTCTACGGAGTACCTACAGGTACGTACCTTAAGCTCTTGCCCCACCATTAGGTAGGTAGGTGCCTCCGTAGGATACCTTAGTGAACGATGACGTACAATCTGCGTGCTCAAGCCGTTGACTGTCGCATGTCACAGCCGGGCTAGACCTGGGTGGTACTGAAATACCTGAATCTTAAGGGTTTGAAGCCTCTGGTCGCGAGATCATAAACATAATCTATTTTCATCGTAATGAAGTCTGCACTAACTTTTGAATCATAACAGAGAATCGTACTGTAGCACCAATATCATGTTAGTCGTGAAAAGTCGTCCAGTTTGTCTGAGTCATTTCAGGTTCCAGTCCTTTTCGTATTTCAATACTCCGAGGCCTTTCATATCAACCTCTAATTACTCCCAATGTCTCCATTCCTCTGCGATTCTTTCTAATTCGCGATTTAACTTGGCCTCTTCCTTCGACTGTGATCCCTGGCTCCATCTTCGCACCTCGTCGCGCTGATTCCGAAGCGTTTTATACTTGGACTGCAAGTGCATTTCTGTTGCCTTCCGATCTCTCACCTCGCGGGCAAGAAGCGCCCACTCGTCTCGTTCTGTCGCTCGACGCCATACATCCCTCATTCGAGGCGAGTATAGTTGGCAGGATGTACCCAACGAATTTTCACGGGTGGGCTGCATTTTGAGATTGAATTTGTCTGCAATTGGATAACCAGTCTTGATTGCGGGGTGGACTACCGCATCGTAGCACGATTCGCAGACGGTTAGCTCTGGAAGTTGAGGAATGAAGTACCACCATTGGCCAATGAGCAGATTGTCCTTTGCGCAGGTATGTGGAGGCTTATAGTTATGTTTCCTGATAAGGGAGATAAAAGGTCGAAGATCAGGGACTCGTCGATCAAGTCGAGCGCGAGTATCGACGTCGATGAGGGCATCCAAGTACGAGGCAAAATGCTTGTTCTTCGGCCGAAGATCACATTTGCGTGGCGTACGAGGTTCTGATTGATGAACGCGGGTAAACGAGCCTCGTAAAGAAGGTAAGAGAGCCTCCACATTACTGATGCAATGCGAGCAGGCATTGAATCCCGCGATGTGGTTCTTTGAATCGTCTTTTACACTATACCAGGACCGCTTTTCTTCCTCGTCACCCGGGCAGGGCCTCTCATCCGCCGCAACATCAGCCAGCGCGGCAAAAAGATCAAGACCATCTCTCTTTTCCCTCAGAGAAAGAAGCCAAGCCAGTCGCATCCAAGGCGAACTGAAGTCACACTTTCTCGGCTTACCCGGTCGCTTGGGCGGAGCTCGCTTGAAATACTTTCCATATTTGGACGGAAGGAATACCTTTTCCAAGCAGTCGGGGCATATATCAATACCCTCACACTGATCAAGAGTATACCAATCACTGTACTTCAAGGAGTACTCCGCACGCGGACAAGCGTGTACTAGCGGCTTTTCGACAGGTGACGACTTGTCAGTATTATCGCTCGCTGAGTGCCTGCTTGAGCCTTTGGACTGAGGAAGCCCCTCTGCGACTGTATGATGACGCGTCTGAAGTCGTGGACGACTAACACTATCTTTTGATGAACGAGAGACGTCCGAAAGAGCAGAAGGTAACGTCGGGGATCTGGACCGTGGCAAGGGCAAATCGGCACTCGGTTTGCTGAGGTTTGGAGAATAAATATGGTCTTCATAATTTGGCATCATAGAAATATTGTCGTCCGGATAAGGTAGAACAAGGTTAACGTTAGAGGGTTTCTTTATTGCAGGAGCTGGATTGACTGTGCTGGCGACTGGTGGCAGCGAGTCAGAACGCACTGACGAAGAGAGACGGGAGTGAGTACGAGCTCTATCCTTTGCAGGTTGGGGATAAGTCGTGTATCGATCTGAAGGGCTGTTTTGTTGTCTAGGTGATGTGTGTGGTGCTGGCGCTGTGTGGGTGTTTGGGGGGGTTGAAGGATGGGAATCGCTGGCTGAGTTACTTGCAGAACCAGGCTGTGAGTGAGGTGGCGTGATTTTACTATCGTCTAACTCTCTCTGCGTTTTGAAACGAGGAGATTCAGGAGGTGTCAGAGGAGCACCACGTGGGGCTGCTGGTGACACTGCTCTGGTGTCTTTTCTACCCGAGCCGTGTAAAAATTCTCGTTTGGCATCTGTCTTGCGAAGGAGTGCATCATCAAGATCATCCGCAAATGACGTCTTCAAAGGACTCGGCCTCGGTTTCTTCACTTCAGTATCACTGGGGAACGATGTTTGCAGCGAACTTGGCTTTGAGTCCTTCGCGTCGAGCGCAACCCGCGGCAACGTAGTGGTCGTATCAGTTGAGCGCCGTATGCTTGATGGACGATCGCGTGGATCGAATTTGAGGGTTTGGCTTTCACTATCGTCCCCTTCACTAAACTTAACTCGAGCGTCTTTCTTGGTTAGCTCTGCTTTAGTGAAGGAATACCGATTCGACTTCGCTTCATGCCGCAATCTGGTCGCTTCGGTATTGCTTAATTGGGCATCGTCAGTGACGTTCGCACGACTTGATTGTCTAGCAGACTCTGAGGAAATGTTACTGGTAGAAACAGCTCTGGTAATTCGTGGCTTGCTAGCGGTGGGTTTGGGCGTTGGAATATCATAGTCTGTAAGTATGTCTGCGCGGAGAGAAGTCTTTGGGGAAGCTATGGACTCTGGAGATAGGAGATACTCCCCAGAATGCCGTTTGCTCGACCTTGGTGGGTCTCGAGCGAATGCGTAGGGGGACGGCTTCCGTTGGACGAATTCCGGTAATTGGTCAGCTTCTGTAACAGTCCGAGCAACTTTGCGCCTGCCGCGTCGAGATGCTTCACTATCGCTCCCACTGGCTTCGCTCGGTGTTTTCGATTTTTCTGACCCAGAACTGGGGGTCCAGACAGACAGCCTTTCCTTGTCAATCGGCTTCACTTCTACCATAATAGGTTCTTGATTGACGCTTCCCCGCACGCGAGCTTCGTCACTACTGTCATCTCCGGATACGCTGGCCGGCCCAGCTTCTTTTGCCAATGCCTCGGATTCGTCCTCTACGCTTGGTGAAGGTGGCCAGGACCGTTGTTTGCGTGAAGGACGTAAGGAATCCGAGACCCTCGCCTTCGAGTCGTCTCGTCGGTAATATGTGTCATCGTCGTAGTGTCGTCCTCTAGGATTGCAATTGTTAGTGCGATGGTCCATCCAAGCGATTGATCAGGGACCCACTTTGATGATCTTGAACTAAAGTCTTTGTAATTTGAGTACCCAAATGAATCGTGTCTGCCGGGCTCTGGTCGACTGTGATGGCCCCGGGAGTCATAATAAGCCATTCGGAAAAACGCCAGAAACACCAGGGAATAGAACCTGAATTGAGGAAGGCGGGAAGGGTTGGTAGGAATAGATTGAGGAAAGCATGTAGGGTCGGGGGAGCAGAGGGTTTTGGTTGACTACGCAGGACAGATGAGGGGAATACTCGATCGGAATTAGGGTTCAGTCATCGTCCTGCTTACGACATGAAGAGAGAGTGGGGATGTGGTAGTCAATGGGGAGCAGCCAAACAAGCGGTGTACCAAAGACTGGAAAGTCTGCTGCGGCCCATCACGTCCCTGCTGCAACCACGGGAGCGAAAGCAAGCCGACTCAACTCGGTCCTGTCGATCTCTGCTGGGACGGCTCTGGCATGCCGTAAAAGCATCGTTGTGCCCAACCGTCGTTCCCCATCTGGCCTGCGGCCCACGGGTGCATGCAGCCAAGCGAGCCTGCAGAAACCGAATTCGTACGGCGTGCAGCTGTTCCGAGAACTCCTCACTGGCTCGGCCGTTGGGAATGCGGCCAATCGAGGTTGCCACACTTTGAGACGCCCTGGCCGATACTTCGGAGAGCGTCGTCTTCGATCAATTCTTCGATCGAGCGCTTTCTACGGAGCAGACGAGTCCGAAACGTCAACCTCTGCTCCCCAACGATAAGGTAATGGTTCGGAACGCTCGGATGAATCATTACGATATCTTACCCTAATAAAATATACGCCCGGCTGTCTTTGCCAACCACAGGCAGCTCTCGCGTCACTGTGCTCTAACCTACCTTATAGGAACTGAGTCGTCGCTTGAAGCACAAACACGTCGAGTCACGACTTTTCGCAGGATCAGTCGGATTACATGGCGCGCAGAACGCCGCTTGTCTCAACTGCAAACAGCCGCATAATCCAGGCAGACGCCGCGCCTCAACAGACACGAGCACGATATGTATAAGCAGCCCTTCAGCAGTGCAACCACTTCTGCCGTCCTGGACCATCAATCAAGGCGGGCCACGCGCGTCTTTTCTCCCTATTGCTTTTTCATCTCCACTTTCTTTCTGCATTCTGCTCCATGCGTGAAGCAGAAATGATCTGTCTACTCTCTTCTTCCCTACCTCGGTGATGCTCGAAGGAATGTGAAGCCTAGTCTTCTGATACCTCCGAGTAACTTAATCTGATTGCGACGAAACGTCTATTGTTCCTTCTTCCGAATTAAGATATCAGTACAATGTTCATCCTAGAAAGCTGCTTTGCACTAACATGGATTTCTATAGATCCTCTGTTGTATGTTGAATTCTTACCTTCGGAGCTATACCTAGTATAGGTGGAGATCTTCGAGAGCAATATTCTCCGCATAAACAGGCCCGGTCCGCTGAAATAGCGATGGAACTCAAGATACGTCAGCCTTACAGACGGGCCATCTGGTCAGATGTAGAGTCTAGCTTGACAGAGAAATCGAAAATTATGTGATGCAGTGCGCCCGTCTGAAATTTTCTCTCTTCACCTTGGACATCGTCCAACCCACATCGGTGTACATCCTCGATCCAGCATCCACACAGCTGTTCGAGCGACCCAAGCACACAACGTTCGCGCGGTACTGGGATGGTACAGCATATCAACGGCTCGACTAAGGGTGGGATCACAGGTTTACTCCATAATTTCTTTGCTCGCGTTTTTCCTTTGCCCAAAGTCATTGATATAATTCTCCGCTCATACTACATATTGTGGGGAAACGCAAAACGTGGTGTGATTCGTTGGCATTTGCTAACAGGGTATTCCATATTGTGCATCCAAGGAAACGCAGTCATCGAAGATGCAACATGCTCTCAACTATCTCATGACTTTCGTTGCGCCACCTCGTACTTCGCTTCACTTCTCTAGGTTGCCTCGATAATGCACGGCCACTATCTGCAGCCGACTGGAATGCCTTTTACTCCATATCATTGTTCAGCTCCAATTACTGAGGCTGTCGGCTCACCTTCCGTTGTCCGCGGCTTGCTCCTTTGCTGGCAACATCAAAGTCCATATAGAGAAAAACACATCGATCGTCGATTCATCCACACGATTGATACCAGCAGGTTCAACAGCACTAGATAAAGACTTGTCTAACTCGAAGAATTGACATCATCATTGCCGTTAGCTGTGGTCAATGAAATCGCAATGACAACATGTGTACAGATTGCTGATTGGCCAAAGGTCTTCGGCTCTAATCATTCTCCTTGTGGCCATTGACATGGTTCTCTGAAAAGGACTGGCAGCCCGTGTCATGGTTACAAATAAAGCCTGCCCCCGCCAGAGTGCCTCTGTGGTAGCTGATGGCTGCTAGTTCTTGCTCAAGCGCTTTCAAAGGTTCTCTGTCATATATAAAGTCCGGCCAGGACTCCCAGCGAAATTGCTGTGTCACATGGAAGATAAAGTTTACAGCCGGGCTAGCGTACATAAATGGTGATGACAATGATGATAGCAAGTATAATGAGATTGGAAATCTATGGGTGGTGATGCGGACTCGTTGAAGTCTACCCTAACTGGTGGGGAGAAAAAGAATATTTTTGAGGACATCTGTGTACCGATGCATGTTTTATGCACTCCCAGTACAGCATAAGCAGTCCGGCCTCCGAGAAATTCTGGAGCCGACCCAATCCAATTGGGACCTTTCCCGTTACAGCATGCTGGTGTAATAATCTTCGCGTAGACTTTTGCTGCCGCGTCTAGCTTTATTTGCCTTATTTGCTGAGGTAGAGCAGATTTGCGTCAAAAGATCATCTTGGGACAATACTGGGGCTTATTGGGCTTTCTTTTGACTTCAATGAATTACTATGTCACACCAGTGAGGTATTGTACATCCAAATCTAGACACATATATGTTTTTCGCTGATCGTCCACCAACTTCCCAGAACAATGCACATAACGAAATTGTAGATCAGGCAGCCCAAACACCCTGCTATACAGATTGCCTCCTTCTATTGCGTGACTATTATGAGGATACTGGGATCTGAAGGTGTGTTACGTTTTCGCGTATTCCACCCCAACACAAATCAAGCACCTTGATATCTGGTATTGGTATAAAACCTTGCTGTCTGTGCAGTGGGCTCCGGGCTCCTCGACCTGGCATAGCTACTACCGACAGGCTCGTACGCGTGTGGCGGTTGCTGCACGGGCAAAAGACCGTGTTCCTCCTTGCCTAGTTCGCCGGATTTCATCATGCGGCCCAATTCTTTCCGCTCTTTCCTGCTGGGGAAGTCGGACTCCTTGCCAGGCATGAGGCGTCCGGGATGGAAAACGATGTACAACACTAAAGCAATCCACATCGGAGCTGAATCAAAGATGTACATGTATACTTCGTGGTTCGGGATCGAGGAGTGCAGGCCGGACGAGTATTCGATGAGACGGAATATAATTCGCACGGTGATAAGGATTAGGACGGCGTAGGTTACGTAGAGTAGTTGGAAAGCAGCATTTCGACGGGGCGTCTTAGGTTGGCGATTAAGTTGACGGTGGAATTGGATTGCAAGGAATGTGAAGCAGAGGATGAAAAATTCTTGGAGGCCGATCTATAATAAATCAAGATGTCAGTGATCGAGTTGGGAGTGGTTGGGATGGTCCGACAGATAGACAGGGTAATGACGTACACCGCCCATATAGACATGCAAACCCAGAAGCGCCGTCTTGGTATTGCCGCTGCCGGAACTTGAACCAGCAGCGATGGCTGCGCCACCAAGTTGGACAAGGAACGCCGTGATATCTAGCAAGACAAACAAAAGGCCGAATCTCCATGCTTTGACTCTGCAAAGGCGTTTATCGGGAATGAAATTGTACACCTTAATTCCGATTAGTACGGGAGGTCATCACCAATTGTACACTGGGAAACCTACCATACGACCCATGCACATGTAAACGTACGCATTGACCCAGAGTGGGGCGGTAAGGAGCAAGATGAACCATATCTCGTATGGACCGTTATCCCAAGGGTTTTTGATCGCAACAGCTCGGAAGAGAAACGCAGCAGTTTGCCAACCGGATGCTATGATGATCACGATTGAGTAGATTTTGCGATAGATGATGGCTTCCGCCACATGCGCGATCGTTGCAAGAGCAAATAAAACGACGAAGAGGTAGTCCACGCCGAGTGAGGGACAAAAGGACCACGATCCATTTTTTTGATAGTTGGGGTCATCGAGAAAAGCGCAACTGCCCATGGTTAAGGAAGAGATAAACGGAAACGAACGGCAAGTATCGACGATAAGACGGTGAAAAGGGAAGAGAGATTGGGGAAGAGGAAGATTGAGATGGAAACGATAGTAGCAAAGGTTGCTGGAGTACTTGGAGATGAGATGAACAGATGACAAAGGAGACCAGCCAGAATACTTATATCTCGTATATTTTGATACTGCTCCACAACAAACATTCCTAATCGTGGAGGCTTATGACGAAGCAATTGACAGCGGTAGCCTTGTAAGTCAAACGAATTCGTAAACTTGCGGATACTGGGTATAGCAGCCATCCTCGGGCAGGCAGTGCTTGCAAGCGGGTTTACAACGAGGCCGAAAGGGGCGTTGCCCATTTCAGCAAAGTCGCGCGAACCACCACGTTGGGGAAGGATTGAACGACACGTGCTGAGCAAGGCGGCTAGCTGTATTCTGCATAAGGTTGAAAGGGTTCGTCTATACGAGGCTTAGACGCGATGCAGTTTGGAGTTCGACGTTTGGAAATGCGGCTGAGACAATGTTTGACGTGTCGGTTACTGTTGAACGTGGGATATACACGTTCTTGAGGCCCGAGGGTGCGAGGCTGTGGAACATCAACTTTTCTGGCTTGCATAGGCGAGCACTAGAGCCAATCAAAGCTTGCTCGTTCAATCCTTCGAGGTCGGGCCCGAGTTGTTGACCGGCCACTCACCCGATCGTCGGGAGGGGTGACCCTTGCTGGGTATCTTATCTAAGAGTGCTGTCGGCGGTACGTACTCCGAACAACCTCCTTTTGGTCCCCCAAATCTACCCCTACCGCTGTTGGGCTGAAGGCCGCGTCGCCTTGTTCTTCAAGGCAGATTGCCATACTATTGTAAAGTCAGCCTCGCCTGAAATGACTCACTGTATACAAGAAATCAAGGAGCTTTGGGGTGTGAATAACATAATGACCCCCGCAAGCTAGAATCGAGCAGTGGGCGCTTCTTCGACGCAGGAAATAACCCGTTCGAATTTAGATCTCCGCGTTCGTTCGATCCTTCGACATCTTTTCGGTTGACATTCCGAGACCCTGGATAGCTTTCTCAATGAACAAAGATCGCACGGGTACATCGCCTTCCCATAAACGCACCAAGGCCTTTGCTCACAAAACCAAGACCGGCTGCATTACTTGCAGGTAAGGCGTTCCCCTGTTAACGAACCAATGCTATTCCCCGAATACTACTTGTCGGCGAATCAAGAGAAAACCCACGTGCGTGGTATGGCTAGTTCTATTAGGCATCCCTCGTCGGCCATGTTGTTCGATGAAGAGCGTAATTGCCAGTCCCCTTGCAGATCATGCCACACCAAGCCTCTACGTGATACCTTCTTCGGTCTACAATATTCACCAGCTCACTCCCAATCGCCGTTAAACAATTATCTATCATTCTTGTTGACTTGATTTCCGGCGTGGGTGTTCTCATTTCTGCAAGACTAGCCTAGCTAAGCGGAAAAAGCTGATCTTCATCAAAGGATTCGAAAAATAAAGTGTGACGAGAAAAAGCCGAACTGCCATAGATGCGAGAGAACGGGGCGAAAATGCGATGGATATGCCTTCCAACAGAAAGTTTTCGCGAACAATTCGTCTCAATCGGAAGCATGCCCACCTTCTTCCAGTGCAGCATCACCTCAGACTTTAAGCTTCCAAGTTCCACCGTCGATTGCATTAGCTACACCTAGTACCAGTGGCAACCCTCCGGACTTGGAAGAGATGCGAAGCATTGAATATTTCCGCATTAGGACAATTCCACAGCTTTCGGGCTTCTTCGATTCGGATTTCTGGTCACATTACGTTCTCCGAACAGCTGCTTACGAACCCATTATTCGTCATGCAATAATTGCATTGGGTTCGCTCCATGAACGCTTTGAGGCCGGCGACCCATCCATCTTAAGGTCGAATTTGGATAAACTTGAGGGGGGGTTTGCTTTGCAACATTACACAACAGCAATCGGCCGACTAGTTGACACTGTATCCGAAAGACTTCCACAAACTTTCGACATTGCTCTAACGGCTTCGGTACTCTTTACATGTTTCGAGGTAACGAAACCCAGGCTTCTTGGCATACCTTTTGTTGACATACTCAGACACTTCGAGGACACCATGGCTCTGCGATGAGTCATGCGGCGAGCGGTATAAAAGTATTACGCGAATTGTCGGACGATGAGCACCCCGGCCAGCGTCGGCCAGCGACTTTGACAGTGGCAAAGTCACCGCATGTACCGTACGACACTCTTCAGGTGTTGTTTGCACGCTTCCATACCCAGAGTATTCTGCTAGGCGTTGTGAACGGACCTGCCTCATTTCATGCTTCCCAGGAACTTGAGCCCGGCTTCACTGACATTATCCCCCCGAAATTCTCAAGCTCGCCTGAAGCTCGTAATTCAATGGACTACCAGGAGCAGCGTCAGAATTGGCTCTATCACACACTTGCAAACAGCGACGCCGTTGCGGAGAAGCAGGAACAAGAGCGTTCCAAACTTCTAAACAAGATGTACTGCTGGCAAATTGCCTTTGACAAGTATTTACAAGCATCTTCACAAATCACCCCCAAGGATGCTCATGCTACGAAGTTACTTCAAATTCGATATCTAATCAACACAAACGTCCTCACCATGATAAGTATTCACGACGACATGAAGTGGGACGCATTCGCAGAAACGTATTCTCGCGTAGTAGATTTGGCCGCCGAGATCATTGAAGAATCGGCTAAACTGTACGCGCTCAATGGAAAACGCACTCCAACCTTTTCACTGAACCTAGGACTCACCTTTCCGCTTTTCAAAGTTGCTAGGACTTGTCGTGATCCTATCATCAGACGGAGGGCAATCAAACTACTTCGGACTGCGCCTAGACAAGAGGGTATCTTTGACGGCATTCTGGCTGCAAGAGCAGCGGAAAGGCTAGTAGAGCTCGAGGAAGAGGGGCAAGGGGAGGTGAAGAGTTGCGCTGATATTCCGGCCGAAGCGCAAATCATAGACCTTGATGTGAAGTGGGATCTCCAGGAAAGGAGGGCGTACATGAACTATACAAGAAGACGGACCGAGAATGCGAACCCAATAACGAGAGAGACGCTTTGCTGGTAACTAGTGCATAGTTTGCAAGATCTTATGATACCCTTCGAAACGCCGAGAATGTCAGCGTCGCGGCTCGTCTTCAGCTGAAAGCTCAGGAATAGAATTTGAGATAATTTTCGGCAAGGCTGTTACGGTCTTCTGGTCAAATTTAGATGCGGTACCGACAAGTTGGCCGCAACATCTATCATATGTAAAAGCATTAATGAGTTCGACAAGGTTTTCTGGTCGATAGTTCTGTGCGAATCGTTTGATTGGGCAGCTCGTTTAGAGCTGAAAGTCGATCCCTAAAACTGGAAAGGTCTGTTCGGCCGAGAGTGCTAGGGCCCAGTGGCTTGCCATGCCGACTGACCAGGATCGCAACATTGCCCGTTATGGTTGCGCAGATGAAGCTCATCTACAAACCTACAATGAGACTTTCGTGATCGTTCGGCACTAAAAATGCACTTTGCAGGTTAGAAAGTTTCGCCCAGATCATAGCCCTGATCATACGGGTCTTATCAGCCAGCTGAAGCATTGCTATTTAGTATCATTTTCAGGCCTTTTGCCAAGTAGGGAGAAACCGAGACACGCAGGGTGTGGCATCGGTCCTCTATGCAACTTTCATTCGCAAAACTTCCTCAATTCTCTTACTCAGGTTTTGTCATTTATTTTTCAGATCTCAGCCTCCTTCACAGCCATTTCTAGACGTCTCCGCTACCATTATAAAGATTCCTTCCTATATTCATCGCCCGTCTCCACGCGTTATACATAAACACGGAAACTCCTCTCCACCATGGCCGACGCCCCCGAACTCGCCTTCACAGCCGACGAACGCTTCCCCAAATATCCTCTCCCCGCCGACGAAGAAGCCCCGACACCAACCGAATCTCAAGCCCCTCACGAGAAAAGAGACATGGCCTACTCCCCGGACCCCAACAACCCGAAGAGCCTCCCCCCTATCGCCGCTGTCTCGCCCTGGAACTACGCCTCCCCACCCCAATACGCCGTCGACACGCCCGCCACCGACTATGCGTCGCCGTCCCAAGACAATGCGTTTCCCGTCCCCATCTCCGACGGGCGCCAAGACACGATGCCGGTGTTCGACGGCCAACGCGCGCGGACGATGACGATGGTGCGGTTTGGCGGCGGCGAGGAGAAGTGGCGGACGAGCTTCTGGGACTGCTTTGGGGAGACGGGCTTATGCTGTGAGGCGGTGTGGTGTCCGTGTTTGGTGGGGGGACGGACGCATCAGAGGGTGAAAGGGGTGGAGGAGAGACGGTTGAGCAGTTTGAGCGGTTATGTATGTGTTCTCCGTTATTTCCTTGTGATCTCGCAGCTTGGTCCTCTTGTTCTTTCGACTGGCTTGGAGCTGATCCGGGGTATTACCAGTGTTTTGCATGCTTCTTTCTCGCGCTTTTGGCCTGTGGTCAGTGGATACCGATGACCATGGGAAGGAGAGATATCAGGAATAAGTATCATTTGAAAGGGAATACCTGTTTGGACTGTATGGAGGTGACATTTTGTCCCTGCTGCGCGTTGGTGCAGGAAGAGAGGGAGACGAGTATGAGGGAGCAGGAGAAGGAAAAGATGAGAATGAGAGAGCAGTTCAGGAGAGAGGAGACCAATATGGTGTATACACCTGGAGGAATGACATAAGCCACAATGGATCCCATATTTACGGCGTTGACATGATCCAGGAGAAGCGGTTTGAAAGAAAACCCTCTTGGCTAGGGCTTCCCCAGCTCAATAGCATATGCTCTTATCCCTCTTGAAGGAATACAAATAAAATGAAGACGAAGAGTAAGATAGTCAAAGAAAGTTTTTTGTTCACTCTTCTTTTCCCGAGAACTTCTACGTCAATCTGCAGAATCTTCAAACGTCCCCGGAACTAACCCACTGTCCCCATACTTCGGTCTACATCCCCGTCATCTCGGTATCCCAATCCCCATTATTAATCAGCTTCAACCTCCACTTATCCTTTACCGCCTTCACCTTCCCCCTGATCCTCCTCCTCGCCTCCTCCCTCCCCACCCCCTCCCTCAACAATCCATCATACTCGGTATACGTATGCCGCACATGCGCCTCCACCGCCAGACTCGCCTTGCGCGCCACATCCATCGTCGTCGCACGTCCGACGTTCCCAGAGTACTTGGCAAACGCCCGCGCCAGCACCGCGTCCATGTCGTCGCCGGGCATCGAGATGTACCGCTCGCCCAGCGCGATCCGGGCCTTGTTCAGGTCGGCCGCGTCCTTGCGCGCGGTCGCGGCGGCGCGGTTGGCGGCGGTCGCGTCGGCGGCGGCGAGGACGGCGAGGTGGATGGGCTCGTGGACGTAGAGGCCGAGGCGGGTGCCGGTGTTGGGGTCCTGAGGAAAGGTTGTTCAGCATGACACTTCTGGAGCGGGGTGGAGGGCAGTTGTGGGGGGGAAGAGAAGCGGAAGGAGAGCGAGAGCGAGAGGGGGTCGACTTACATAGACAATCTCGGCTGAGACACCATTTTCTGCGGACATGGTGGTGCATCTTCGTGTGATGAAGACGTCGCCCTTGGGTACGAATACGAAGCCTCTTGGTGGGCGACCAGGGTCCCTAACAGCGGGTCTGTTGCTCGAGTTTGTTTGCCTGCTGAAGCCGTTTTGGCTGTTGTTTGGACGATCCACATTGCGACCATTGTTCCGGTTGATGTTCCTATGATTCAGGGCGCGATTCCCTCTCTGAGAGCCACGATGCCTCGAAGGGATGCCGCCATTGCTTTGGGGACCGTCATTGCTACATCTACCATCTCTTAGGTTGTTGTTGATTGCGCGAGATGAGCTGCCTCGCCGGCGTTGTTGACCGTTTCTATTGTGTAGATGATATTTTCTTGACATTTTGGTGGCTTCGCTGTGTGTGAGGGTTTGCAATCATTCCTCGCAGACGTTGAGTTGTCTTCTATCTCAACTCCTGCATGGAGCGCCTTCGTCTCCCCTTCAATGGTCTTGTGGAGACGCACATGTGCATCTTTCGATCGTTTCGGAACACTAGCAAACAAAGGAGGCGCTCAAGCTCCCGCGATTGATCGGATAAGGCCCCGAGGTCAAGAATGTGGCGGCGATTGCCCTTTGTTAGGCCTCGCCCAGGAGGTGAGCCTCAAAGACACGGTCGTCACCGCAAATTCATTGTTGTGAGGGTTGGCCGTTCCTGCGCGACGAATTTCTTGGTAAAGGATTAATTAGCAATGGTCTGTTGGTTGTGGGTCCAACGGTTTCGACCTAATTACTTACATAATGCCGGGACCGGTCTGACAGGGCTTTAGGTACCTACCTAAGGTAGAGCCTTAGAGTGCTCCACCTCATACGGTAACGGGATAGCTCCATCGTCACATACGCGACCCACCTCGCCGCCATTGAAAATGCTTGGGCTTCTACGTGAGCTTGTGTATACCTAGAGTATTGGTGCAATGGTACGCTTGCCTGGGTGCCTACGGTGGGTACACAGCAGCTACGCCTGCTGGGCCAGTCGCGTCTCTCGCGGCCTGGAAGTAGAGAATCCAAGCGATTGACGTAATGTCTATGGCAAAGTATTAAGCAGTTCATTTCCGGTAAGTAAGTCGAACTTGCTGGTAGCCAAGCGACGGATCCCTGACATTCACTGGATGGTCACTGTCGCTCCCTCATTGCCGATCCTATCTCAGAAGCGCGTCAACGTTGTCCTGCCTCACCACATGCTTTGAACATTACCGAACCTCAATATAGAGTCTATCGCCACGCAGATAAAGTCTCTCGTCAACAGCCCCCTTGAGACAAGCCGCCATCGAATCCAAGGTTTCCCCTTCGATTTGCAACATGCGATCGAGACGCCCTACGATACCCTCCAACGCTTCGCGAGCTCGGTAGGATCTGCCTGGTAGCATAAGGTATACCGGGTATATTGAGTCAGACGAAGCATTTCCAAATCACAATGACTCACATTGGAAAGGGGTGAGTTTGATCTGATGAAACTGACCAGTGTACTTGCGGACAAGGCTTAGCGGGGTCGAACCTACCATTTGTAAGTGATAGAGGAGGGCAAGCTCTCAAGGTGTGCTCTTATCTTGTGACAGTTCCGATACCGACGGCCCTGTTCTCCAGCAGCTTCCTGATTTCCTCGCAGAAAAGAAGTATCGGGATAGCACCGATCCCACCCAGACCGCACACCAGAAGGCATTTAGGACCGAGCTCTCTGGCCTCATCTGGTTCCTCGATTAGCCAAAACACTTCGAGCATTTCTAGCAAGTGATGACAGTCCAACATACTGGTAACCCTACCTGGCTATCGGCTTTTCCCTTCAGGCAAGAACTCGGTGACTGGCATGGCCGGCCCGTCTTCGTGGAAACCACTGGAAGGTTTGGGCATCAGTGCCAGGCGCTCACGACCACCTTCGGGACTTGCTACAGACTGTCAAGCACGTCCCACTGATCGAGGGCGTGGGGATTATGGTACAGAATTTCTTCGGGCCGCAAGCAGTCAAAATTACTTTTTGCTTAGGCATCCCATAGTCCCCCGAATCTTTTCGCTAGTAGTATTCCATAACTAGGCGCGAATTTCTACTATAGGCGCAACACTTTCCATGAATGGCCAGACGAGAAGCGTGTGGCCATACTGAAGAACCGCATCCCAGCCTTGGACCCAGATCCATATATTCTTATTAGCGAGATGGTCCTGCCGGACTCTTCAGTACATTGGCAAATCACACAATCAGACTTGACCATGATGTCTGCACTGGGATCCAGGGAGTGGACCAGGGAGCAGTGGTACACACTGCCGGAAGCGGCGCGGGTTAAAATTTTACATATTCTACCCTATACTTCTCCCCTGCTGGACTCTGTCATTATTGCAATTCCCAACTAGACCTGGCATAGATCACTCTGTAGGGTGGCTTATTTTGCTCTCGAACGGAATTTGGCGCTTCAAAGTTATTGCGGAATTACACAACGACGCGGAGCTAGATTCGTTCATTTGTTACTCCACCGTGATATGACATATCATATGTCTATCCTTTCTCTCGTATCGCACAGTTAAACTTGCCTCAACCCTCAGAAGCCAAAGTTTCCACTGGGTAAGGATTCACTATTTCGCCATTCTCAATGGTCGATAGCACGCGCCTCGTATGCTTTTTTAACAGTCAAAAATCAATGGATTGGATTGGATTCAAAATGGGAATTATGAAGTCTATATTGGTGTATTGAATTTTGTTGCCAACTATTTTTCAAGTCGATTTTTAAAACATTCTTTGGAGAACTACCCAATATCATGCTCTCAAAGAGTTCAAAATCTTGGAAAGGCACCAAAGGTCTACTTAAGGCTTGATCAATGCATAGGTGACTCGGCACAAGCACGAAGTGGTCAATCCAATTCAATCCGGTCTACGACTTTGGTTTCGGTCTCAAATGATATGGATGATTCGCGTCCCACAATCCAATCGAACCACCGAGGCTTCCTGAATAGCACCTTGCGCCTTTCCACGATTTTTCGAGACCACCGCACTTCTGGGTCTTTCCCGCTCACAATATCTAATAAGACCTTCCTGCCCTTCTCGCTTAGTTCCGTTTTGTATTCCCGTCGAAAGAAGAATTCGGTTCTGGTCCTAACTGGAAAAAAGAGGCGCAAAACAGTATCGTCAATAATCGACTGTTCGATAGGATCCCAGATGCTTTCCCCAACGATTGTGAGGCCTAGAGTCTCAAGACTTTGGAATTCCTCCATCCAAAGCGCAAAGCTCGCGATCTCTCTTTCCTCGTAATCGATCGTAGCCGCATTGATCCACATGCGGACTGTAAGCTCAAGATGACGAATAAAAGTGCTCCAACCAGGTGGGAGTTGCTGGTCGTCAATCGAGCCACGAAGCTCGACTTTAAAGGCGGTTTGCTCCGTATATTCGCCGATTGCTTCATCTCGAATCTGCGAAGAGAGCGACAGAAGTTTGATGAGTTGTTTCGCGCCTTCTTTGATACCAAATGATGTTTCGGACCCGCATCTGGAACATTTCTTATGTGGGATTTCAAAATCGTCTTTTTCGTACTCACCACAACGTGAACAAATGAAAGTAACATATATGGAATCATCCATGTAAACGCCATCGTTGAAGTCGGTATTCTCTTTCCGAGGTTCAAACCAGTCTGGCTCGTCTTGCCACACGACAGATACGACATATTGATAGACTTGGAGCCTTACTTCAGTCGGAAGATCCATAAAGCCTGCCATCTTGGTGACCAAGTAATTCCTTGAAGCGTAGAATCAGAGATTCGTGATTGCCTGTCCAGTTCGATTAATGAGAGTTGTGGGCCTTGTGGATCAACTAGAGACCAGCCTTGCAAGATTTAAGTGTGGAATAAGCTTGCTTTTGAAGCTCTTGAAGGAAATATTGGGTCTTTTATATAACCGAGAAATTAGATTGTTTTGTTTTTGACTTTATTTTTTTGATTGTGAATTTCGATGACGTGTACTACAAATCCAGAATTTGTATTGTTGCTGTGACTTCCTGTGATACCAATCAGAACGGGGACCCGGAGTTCACTCCTGTGTCATTGATTCATGCACGTTCGGAAGTATTCAATGTGAGGAAACGCGAACAAATTCTTGGGACAGATAACCGCTGAAGAGGGAAGGTTGCATTTCTGTGTAGAATCGAAGGTAGATTATTAGCTTTCTAAATAGGGCTTTGACCGACGAGCCGTCTCAGATACAACGTAAAGCGTTCGAGGGAAAACGTCGTACTTATCGCTCCCGGAGAGAAACCCCAATTCTGCCGTATCTAATGCTTTTGTAAAACGAACTCACCTCGCGCCAAAGGCGGGATTTACTGTAGCTGAACTACCACTTGAAATGGCTCAGAGAACCCAATTTGTTCAACTTGAGCTATTTCCTCTTTCACTTTTTATCGACACTCTTTCGGGTTGTTCGACGCATAGGTAGGAAGGATAACTCCGAAATTCTCACTGGAAACCAATGCGAAGGGTTGTTATATTATCGGAAGTGGCAATCGTGACGAATTTTTAGGCGGTTTTGAGGCTCTTGTCTACGGTACACTCCAAGTTCCATTGGCCCTACGTGATACGGCTGGACATAATCTATCCTTGTCGTATGCCCGGTCAATGGTTGGTGGTGGGTTTAAAGCCGCATCCGTCTTGTCGTCGTTTCAAGGTTTGCGTCTGTTTCGCGCTGTGCATAGGTTGTGAAAAGCTCGGGACTCGACAACAATAGGTAGAGAGGTCTTCTGGTTTATTCGCACCTTGGCCGCTTGGCGCCCACTCTTCAGGGCGCTTTTTTGAGCTATATGGGAAGTTATAGGGCATGGTTTGAGCAAGAACTCTGCGAAGTTCTCCGGGACTTTGAGATATGTCTCGAGCAAGCGATGCACCTTGGTTGCGCCGAAAAAGGCAGAATACAAGAGTCAATGATGAAATCATAACAAATATTTAGATTAATCACTCAGACAATACTCCGTACTTCGTTGTTCTTTATTTAGCGTGGTAAGATCTTTTCGAACAGGCGTCCCTCATCCCCGCGTAAGAACTTTTGGCGGCGACCTCCATAATTGCGACCTTAATCCTGTTCAAGAAGATAACGATGCCGATTTTCGCGAGGCACGCATCATCTTTTGCCTTCATCATGCTCTTTGGGACATGGAAAACTTCTTGTGTGATTTGTGGCAAGATGCGATGCACAAGCACAGATTTGACGCGGCCATTTTCAAGGGGGAACAATCTGCCAGTTTTCAGGATTAGACCTGCAAGACCACTTCAAAGAATGCTGCTGTAAACAAGCTGACAATAACGACGACAATGATACATTCTGACTTGCTCCAATTCATTGTTTCACGTCAAAGTACACACGCGTCCAGAACTTTCCAGGTCTTGCGGCAGAATCTCATCTTGCTTAATGTGGGGCTCACAGGGAAGTACCTTAAATCGGCGATCCTCGGAAGAATGAAACCTGGTTGAACAAAAAAGCGAACGCTTAATGGCGCGTATTTTGGGTTTCTTCATGGGACAAACCTTCCCATCTTGTCTCCTCTTCTTCAAGAGATACCTTAGAAGACAGGAGTTGTAGGGTATGGACGGCTTTCGGCCTAACGTAGGTCGCCCTGCCCACGTCATCCTTCCCAGCGTTTGGTGCACAGCTCATCTCTCGGTATATGGCCGTCTGGACGGTAAAACTAAGCTTTACTGTTCCAGCAACTTTTAGCCATATTAAATCTTCCGAACACCCTTCAGGCTAATACGTCACCCAACCTATGTGAAACATCGGCCTTAAATGTCACGAGATTGGTCCAGTGCAGGTAATACTGAATGTTGTATAAGGAAGGTTCACTGCATTCAAAGCGATGGATTTGAGGTTTTCTTTGCAGTGCGGCTACCAAATTACGAGTGAAGCTAACAGAGAATGCGGTCCCCTACTCCCATTATCTTATTGGCTGGCAGCGCCATTGCCTTTGAAGCATCTCCAGAGTTGATGCGACGCCAGACTTATTCAGGGGTAGCGACTTTCAACAACTATGCTTCACAGTCAACGACTGTCTGCGGCCCGAAGACAGGTACACACCACGTCCTACAAGAAATCAAAGAACGTACCTCTCTGATTTCGCAAATACTGATCAAAGGTCAGGAGTATCGGGGACGTACGGAGCTGCTGCCGGAGACATCTCTCCAAACATCAGCGGCGGCCTTTGCTACGCTTCAATTAACACCAGCAACTGCAACGGTCAAGTTCCAGTATCTGGGTACACAGGTCCAGCCTGCCCAACTACCAATTGCGGACGCTGCTACCTTGTGACAAATGAAGGAGGTTATGGCGGGGCATCCGTAGGCGGCGTTGGACGAAGCGTTACCGTCCAGATAATTGACAGCTGCCCGAGCGTGAGCGCGTATAATTACTGCAAAACCAACGTGCCGGCAGATGAACGGTGCGGTAGCAGTTCAACCAATGCCTTGGACATCGACCAAAGCGCTTATCAGGCACTTACGGGCCAATCGTTTGGAAGTGTGAGTTATCGATTCAGCCTTGATACAAGATGCTAAGCTGACACACAACCAATTTCAAGGGACCAAACCTGAGGATCAATATTTCGCCAGTATCCTGTCCGTAAGAGCGCAATACTGCGACCGGTTGTGCAAGTACACGAAAACGCGAGCTGCCGTTTTACTCACTGGAAATTCATGTCCTTCACAAGCTGTTCTCTTTTATCAGTCACCCGATTAAGCTGGTCTAAATGATACGCGCCAAAGGGGCGCGCCTTCCGCGGCCCTTACACCGCGCATTGCTAAGATGCTTAAGAATTAAGGAGCCAAGTCTTATCTTTAATTACGAAGTCGCTGCAAAGAAAAGAGATTTGCAATGTTTGCACAGTACCTGCTAAGATCATTCGCCGCCAATCTAAGTCTAACCTCATCGATATACCCTGAGGTTGTGAATAACCCTGTTTACTACGCCCCAATGAGGAGGCTCTTCTCTGGTTGATCAGAACCACGCTGTCTACTCTAAGCATCACAAGAAGCCAACTCGCGATGTAGCCTTCGTAAAATCGTCTATCAAATACTCCCTCTTAATTTTGCAGCAGCGATGATGTAACGCTATCATTAATTAAAAGTCGAAATCTGACAAAGGCTTGCCGCAATGCCACAACTTATGAGCAGGCTTCTGGAATTGAAGCAGCTGCACCACTTCTGCGACATGCCCAATGGAGATTGCACCGCGAGGCGAAAGCTTTACACGTTGTATGCGCGACAACTTTATACCGCTGACTGCTACTAGATGCACTGTTTCGTCAACCCACCTTGCAGAAAAAGCTGGGCTTGCCATGCAAATCCCTCGAATGCGCACAGCAACCACATACATGTAGGTAGCTCGCTCTATCGATATGTTCGCTGGGAAAACAGACGCTTTCACTATCCTCAAGACAGGAATGCAGTGATCTATTAGCCTCCTCTACCAAATTTTGTTGCCTGCCAAATCCGACGAGCTTACAGGTCCTCTAGGAAGTCGCTTACTTGGCGCTCCAATTGGCATGCTTGGCCGACGTAGACATTGTGGAGATGTCGCGCAATCGCTGAGAAGTATCGCGAACAATTGAGGGGAGCTTCGTCTTGGCATCCAGAATGCCGAGCCGCCAACATCAAATGGGAAGGTCAACGGCTATCGCGAATGCCAAACCTGCGGTGGATTCTCTCTCGAATCCAAGATGCCTCTGGAATATCGCACTAATGCCATTGCCAATATCACTTTTGCCTTGTACATGCAAGCCACTTTCCTGTTCCTTGCTCCTAACGATCACGACAAGCATGACAGCAATGGCTACATAAGTTCAGTCGTTCCCAGTCTTGGTAATTCTTCAGTTCTGAGCTTTTAGTCTTACTTTCCCTCCGACATGAAGTTATTTCTCACCTATTGGCTAGCGTCACTCGCTATAGGCGTTGCAGCCGCGCCGCAATCCAACTTTGTTTCCTACGATGGATACAGGGTCATTCGTATAAAAACGCAGAAAGAGCTCGCAAATGTGCAGAAGAAGATTGCGGCTTTGTCCTTGGATGTATGGAATCATGATCATGGACAAAACATTGACGTGGTTGTTCCGCCCCAGAAGCTCAAGGCTTTCGAGGCGCTTGCGCTCGACTGCCACATCATGCATGAGAACTTAGGAGCTTCAATCAGCAGAGAGTCTATTCCAAAGTCTTACGCAAAGAGGCAGACCACTGATGCCGCGTGGTTTGACTCTTATCATCCTTACGAGGACCACATCCAGTACTTCAATGATCTGCAGGCCAACTTTACTGACAATTCGGAGATCATTTCGTCCGGTACGTCCTACGAAGGCCGTGATATCTATGGCATCCACCTCTGGGGTGAAGGAGGACCTGGAAAGCCCGCAGTGCTCTATCATGGAACCGTACATGCTAGAGAATGGATTGCCGCTCCAGTGGTTGAGTATATCATCACGCAATTGATAGAAGGTTACCAGACTGGGGACAACGTAACACGGGCGTTTCTAAATGTATACGACTTCTACGCTCTGCCGTTCGTGAACCCAGATGGTAAGCCTCCTATTGTAGTTTGTTTGCTTAGCTTACAATACCCCAGGCTTCGTCTTTGCTCAGACTACGGATCGACTATGGCGAAAGAACCGTCAACCTCCGCCGCCATCGGCCGCAAACCAGACTTGCTTCGGCCGTGACATTAATCGTAACTGGGAATTCGCCTGGGACGCCAACGATCGCGGCGCTTCTACGAACCCTTGCTCCGAAACCTACAAAGGCGAAGCCGCTTCCGACACGCCGGAGAATCAAGGTCTGGATGCCTTCGTCCGCAAGTTGCGAGATGGACCTGGCATCAAGCTCTTCATCGACTGGCACAGCTACGGTCAATACATTCTTTCGCCATACGGCTACAACGAGACGCTTTACGCCCCCGAATTAGGTAAATGGACTGCGACAGCGTCACTCGTCAGTGAAACAATTCGAGACAGCTCCGATGATCGCACAACCTTCACCTTCGGACCAAGCGGTGCCACGCTGTACGCCACAACAGGTGCCGCACCTGATCATGTTTACTCTGTAGGAGGAGCTGACTTCTCCTATACGATCGAGCTCCGCGATACCGGCGATTTTGGATTTGTGTTGCCGCCGGAGCAAATCCGGCCATCGGCGGAGGAGCAGTGGGCAGGCCAGCAGGTGTTGCTGAGCTTGCTGAACGAGACGTTCTTCGATGGCCAAGGACCAGCTATCTATGTCTAACTGACCTTCATATGCAATGCAGTGTGTGGTTGTTGCAATCGGATCTGGACCAAAGAAAACTTAAAGTTTAAGATGGGAGCTCTATAACATATGCCGACTACTCTAATTTAATCGTTAACTCTACATACAGAAAGAGCTTAGAGAGGTGGTATTCTAAGCACTTCCATGGGCCAGCGAGACTATGAGTCTGTGATTGGTTACTAGGTATCTCCAGTAAGCGAACACGTCTTGCTTGCCCAAACCTCCGCTCGCTCCAACAAGCACCAAAACAAAGCTGCGACCTAAGCTTTACATGATTCAGCGTTTCACAGCCCAGACATTCCAAAGATGTGGAAAGTGATCGAGCATTCATGTGCTTGCATCCCTAAAGTGCCTCTCGATCTTTAGTATGATAATTTCGGTTGATATGGCACGCCTTATGTAACGGCGCCAATCCGCGCCATAAGACGTCGACAACATGATCGAACAATATATGCACCCGCCCAGCTTAAACACTGTAAGGTGCATGCATTAATTACAGGCGGTAAAATTCAAATACAGAAGAGATGGCTCATGAGTTCGTGCTTGAGTCGCTTCAGCTTTGCCCGTATTTTCGAAGTGGCCACCTCGCGGTGCAGCTCTCGCGAGACCAAATTTCTGGCAAGGTTGACTCGACACTGTCATTACATAACAATCACAACCTAAAGGGAGCTAGCGCCGATACCATGAATCATGTATAGATTTCGGAAATTGAAGCGGCTGCTCGACTTCTATCCACAATATACCTCAGTGTTCTTGCGAGGGCTGAACCGCGAGGTGGTGGAAGTCCCTCCACTGCTGCATTTAAACCTGTTGATGTGACCTTGAGAAATCAGTGAAAGCTCGATTCTGGCAGTCACGTCAATCGCAGCGGTCGATTCGGGCGCGACGCTAAGGTAACGAAGCTTCCTTTAGGCAGCCAGATTACGAGAATGTTGCGGACGGCTATGCTGCGGCTATGGGTGTCTACCTCCATACGTGTCAAAATATCAGCTTCAGCACCACCTGCACATGTTTAAACATGTTCGGAACACCAAATCCCAGAAGTGCCTTGGCACCGGCGACAGGTGGATATCTATGGTCATTCTTCTCCTTCGAGAAATTCAATATTTTGGTCACGGGGCTTGATGCCGCTGGCAAAACAACGTTGTTGCATCACATTGGAAAAATAGAGACAACGATTCCGCAGCTCGGTAAATGTTAGAAGCAGATCTAATTTGTGGCGATACTGAAACGAGCACTTAGGTCTTCACATCGAAGATGTTCAGTACCGCAATGTCCACCTGAAGGCCTGGGACATTGGCGGCGCATGTCCATTTCCCACATATTTCCCCCTTCGAGCTCTTTTATTTCGTCATGCAAAAGGAATAATTGTCGTAGTTGATTGCAACGACCGTGACAGGGTTGTGGAGGTCGCGGAAGAGGTGAAGACAAGAATCTTAGACGAAGATAAAAGGTCATTGGACCGGGTACGCCAGAATCCCTCGGAGTACTCGGAGGCTATCATGGAGCAATACGATCTACGAAGAGACATTGATCATCGCCTGCTAGAAGGTTTGCCCATCTTGTTCTTAGCGAATAAACAAGACCTCAAGGTGAATTCTATCCAGCCCGGCGGTCGGTTTGACGCTACTAATAAAAGATGATAGGGAGCGATGTCTGCCCAACAGGTAGAGGAGAAGCTAGGGCTCAATGAATCTTTAACAGGCCGACAATATGTAAGCTCTCCTTGCTAGGGAGACTTTGTTTTCGTGGCGAAAGCCCTGGCTGCGGTCCTCAGTCTTAATTAATCGAAATTATAGCGTTTCTTCCCTTGCTCGATTCAGAACGGGAAAGGTGTATATGAAGGACTGAGGTGGCTCAGCAAGGCTATTGCAACTCCAATTGCTAATGCAGTGGGCACAGGCTCTGAGATGGTTCAGACCAACCCGATGAAAACCTCAGTTGAGACAAACCTAGAAAAGGCAAACTAGGAAATTTGAAGATATAGCTTCAGGAGCTTGCGTGTGAACTGTGAGCTCGCAGCCAATCCCCAACCAATTTGCACTAATCTACAAAAGCGTGTAGACTTCATTATAAATCAGCTTGCTGGAGAGGGTTTCTATAAGGCATGTGGGTACCGGAGACTCTTTAATTGAGCTTCAGTTGAACTTCATCAGAGCCACTTCTGCGAGACCATACGGCTTTCTTCTATACAATTGATAGTTTCTTCCAATGTAATGAAGGCCGAGTAACTACTGGCCCAGCAGAATCATGGTAGTACTGCCTCAATTATTCCTTCTGAATCGCCGCTGAAGGGAGACGTCCAGATCTCAGCAATTTTGAGACCGACAGATTCAACCAGCTCCGACCAATAAGACCGCGTCCGTTCCATACCTGCCAAAATGGCCATCACGTTGCAGTCTGCGGCAGCAAAGAAAGCAGGGCAATTGGCATTCGGCAGCACAGTCTCATTCAGGAGTATTTTGGACTGACCGGGCGTCATCGGCGCTTTAATGTTTCGAAGTATATCGCAATACTGCTCGTTCGGAAAGTCGTGGAGGACGAAGTGCGTGCAGTAGGCCCGAGCACCTGAAAAGATTGTCAGCTGAAGTCTACATTGCTAGAGCGCCGTCGGAAAGCTTGCCTTTAACGGACTGCTTGTGGAAGAAATCATGGGCAACTGCCAAGATGCCGTCGCTAAGATGCGAGATGTCTTTGACTCCGCCTGGCAGATCTTGCAATATCAATCGGCCCTTAGGGCCAGGGAACTTGCTCAAGAAGGTCTCTAAATCATGTCCTTTGCCACTGCCGAGATCGAGAAACAGGGTATCCCTCGCCCGCCGACTCCAGGTCCATGAGCTGCTCCTTAGCCGTATGCCATCATGTCCAGTGTGTCGCGTGCTTCGAATACCTCCCATGAAATTGTTGAAGTCCTCGAGTCTGCGGATCTTGATGCACATATCCAAAACATACATCTCCAGTCTGGAATACGCATTGGAGGGCGTAGTTGGCACTATCGGTAGGACGCGAAAAACCGTAATACTTGAAGTATTCGTGCAATTCCATATGTGGAAATTACTTGACTAGACTGAAGTTAGCACAGATTTCCAAATCTTAACATTGAGGCCCAAAATCGACGGACCAGATCTTGAGATCCGCTCCAAGCGCTTTCTTTGCAACGGCGTCCGTCAACGGAGTTGACGAAGAGTTTTCCTTTCCATGTTCTTGAGCAAATTGGATGGCAGTCAAAACAGGCATAATTCGGATTTCGACCAGGAAGTCAGTGTCGTGAGCGAGCAGGTGACAGAAAAGTCTGTTCAGTACCTATCAGAGGCAACCACGCATGAATCTGATCTGCCAGTTCTTGCGCGGTTATTGGGGCGCCATTTCTGGAGCTTAATATATGAAGGATACCGAGCTCGATGGCAACGCGAATGGCCATGCGCTGAGAGCTCAATTCGAATACATAAAGCATGATAGTCCTCGCGGGCTTTTCTAGTGCAAGAAGCAGAGTCTTCGTAGTTTTGATTGGCTGCTTGCTTCCATCCTCGTCCAAGACTCCAGTGTGCTTGTCGTCCAGGCTTTGCGAAAGAGAAGGGACGTCGCGTTTGTTGTCTGTCACAACCCCGTGTAGAGAAATTACCCAGAATAAGACGACATTACCCGCTGTCGCAAGAAGCCTTGTCGAGGTGCAAATTGATCTATGATAGTCCGGAGAATCGCGAAAACCACACTTAAAACATCATCATCTCGATGAGGGGCATACGAGCAACCCTAGTCGTGTGTCGCATCTCCATGCAGCAAGGCGACCATGCACGTTATGGGGAAACAAAGCAAAAGACGCAGGTAGCCCTGACATGCATAAGGTACACTGGATTGTAAAGCACAGCTTTGGTGTTCAGCGCATGTGCGCCCACAGCAAAATTTGCTGCGCACGGATCATCTAGAAAAATCGCAGTGTCTCTTAGGTAAGCTTTGGACGATTAGCGCATATTCTACGGAGTAATTGCCCTGTGCGTTTGAAGGCTTAATTGCGGCCTCCAGAAGAAAATATACCAAGCTGCGAATACCGTTCAGTGCAATGATGGCTAAGCTTCACATCTTACAGCTTCTTGACGGGACCATGCCTTTGGCACTTCGGTCATACCGCGCGCAAGTTGCATCGCTGTGGCAGGTCTCAATTTTGGGGCCCAAATTCTGTGAGCTGCAAAGTAGACAGCAAGCTGCTCCCGTCGAGAACCGCTCGAAGAAACTCATTCACAGCTTTGCCGGCGCTTCTTCAACCATCACGTACTCGGCGAAGCATTCCGTTACTCGTTCGCCTCTGGAATAAATCACGAATGCTAAGGTGGCGTGGCTACATGGTAGGGACGGACGATATTGTCCAAAATTATATACTGACGATGAAAAATGCTATGGTATCGGGGTGAGTCTGCAATTTTCGGAGATCTTCAACTCTATGCAGCCTTCGAGGAGGAGGCGAGGCACATTATTACCCAGGACTACCAGCAGCCATTAATCCTTTAACATCCCGTTCCAAGAATCTATCTTCTTGCGCAGAAAACCATCAGCCTTGGTGCTAATACTATCGGAAATTTGAACACTCTTCGCGTCCCACTCATCCAGCTCTGGAACAATGTCGGAAAAATCATATCCTGAGTCATCTACATGGCTCAGCCATGCGTCTATAAGCCAGCGGTCCGTTCCATGCGTCATCTGGACTTCCATCCACTCAGGATAGCCATCCTCAGATAGAATCTCGGCAGAGAACATGTCATCATAACCTCCAATTCCTCCCAGCTGAGCGCGTTGTCTAGCGTCATCGTAGCCGGCCTCAGCGTCGATGAGTTGGCGTGTGACATTCTGCTTCAGTCGGGCATGAAAAATGTCGAGCCCAGTGATGTCGCCCTGGTGCTCCCCGTTGACCACCTCGGCAAGGAATGCTGCCTTGTCGCGCCTATAATGCTCATCTAGGCCTTCGAATGCCGTTCTAACCTCTCCAAGCATGACTTCTTTTTCGTGGAGATCCTGTAGGATGTTGCTTCGTAGCAATTCGCTCGCCGCCGGGCCGTTGGCCATGGCATCCGTACTGTGTTCAAAGGAATTCTCTGGGATGAAGTGCCCTGCCTCAGAATGATCAGGATTACTTCGCCTTCCAGGACCCGTCAATTCCGATACTTCGTCTCTGGCAAGAAGACCGCACCTCCGTAGAGGCAACACGAGGAGTTCTTGAAAGGCCTGCTCATTTATCTTGCTGGAAAGAGAAAGTGCTCGTTTTCTTTCCCGCGGTTCTTCAATGTTGTCCTTTATGTTTTGCAGAGTGCTGTCAATCCTCCTTTTGCACGCGTTTGTGACAAGAATCTCCTGTTCAATAGCCGTTTTGTCCACGTTCCGTTTTTGGATTTGCTTTTGTTCGCTATGCAGCTGGGATAGCTTGGTGTTCAGTTGTGAAACTTTCCATCCAAGGAGATTATCTTTGGTCTCCAGGGCTTCGATGTCGTCTTCGATTTGAGACACTTTTTTGCTGAGCTGTATGTTAACGTCAAGCTGTTTGACCATGTTGGCAGACAGTAGCAAAGCGAAGCATTTCATCCGGCCATCGCTTGTGACGACGACATCGAGACCTCTCTCACTGTATGTTGCATCTTTTGGAAGCCCTTTGATCGGCGTATCGGGGCTTCTAGTAGCGCTGGCTGTGCTGCAGACCCCTTTGATGTCACCACCTCTCCAAGACTTCGTAGATGGTTTTTCCCTTGCGTTGCGCATGTGCTGCGCGGCTTGTGGGGCGTACTCTTCTTTATTTGGCTCTTCCGTGGCTACTGTTACATCATCTTGGTCGTCGCTTTGAGGTGGAGCTCTCTTGTTCGCTGGTATGGGATTATCTGCTGGCTGAGTGTTTGTCGTTTGAAGCAGTCGTATTCCCTGCATCCTTCGCCCTTGTTTCTTACGCCACTTAAGAGCTCCCTTAAGCACTTTCATCGTGGAAGCTCTCACGACTTGGTCCGGTTTGACTGATAGATCGCTGGGCGGTCGGAAATGATCCCAAAGACTTCGAAGACCGCTTAGGTCTATGATAATGTATGAATAGGGGATTGTCTGATGTCTGCTCAAAGCAGTCCAGAACGCTGGAAGTCGACAAGAGTCGTTTGAAAAAGATGAATAATATAATACGGCTTCGGAATATTGACTTTCCTTTTCTTGGGGTATGTTCAGGATCTAGTGTTCGATAAAAGCACGAATTTATTTCTCGATAAAGAATCCGGTTCTTATGCATATTTTGGGACTTAAAAGTCATGCTTGGTAGCCATTGATGATCGTGTAGATAACATGATTTTAATTGCGGATGATGACTTGTTTGTGCTACGATGCCTCTTAGACTTTGCCTGATAAGAGTATCATTGTTCTGCAGACTCAATACGCCTCTGAAATTGTCGTTCGGCGGATTCTATGGTTATAGTCGAGTGAAAGACAATATCTCGGTTGAGAGGGAAGGGAGTTCAGGTAGTCTAACGTGCCTGAGCGTGAGCACGGCTAGGCCTAACAAGACCAAACTTGGACTGCTGCTTTTTAACGATAGGTACCGTTTGGCAAAAAATAAATCTAACTAAGATTCTCATGTCAGAAAGGCAACTTCTTTACAAATTCGAATTCCGCTATGATAAGCTTGAGAAGTTAAGGAGTAAACTCCGGCCTGTTTAGACTATCTCCAAAACGCCTAGGGACGGTGGGGTGGCGTGCGCGTGAACAAGGGAAAAGCATCCCTGTTGAAAGAACTCAGAGGGCACCTTTCACTTAACAACGCTCCTCCACTTCATCTCACCAGCTTCCTTGGAGTTCCAGCAATCAATGTTCCTACGGTTCCAGCTGAGTGGCGCTTCCATGACACTCAAGCTTTCTCCAAAATCAAGCGGCCGGGCATCCCAGTCATCAATGTCTACATTGTCCGTTGGGATCGCGCTACCCGGGTCAACGAGCGCCTCCTCAGCTACCCAGTCACGCCAGTACTCGATGAATGCACGATTTGAGCCTTGAGTCATATCTACCCCTTCGCTCACAACATAGCCGTCGCTGACGCTGTCGAGGAAGCCAGGTACGTCGTCGGACCAGCTGGCAACGACCGCAGCCTCCTGAGCGCGCTTCTTTGCTTCGTCCAATACTGCTTCGGCTTCGGGCGACTCGGCCGTCACTTTTCTGCTCTGCTGAACATGCTGGCAATCAGAGTCCCATAACAGGTCGGTGTGGAGTCCTTGGGCTCGGCTTTCAAGGAATCGGGCCTCATGGGACTTCAGTTCGTCGAACTCACGCTGCGCTTTCTGGAACTTGCCATCTTTCACCCACATTTTTCCTTCTGTTTGCCTTCGTAACAGTGCACTCTTAGTGACAGACTGTTCCTTGGCGGTAGGAATGTCCTCTTGGTCCTCTCGAGGCGACGGGTCACCGTCGAAGGCCACAGGAGCTGGCTGATTTATCGAAAATGAGGGCTCGGGCGCTGCAATCAGACCGCTGTCCAAAGAAGGCGGGCTGTGCAGATCACACACGTCTTTCTCCTGGCATCCCGGAACGAAATCAAAGCTCTCCAGCTCATCCTCATATTTGCTCAGGGTCTTCTCAAGATCTGTGGCGGAATATTCAGCTTTGTGCAGCCGGCTTTCTACACCCTTTACTTTTTGCGCCGCTGTGCGCCAACCGGCTTCTTCAATATTATCGTGGAGAAGGTTCAGATGCCGTTTGAGGCTCGTGACTTCTGCGATCAACTCAGCTATCTGCCCATCCAATGCACTCATGTGCTCTTTGATGGCAGCGGATCTCTCCAAAGCTTCCACACTTATTTGGATTGGGACAAGCGCGAGGCATTCGCCCTCTGCCGTCCCTGTTGAAATTACTTCCAAACGGTTGTAGTTTCTAGACAGGCTCTGTGAAGGCGGCTGTTCTCTCGTATCGTTGCTCGGTTTTTCGAGCGCGGTTCGATCTTCCTGTGTCACATGCATATGTGGCACATTTTCCTGAGGCCACATTTCTTCCGCATCAACTAGGGACAATATGTCTTGCTGAAAGTCCAGTTCTTCTGCATCGTCATCAATGTCCAGATCCATTTCTTGCCAAATTCTGTAGGTTTCTGACTCCTTTGGTGGGCTTACTGCAGCACCAAGTTCATCCATTCCAGTCTCCTTCGTTAGACGACCATGGAACCAATCTCGAAAAGATTCACAGGATTGGTTGAGCTGGTTGAAGTTTTTGGTCAAATCGTTAGTGTCAGATATCCAATCTACGGCCTGACGAATTGTTGAAAGAGCCATGATCAGACTTTTGAGTTCTCGAAGTTGTTCAAGTTGAGCCTGAAGTGCAATTGCGCATGGCAATGGCTAAGCTCTCTTATTATTGAGTCATCGACAACGTCACGGATTGTCACAGGCAGCCTCTTGGACAACAAAGGAGCTTACAAAGCCTTTTTCTTTTCATGAGTATTTCTGTTCTCTTTGTCGGCCTTCGAAGGTCTTCCGAACTTCTCAATTTTTGTCCCATCCCTAATTGATCCTGGTAATTGTACCCTTTCGGCGAATATGATTTACACGTCGTGATTTTGACATACAGTGGTCCGTTCGCATACTCCCAGCTCGTAGATGTATGCTCTGCAATAATTGCTGTTCACGGGCCCATTGAGACTATCTTTCTGATGGATCTAGTAAGTTTAATTTTTCGAACAAGTTTCATACAAAGTAACGGTACATTACGGATGCTAAGACATTTCTATCTCGAATCAAATAAAGGCAAAAGTCTCAAAAACGTCAGCTATTGATCAGTATTCCTCCCAGCGCCGGATTTCATTCCAGTGAGCAAGCTTTCTTCGTTTCGGCTCAGGTCCCACGCAGCTTATGCTGTCGCCGATTTGTACTGATTCTACCTCCCACTCATCGTCTTCTAACGTGGAAAATGCTTTCTCTGCTTCGAATGGATCATGCTGCAACATGCCTTTTTGCCAACGCTCAATCCGTTCGGTTGGACAAGTGCGGATCATTTCGTCTTCGAGACTGCCATACCCATCGTGAGGGTCATCCTGGAAGATCGATGAATCGTTCATTAAATGTCCAATACCAGCGTCGCGAGCCTGTTGCCTTAAAGCTCGTAGCCTTGTCTCCAAAATGATGACATTTTGCGTCATCTTGCTCTTAAGGTCAACGTGGAATCGATCAAAATCGGAAATGGAGTCATCATGAACACCATTTGCGCGGTCTTCGTTGAACTCGGCCGCATTTTGTTCATAGAGTTCGTCGAAGTTGTCGAGCTCCTGTTGCGCTTCAGCGACTTTCTCCTCTTGGGCGAATAAGTCGCTGCGCAGATTCAATTTGTGCAGCTCACTGCCAGTAACTGGTGTTGCGGAGCCCGAATGGTGAGCTTGGCCAACCTCTTGGCCTCCACTGGGACCATTTATTACACTGTCGTCATCTAAATGCACCGGGATGACTCCAACATTGGGCTTGGTCTGGGGAGCCTCGGTGTCTATCAGTCCGGCTTGCTTGAGGGGTTGTTCAAGGAGTTCAAAGAAGACCTCGTCTTGTATCCTTTTCGCGACACTGGCTAAAGCCCGTTGATCTTCCCATTCTTTCAAGGAATGCTTCAAGTCCTGGATCAGCTCTTCCTCAACTGATTTTCTCTCCCTGAGATCTTCGATCTGCGCCACAACATCCTCCGCATCAGAATTCTGCGCTTGTACTGTATCCATTGCTGTCAACTGCCTTAGGTCGAATTCTATCTCATGGATTCGAATCGTAGCACTGTCAATAGACCTTTGCAATTCATGGATCTTGTCTTCTCTATCAGCCATGCGTCGGAAGTTCCGTATAGTCAGCTGGACGCGGTCTACAAACTCAGCCGTGAGGACCAGAGCATATGTTTTATTTGTATCCTCATTGATTGTAATGAGCTTTAAATCGTTTTCGCCAAAGTCGGCCTGCGGTTGTGAAGCTCTCGAGGTCTCAAAATTGTCAACCGTAGGTTCACATGGAGCCCAATGTCGCTCCTCGTCATAAAACTTGGAATTTCCGTCATTGATGGGGCTGGCTGATGCTTCAGTCGTCGAGCTTGTGGATGTTTTTCCGGCCCAAGACGCTTGGTGTCCATTCAGATTCTGGTATTCGTGTGACCCCGATTCATATGATTCCCTCGATCTGGAGTTTGATGGACGGTTTTTTCCAGTCAATGTAGGCCATGCTGCCCGTGGCAATGCAGAAAGAGCCTGCAAATTCCGAAACTTAACAGAGTCGAAATGACGTTCGAGCCATTCGAGGAAGTTCGCCATTTTGTATGCTGGATATCAAATCGACAGCTATGCTCGAACTCAAGCAAAGAGTGTGTAAGTGTATTTCGAGTATGTTGGTGAAAAAGACGTGAGGTCAGCGAAGTATTCTGACGGGCTCGAAACAATCTTGCAAGGCACTTTTGTGCTTTTCATACGCAGCGACGTCCACAGTGGCGCTTCGATAAAGGATCAATGATAAAGCCCGTTTGTATGATCCAAAGTGTGATTTAAATTGGTAGCTTTGTTTATTCTTTGTTGGTGGATATAGTGTTTGCTTTGATACCAGGAGCGCTCGAAGATGAGCAGCTAAAAGACAATGAAATTCCTTGGTCTTTTGATTGGCCTTCAACTAATCTATATCTCTGAAGGCCCTTGTGTCGTTCAAGATTACTGTCCACTTATTTGTTTACCCGCTTCTCCACACTCTCTACCAGAGTGCAGACTCATTTTTATACCCATATTTTCCGGTCTTATACTTCCGATCCTACATTTATCTTCCACATTCGAAATGGAATTCAAGAGAACTTATCGAGGGCGAGACGCTGCAGGCCAGCAAAATGACAATTATCCAAAATCACCAACGACAGGGAATAGGTCTTCAGATGGGGCACCCGCGAGGATCAAAAACAAGGTAGGTTTCACTCATGTGGTTTCAAGAGCCCCAGATGGCACTGCGATCCAGTCATCGGTATTGGCACCTCCAGCAATGTCAAGTGCTATGCGAAAGCGAGGGAGTGCCATCCAGCCTGGCCCTGTACACAACAAGCGCCATCAGGCTTGTACAATCAATCAAGGTCCTCCCGAGTGCCTTTTGGAACATCCTTGTGTTGGAAAATCAGTCTGGGACCAGCATCCACCAGATGAGGGGTGGATTTGTGGAGCTAGAGATATTCGGGGCAGACTTCAGGTAGGGGCCATTATCCGCGCCCCTTGTGTCGAACCTCTTTTCAACCCCGCCATTCCAGTGGGTCATCAGGATAGGGAGGAAACACGTCTTGGAGCGATTTCGGCCAAGCATCGTCCCTACATTCTATTGTCCAAATGTGAGGGCCATATTGTCGCGATCCCCTTATACACGTTTCAAGGTGATGGAATCGAAAAGAAGGCACCGCGAATGCAAGGGGAATTCCTCAGCGTAATGAGAATTAACGACAGTCTCCCACCCCAGGGACCGCACAAACCACTTTACATTGAGAACACCATCGGATGGAATTTGAAAGACACGTGCGTGGCTCATTTCACAATGCCTCAGGCAATCTCATACTCCTGTCCCGTCCAGCCACTCGGTTACATTTCACGAGAGAGTTACATTCACCTAGCGGAAATGCATAAAACGACATTGAACTACAGCCTCGACGCTAACATGGCACAGATGGCGACGGAGATTAGAGAGCAGTCACGCTTCGAGGTCCAAATGAAAGCAGGAAGATCCGCCGTACCAGGTAGGTCCTCGGTCAGATATCTTCGAACAAGTGTTGTTGGAGGATCACGCTATGGTCGGTAAGGCAAGACTCTCCCCTGTACAGGTATTCACAAATTTCTCTGGCATGTCATCAACGAGTTTCCATCACATACATCATTAGCTAGCCAAAGTTTGGCTAGTAGAATGCAATCATCTGGCAGTTTTCCTATATTGTACTTCTGTTGTGCCGCTTAAAGCGACATCGGCTTTCTGTGGTCCCTGAGACTGCTTGGTAACTGCTACTTCAAACATTTCTACGGTTGTCGTAGTCAAAGGCTAAAGTCGTGTATAAGGGGCGTGGGATAGATTTAGCAGCAAATTCAGTATGATTCAAATATCAAGATTACTCTTCAAGGTTAACAAAACATTGGTGCCTCTGCTTCATTCCTGAAACTCTGGCCTGCCTCCTTGGTAGCTCCTACACATCGCATCATCACAATATTGAGTTTGGAGCATTCAACTCTCCTCCTGCTGCGGGCGGCTTGGCTAATATTATTTGTCTGCCCGCTGTGGACGCTGATAAGCTTCTTGGTATTAAGAGAAGGTCTCCGTATGCTTACTGACCAGGTTGATGGAGTGAATTCCAATGGCCTAACCGTGCACACAGTTACAATCTCCAAGTGCGGCATTGCTAGAGTCATCAATCAACTATTGGCCAAAGGATTTAGATATGAAGCAATTTGGAGACTGCCATCGACAACAGAGCAAGTGATATATGTTTGAAGCCCTGACTGTAACGCTAGTGACCTTTCTTGCCTAGCGCTCAATTAGTTTGGGAGCGAAGACTAGCCAATTATTGCCTACCAAAGCATTTGCAGTCCAGTGAAATAGTCTGTTCCATTGAGTTCAAAGGCGCGCGATCCTAGGTATTTGGAGAATCCAAAGGCAGCAATGCCATCACTTTTTGAGTAGTGCCGGACGGGAATATACAGTTTGGCCCTGATGGATTTAGAAAAGGGCTTGAACTCATAATAGTATAAATAGCCCGCTGTTTGATGATCAACTTGAGGAATCTGCTGATTCTTTGGCATGGATGAGTCCGATCCCAGTACAGATGCCCATAATTGATGCAGCTCTGGAAGTGCATCCTCGAAACATGCATCCCGGATTCTTCCGCCTAAGGTCAAAGCATCCACTAGGTCTACAAAAGCCGTCCTTTGTGTGCGAACGTAGATCTTGATGCGAGACTGTATCGGGTTGACGCAGTCAAAGCCAAACAGCTCAACCCTTGGTCTATTTCTAGGCGGAAAAGAACAGAGGTATTGAGTAAAGAGGTCGAAAGCGCGAAGGATTGATTCATCTAGATCCAGACACGAGATGGCTCGAGCGACGATCTGGAAATTTGAGGCTTTCTCCGATCTCGCACGCTCTGTTGGGATGAAGTAGGCTTTGATTTTGGGCGGCTTGGTGCAAGCCAGAAGGTCGAATCCGAAGAAGAGTTGCGATGAAGGTCCCGTTGAGCCACTCGTATGGTTTTCATCCCAGCAAAGCATGGAGGGGCTGAGCGCATCATACCATGTCCAGTCAGCATTTCGATCAAAGTAGGCTTTCATGCGCTGAACGAATTGGGTGGCTGTTCGAAGGTTCATTGGATCTTCTTGGGTCCCAGATAATGGTCCTATTGGCTCAATAGAGTATCGAACTATAGGCAGCGAACTCTCTCCTGTCCAACTCCAACTGAATTCGATTGGTCCATGGTTATCAGTCATGAAACTCGGCCACTGAGATATCGCTGAAGCTCCGAACTTGTTGGCTCGCTGACGAAGGTATGGAGCTACGTCGTTTTCGAAGAAGGCTAGGTGGTATTGGCCGCTTCGTCTATCGTAGCCGCCAAGTTTTAGCATTTGAACCATTGTGAAGCGAAGCTTATCGTCAATCCTATGGCTCCTGCCAAAGCCATGCCCATGGAAGTGGTTATAAATCCATTCCAGCACGTAAAGGATCCACGGGAACTGTGAAATGGCATCGTTCCATTAGTAAAGCAAGCGGAAAAGGGTGTGTAGCTTGCAAAGCCACTTACACGAAACCCTTTGGGAGTACCTATTCTAAGAGATATCAAATGATGCCAGAAATATGACAGCCACATGACCAGGAATAATGAGCGTAGGCAGAGCGGTCATGCCGTTTGAAAGATCTCTGATATCTCTGAGATCTCGAGAATCCAAGGTACTGGATCCTGAGGTCCAATCTCTCTTCCGGGTCATCAATTTCGGTGGCCGAAATGCATCGATTGCCAAATTGGCATGTCGACGCTGTAGCAAGTTGTACCTTGTGAGCCGACACCATATCCTCAGCTTTCAGATGTTCGAAGGGATCTGGGTTCGCATTACAATTCAGTCATCTGTTAAGAGACGCCAGCCCATAGCAAACTGCCGAGATGCTCTCGCGGCGCTGTCGTGCTGCAAACGACACGACAATCCCTCGCATTTTGAGCGATCTCACCATTCTATCCGCAGGCAAGGACACTATTGATTTTAGCACGGCAGAAAATTGGCTGCTGCGCTCAGAGACTCTGGCGCGATTTGCGTCGCCAGACGCGTTGTCGGGTTTGACAGAAAAGGTAATTTGATTTGTCGCACAGACCCTCAGCTACCTTCTCTTCCACAATTCTTAGACCTGTCCCTCACGAAGCATTCCGCCATGTAGTCACTGTCCTACTCCTCTGGCATTGGTGGACCTTTGTCTACTCGAAGTGCCCTCGCGCAACTCCTGAATTCCCACTTCGCCCCTACAGTGTCTGTCTCGCCAGACCATATCATCCTCGCCGCCGGTGGAAACGCGGCGCTTGATGCGCTTGTGGAGCAGCTGTGCGATCCCGGCGATGCCATCCTACTTGAGACACCATACTGGTCTGGCCTAGATATTTGCTTAGAGTCCAGGAACCAAGTCGACGTGGTTGAGGTAGTGGTCTGTGAAGATGCTGGACACGCGGTGAATGACGACAGAGGATTGAAAAACAATACGAATTCACGATGCCAGACACCCAAGATCTTCCGAGACCACAGTCACGAGGATCTCATGGTATGTGCGTATGAAAATGCGCTCCAAAAAGCACGCGACCGAGGGAAGACAGTCAAGGCAGTGCTAGTCTGTAACCCAACAAACCCCACAGGACGTTGCTATACCCGAGCAGAACTCTGCGCTTTATTCTCTTTCTGTCTTAGAGAGAACCTGCACTTGATCTCGGATGAGATTTATGCGTTGTCCGTCCATCGAGTTGGCGCCGACCTTGTGTCTGCCCTTGCGCTGGGTTCTCAGGATGGTATGGAAACCGCAGCGCTGAGCGGAAAGGTGCATGTTGTCTACAGCTTGAGCAAAGATTTTGGTTGCAGTGGTATTCGTTTGGTACGTCTGGTCTACGATCCACCAGTGCTATATTTCGCCGCGCCACTTACCTTATTCCGTCACATCAGGAGGCTTTTCGCGATGTTCTAACCATATCTCTTCCAATAGGGTGCACTCGTCACACAGTCGTCTCCTGCCGTTTACCTAGCATGTGCTCTCGCTCTTACAAACCAGGTTTCAGTCTTTTCCTCCTACTTAGCTACCACATCGTTGCTGTCCTCCTCCGTTGTCAATCAATTTATCACCCAAAACACCGCCCTCCTACGAACCACTTTTGAGATGGTCGAGCGCTTTCTCAAATGTCACGCGATTCCGTATATTGCCCCTGATGCTGGTGTGTACGTCTTTGCAAGACTCTGTGCGGAGGATAAATGCACCGACGAAGGAGAACGAGAACTTTTACAAAAAATGAAGGACAGAAAGGTGTGCGTTGTTCCTGGGAGAGCATGCCATTTCAAAGAGCGAGGCTGGTTCAGGATTACTTTTGCATTCCCCAGGGATGTCGTTACAGAAGGACTGCAGCGGATTTTAAGCGCGATGTGTGATGCGCAAGAAAAGGAAAATGGGATCAAAGACCTGATCTCCATGGAAGGCAAAGTCCAGGATCGTGAAGTGGTAGCTGCCGTTCACCTCTACGAAGCCGCGACTGTCGGAAAATCGTCGAAAAGAAAGCGAAGCTGAAGACTAACGACTTGTGAATGGTAGCGGAGTTGCTTTCAGTGATGAATCCAGGCAGCAGGTCATGCCTCAATCTTCCAGCTCAGGTAATACATGTGTCACCGTATCACTACAAGCGGTCTCTGTGCTCCGAAAGGAGTCATTTAGGGCTTACGGTGTCCGGTCTGCAGCTGAGGTTTGTTCGCGTCTTTGCAGCTATCACTATCCACAAAATTCCTTTGAATACCAGGTCTGGACATTACTTTCAGCGGCGGCTCGCAGACCCAATCGGAACGAAGAGTACGCAAATAGTGAGTAGTGCCGGCTACAATCAAGCGACCTTGGCGACGGACCGCGTCGGCGAGCTTGCGGAATTTTTCGTTATACTGCGTCGGCAAATATAAGCTCGGCCGATGTCTGGTTCGTAAGCTTATGGAGATTTCCGCTCTTCTCCGAAACTGTTATGGTGCTCTACGGTTCTTTTCAATGTTCCACTCTGTACATCGATTTATCATTGTCTTCCCACCATGAGTGAGACGGAAAGTGCATGTACCGCACGCGAAATCCTAGATACTTCCCCACTCATAGGTACTTCAACTAAACGCCGACCAATACCAGTTACCAACTAAGTTCTAATCGGTCAGAGATACAGACGGGCACAATGACTGGCCTCATCTAATCCGTGGCTTTTATGACAATCTGATTGAAAATGACAAGTTCAGTGAAAATTCCAGCCTTGTTGGGCATGTCGATATCAGCCGTCTCTGTGGAAGTGGACTACGAGCCGTCTTCCTGAGTGCGTTCGTAGAATCGTGAGTTTCAGGATCCCTTATCTTCTCTTACCCGTTTTCTCAAGAGTGCCTGTTCGCTGATGCTGGGCTCTGGCGCATTGGTGCAGTCCCTATCAGTCTCAAGGCAATGATTTCCGTGATTCAACCCATTTTGAGACCGTTCGCGATACCTTGCAACAAATTGATTTGATCCATCGTCTCATTGAAAAGTATTCGCAGAGGCTTTTGGTGGCTACGTCTACTGAAACGATTCAGCGAGCCATAGGCCTCAACAAAATTGCTTGCTTGCTTGGAGTCGAAGGTCTACATCAGATAGGCAATAGCGCAAGCGTCTTACGATGCTATCATATGCTTGGAGTGCGATACGTGACACTGACTCATCAATGGAATAACCAGTATGCTGACAGCGCGGTGAGAAAATTTTTCTTTTCTCACAATGTCCATGTGTCGAACTCGGAGTCTGACTATCAGAGAGACCTCGAGTGAGCCGGTACATATGGGACTTTCAGAAGCCGGCTACTCTATGGTCAAAGAAATGAATCGTATTGGCATGTCAGTTTATATTTCTGGCCATGAAGTGTCTTTGCTCATCATACGTGCTCCAGGATGATCGATCTGTCTCATACGAGTGAGGCTACTGCTCAAGCCGTGCTGCGTACGTCGTACGCTCCAGTAGCCTTCACCCATTCTTCAGCGTATGATTTGACTGCTCGGGTATGCCATTTTGCGACTGAATTGCTAACTTATTTCGTGCAGCTTTGGCCTCTGTCCTCATCCACGAAACGCTTCAGATGGGACATTACAGCTTCTTAAAAAGAATGGCGGCATCATAATGATAAGCTTCATTCCGGCGCTGACACACAAGTCCCCAGAACAAGCTTGTATCGACCATGTCGTCGATCACATCGTTTACGTTGGCGAGAAGATTGGCTATGAGTATGTAGGCCTCGGATCCGACTTCGACGGCATGGCAAACTCTGTGCAAGGGTTAGAAGATGTGGCACACTTCCCGGCGCTAGTTGCAAACATGGTCAAAAGGGGCCTTGAAAGCGTATTTATTGAGAGAGTCTTGGGTGGTAATTTGATGAGGGTCCTGCGGGACGTGGAGCGTGTGGCCAATGAGCGTGGACCAGAGTTACCAGTTTTGGAGGATCAAGTCAAACAGCTGTGGAATGAGGATATTAGGAACTATGTTAGAAGTATATATCCCAATGCCAGTTGAACTACCGTCTTCTGCCCCGATTGCGAGTGCCAATGGGTAATCTAATTACAGACCATCGCCTCGGCCAAAGATCAAAGCACATAGATAGTCGTGGTGAGCCCACATGATTGACAGCAAGACATTGAAGACGGCAACGAACCACTGCGGAACGTTGCCTTCCTCATCCCTCAAGAGAAGGATGCTATGTTGTATCGCCCACTGGACTCTGAGCCAGAAAGCACTGAAGAGCCATTTTCCAAGCCTCCAGCGTCGTGAGCATCCTGGTTTAAAGATGCGACACTGCATGAGGAACTCTTGGTACGCCTCCGGGAGATCTTGCTCCTGAGCTCCGGCCACTAAAAGCCCCTATTATGAAGAATATTCGTATGCTACGCTCATCACGGGGAGACCAGAACTTACGAGATATCTGTTAGAAGGACATCGAGCTTGAATGCTCGGCCTTTTCGCGACGAGGGTTACCATCTCTATCTCATGGCCCGTCGGAGTACATGCTAGTACTTTGATTGGTTCATAGGCAATTCCTCCACCCTCGCTTACGATAATCCGTGGTAGATCCGTAATCTGCAATTGATAACCAACGCCGCGGACACTTGGCTGCTGCTGAGGGGACTTGGGAGATAGATTTGCAAAAGCGGGCTCATTGTAGGGTACACCAAGCAGATCGAATGAGAGAACATGGCTCGGAACAGAGACATTTGAGAGTTGCTGCAGCGGCGAAAACTTTCGCTTGGTGACAAAGGCTGAGGAGCTCATGTTCGACCCGTAAGCAAAGTACCAGAAACTGGGTCCTCCTGTGCCAGACATTCTTGCAGCTAATGCACCACTTGAGTGTGGTGTGGATCCTGGCGGAAGCCAGCGGTCTTTTTAGCCACGTAGGTATCATCGAAGGCCTCATATCGAGTCCCGGCTTTCGCTGCCGAAAGAATCTGTCCAGCAGTACGGAATAGATCGAGCTAATCAAGCTCAAAAGTATATTGTCTTCAGCATTCAACCCCAGTGACTCCCTTTGCCGCGCCGCCCAAAGCCAGAGACCTGTGGACTATTCAAGACCATCGTCCAAAATTAAGTTTTGACTAGACCCAAAGCTTTTTTTAAAATGCATTCGGTGGTCATCGGACGCAGTGGAATGCTAAATGACGATTCGATCAAACACTGAGATTAATATGTGTGCCTAGAAAACTTGCGAAGATGAGCTCGACATGTTGCTGCGGGTGAAAGTGGGGCAATTTCCTGAGAAGGAGTCTATGGTGTTTCCGGCATAGTCCCGGCTGTCCGCAGAGGTTAATTCTGAAATCCTAACTTTATGTAATTAATTGTCAAACAAGACTGCCAGCTCAGACTTCGGCCGAGGGTGCATAGAGCTCCAGGCTCGGTAGATCAAAGTAAAATTAGATTTGGAAACTCGGCTCGGATGACAGGAGAAAGCTCCTGGTGGATCCGCATAGAGATACGAAGCCATCTGACATGGATTTCTCATGACTCATGGCATATCAAACTGAAATTTACGTCACTCATCAAGATACACATGTAACCTACGAATACCGATTGATGGTGATCACCAGCATCCGCAGTTTTGCGATAGACTTCGTGATAGACAGACAATTTAAACAAGCTTTGCTGCATGACTTAATTTGACAAGACTCTAGAAGGTCCTTATCATTATTTTGATATGTGCCAGAACCGAAGATTCGTCAGGCGTAAGTTTAGATCAATCCCTGTTAATCCACCCTGTTGGATTAACGAGCCGAATCATTACTGCACACCTCACAAAACAACAAAGCTTGAAAACGGAAGCGTCTGCTGCGTGGTGCCGTCTTTGGCCGACTCTCTGCCGAATCGAGAGTAACGCATAGATCCTCGGCTGTTGGCATTTAACTTGATTTAACCACTAGAGCCTCAGAGCATGCCATGAAGTTGGGCCGATGGGAGTTGGGACAGATTTAAGATTGGATCAAGATAGTGTGGCAAAAAATAGTCATCCACCTTTATATAATGTGAATCTCTCACGATTGTTGGACGTCCACTTTTCAGGGCGGTCCATTGGGTAGGGGGTTGTAGACTTGAAATCTTGTAGCGAGCATTAAAAGCATGCGCCGGCACTACAGATGAAGGGGAACAAGGGGCGGAGTCTGTCGAGGGAAGTTTTCCCCGTCATATCCCCGCATCTTTGCCCGGATCCCGCTCTCTATCGTCCTGCGCGACTTATCTGCAGCCCCTTCTCCCGTTCTCACAGACGGCATGAGGTAGTAATGTGAGAGCATCGTTCGCCTTACAGCAGGATTGCCTTGTATTTTAGTTTTGTGCATGATGCTAGCCGACATTGAGTTTTTGCCCCCCGCGAGCTCTTCCAAGCTCCGTAATTCTCGACCGAAAGTCCAATTAATTCCAATAGAACAAGCACTAGGCATTGCGGAACATCCATAGACAAGCCAACATGTCTTGAAGATCGACTTCCTCTGAACCGAATAGCCGCGATACGCATGTGGCTGCTGTACATCCGGAGAGCGCGCTCAATATGTCTTGATAGACATGGCCCAGCGAAGCCTCGCTTAGTCTTTTAGCTTCACATGTACGAGGCATTTCGTACCCATTCTGAGTACATGTGAAATGAAAGAACATCTCTAATCACAATGAACAAGAATGACCGTCAACATGATCAGAGCCAACCGAAGAAATTGAGGGCAGCATGCGACCAGTGTCACGCAAGCAAGGTAAGGAGAGAAAATCGCACTCTGAATGCTCAGAAAGACACCCACTGATCGAAATTTCGCAACCCAAAAGATCAAATGCCCAGGTGGACAGCCTTCGTGTAAGAGATGCGCAGAGAGCTCCCAGCCTTGTCACTATAGTTTCGCTGCACGAGTCGGCAAGCCACCTGGAAGTAAAAATAAGAAGACTTTGGAAAGAATGCAAAGGAACCAGCAAGATTTGGAGAATGATCAGGTCCACAGCGGTGCCGAGGGAGTTCTGAATGATGGAAATACAGAAGGCAATGGCAACCTTTTGCCGGTGAATCGAGAGAATGAGAATACAGAAAGTCCACAGCAGGATTTTGTGGCTCTTGCCAGCCTTTTGCAGTCACCGCCTCCTACTTCGCGACTTTCATTTGAGGAAACCCCACAGTTCACTTCATCGGCGGAGCAAAACTCAACGGCCACAGCTAACGCAAACATTTTGCAATTTGATGACGCATCATTCTTGCATTCGACGGGTCTTTCGTTCTCCGATCCGCCACCAGTTGAAGAGGATCCTTCAATACTTCAATCAGCATGGGCACAAGACGGCGACTGGAATGTGGGTCCACGGCCAAGGAAGCTTTGGAACAAGATTATTCTTTACTGACCGGTCTTGTAACAGTCTTCATTTGTTGATACGCCCATGCTTTCGGCTTCCAATGGTACTAGTATACTTCTGCACGCGTATGTTGAGTCCAGTGCTAAGGCGTGCAGCTTCCTCCTCGTCAATGCCTTCACAGAGTTTACCGAACACACATTCTAAGGCAATATCCCTCAATGCTATTGCCGCACGCTTGGAAGAACCGCCAGCAGATTCTAGCTGTTCTCGACGAAGTCGCCCCCAGTCGTCATGCGATTGTATTCGGGAGCAAGCGGATACTCTTTGCCAGCTCCAAACGATCGAGAAGCGTCAAAATCCAGTGCAAGTAGATACTCTGCTCACATGTGCTGACGTAGTCTTGCGAACGACCGCAAATTATTTTAGGTGTCTGAGGTGTCGAGATGATTCACGGACGCTCATGCAGGTCATCATGATTTTCCAAACAATCTTCAGTTGGGCCCAGGGACAGATCCATGGCGACAGTAGCCCGTGTCCAGATCTATCCTTGACCTTGGGTAGGCATGAAATGTCAAGAGAGGAATCCAGCTTTATTCGCTTCGCGCTCGTATCGCGTGCCTTGAAAAGGTTCGGAAACGCCTTGAAGATTCTTGTTTCGCGTATAGATAGGCTGGTGTCTACTCGTCAAGGAAGACATAATTGGAGCTCGGAACGCGCTGATCTTCAGAATCTCCAACATCTGAGTCGGTCCCTATGCCAGACAGTAGCTATGCTGAAGCACAAGCTAGCTGTCCAGCAAGAGCGAGCAGACATTGAATTAAATAGCGATTCTTTCACTTTATAATAACAAGACAGGAAGGGAGAGTCATCCGGAGAAAACTTGTCCAGAGCTGAATCCGTGCAAGCGACGTGAAGCGCACTGCGCCTTAGTGCTTAAGAATTTCATGCATTAGTAGAGGCGGCTCGTGACTTCGGTGAATAACCTGTACTTCTTTTTTACTGTCGGTTGGCTCTGATTCGCCGAGAGATACATACTTCTGCAGCGTCGTAAAGTAGAACGACTTCCTAATCAATGATCCAGGGCGCACGGCCTGAGCCAGTAAAGACGGAATGGAACCAGCGACAGATAGCAGTCACACCCGCCCGCCTGAGGTCCCTGAAAACGGTCTGGTTTTGTTCGTCCTCAAAGGTTGGTCGGCACTTCGTTCAGGAACTTCTTATGATTCGACTGATTTGAAGTCATCATAGCCTCCCCAACTTCAACGGTGAACACCGTGAAACTTGTAATACTTCTCGAGGAGTTGAGCATCCCGCAAAGCATTTTCGTCGTGGACAATCCTAGCAAACAAGAATGGTTCAAGCAGGTCAACCCATTAGGATTGATACCTGCATTGGAGGATAGTGTCGAAGGGGAGGATGGCAAGGTCGCAAGGCGTGTAAATGTCTTCGAAAGCTCGTCCTGTCTGTCCTTTCTGGCAGATAAATATGATAAGGATAGGTTATTCTGTGGACGGGACATGTACGAGAGGACGGTAGTGGGAAATTGGATGACGCTGCATACAGCGTCATTAAGGTGAGTTCCGTACATCAAACGAGGAAAGTCAATAACCGAAGATTGTCTCAGTCCCACAGCGAAGTGGTGGCTATGGTTCAAAGTCAAGCATCCAGACACAATCGGAAATGCTCTGGAAAAGTAAGTGAAAGAACGCTGAGTCCGCATTGACGTGCGATCAAGCTAAGATTGCGTCGGAAGGCTATCCGGTGCCATTCGCGATCAGTACGATATCCTTGAGCGGCGGCTAAGTGAGCCAGGGCAAGACTACATTGCTCTGGCCGGTCGACCCACAATTGTGGACTTTGCAAATGTTGCTCTTGCCAATGAAAGCATCGCTGGCACGGCGGGCTACAACTTCAACGATTGGCCAAGATTGAAGGCGTGGAGCGAAAGAATTCTCGCCCGGCCAAAGGTGAGACGAGCAATGGAACGAGTACAAAGTTTTGGAGTAGAGGAAGACACAAACAGTGGCTAGACTGCATAGAGCACCTAGACAGGACGGAAGTCGATTACAGAGGGAATGCAATTCCTCAGCGCGTGAATGCCAACCATATTCCAGCCGGTGTTTTCCCCGAGCCTCCGCCACTCCCGCTCCGTCCGCTCTCTTCCGCCCTTTGCCCCGACCCCCATGACCACGCTCCCAAACAATGCCGGCCGGCCCAACCTTCCCCCTTCTCCCTCCTCAAGCACTGATTCTACAATCACCAGCCGACTACCCTCGCCTTCCCTGATTGCCTTCCTGACATTTCTCAAAATGCTTTCGGCATCTGCGTCGTCCCAGTTGTGGAGCGTCCACCTCATAACATAGTTCGCATAAGAAGGCACCTCGTCAAAGAAATCCCCCGCATGCACTTCCACCACCCTCTCCCGCAAACTTCTATACCTCCCACTCTCGCCGAAAAAGTTCTCAGACGCCACAGCCGCCATCCCCTCCAACTCCAGCACCGCACCGTACAGACCCGAATGCGCCCCTAGCAACGTAGCCAAAAAACTCCCATCCCCGCCCCCGAGATCACACACGGCGCTGTCCCTCCCCCTCCGTGCCAGCGGCGCCCAGTCATAGTCTCGGAGCATGCCCGGCGCCTGCGCCGCCGCGCCCGCCGCCATCATCGTCTGCAAATCCGCGAACCACGGCTGCGCGCCTAGGATCTGATATGTCGGCGTCTGGGCTGCGGCGCCGGACGCGATCTGGAGCGCGGATCGAGGCTCGGCGATGGGGAGGGAGGCTGGGAGGTGGGTGAAGAGCTCGTAGAAGGGGCCGGCGTAGACGGAGACCCAGCGGTGCCATTGCGTCCAGTGGGATTTGGTGAGTAAGGTGGAGGCGGGCGAGTTGGAGAAGGTCTGTGTGGTGGGGTCGAATGAGTAGAAGCCGAATGAAGAGAGGAGGTGGAGGATGGGAGTGAGTTGAGAGGCGGAGAGAGGTGGTTCGGTATGGGCGCATAGGGCAGACGCGGTGAGCGGCCCGTTCGTTTCGAGCAAGTCGGGGATATCGTAGCTTGTTGTTGCGAGAAGGGCTTTACTGGTTACGAAGGCTGATTGAAGATTTGTCTACACATCAGCTCCGAATACGGATTTTTGGAGAAGTGCGTACAGAAAAAGCCATCCACAACTGTATAAAGCGGTGGAGTTACGAGGAGCTGAAGCTCATTCAGAAGCCGCAAGCTCTTTTCGAGCTCTTCCATCTTTGGAGGTAGGTCTTGCACATTCGGACTGATCTTCTGGAAAGCTCGAAGCTCACGAGCATGCTCATGTTTCAACGCCTGCAATGTCTCGTGCAGCGAATCATTCAGCTTTCGTAGACTGTTTTCCATCGTGTGTGTTAATCTGGCTTTTTCCAAACCTGTAAAATGCCTTTAAGTTCGAGTCTTATACCTCGTCGGTCTCCGATTTGCGGAATGGTAAAAACCCTCGGTCGCCCACAGCTGCCTAATGATGCAATGTCTTAGAACTTTTACCAGTTGTTAATTTTTTCTTTATTGGACAAATTAATATCACTCTATCTGGCTATCACAGTACTAATAGCTACGCTATCAAGCCAATAGGTCTTCATAGATCAATTCTACATCTGCCAGTGGAACCCAGTTGTTTTTGACCACATCAAAACCATCAGCTCCATCCTCTTTTCCACGAGAGATGCTCAATTCGTATCTTGATAGGAGCTGGATGACCAATGCTTTGATGACAGCAACTGCTTCATGCTGGCCAAGGCATCTCCTGGTGCCAAACCCAAAGGTGAACAGGTTGTATCGGAGCTACCCAGGTATCAGCAACTTGGATTAGGCAGATATTGTGGAAGAGCTACTTCTGTCTTCTCTATCTCTTCAAACCTTTCTGGTCGAAATTTGTGGCCATCGGCGCCCCAGAATGGGTTACGCAAGTGAAGGGCAACCGTGTCTATGATGACGTCCATCTGGTGCACGGTAAGCCAAATATCCAGAATAGATGAACCTTTTGAACGCACCCTTGCCGGAATGCAGAATTCGCCCGCCCATCTTTCATTGGGGGAATTCTCTGGAATGGTAAACGCTTGTTTGACGTTAGTGCTTTCAAGTCCAGAGCTTTCTCGTCGGCAGGTCAATGCATACCCGAAACAGGTCTCAAGCGCAAAGATTCTAGGAAACACATGTGAAGGTACGTATCTTTTCGATGCAAATAAAACGGTAGGTCTTCTTTCTGGCTCGAAATCTCCTCCCGAAGCTTTCTTTGTGCCACCTTGTCATCTGCTAGCAATGTGATAATCCATGACACGACGTGCGTTGTCACATCCAAATTGGCGAAAAGCATCTCGTCAATGGTTTGTAAGACCTGTACAATATTACTATAGAAGAGATGGGTCGAAGGATCGAGAGGCTAACCTCGCTTTGATGAAGCCGACCAGCAAGAACTAACGACCAGAGATGCTTTTGCAAGCAGTCAGCCCCTTTAGCAGACTGGTTTTCGGAAAGCTTCTCATTAAAGCGACTCCATTTCTCGCGGAACATGGAGAGCTCTTCACTCATCCGTGGTACGAGCCATTTGCTAATAGCGTAGCGAAAAATGCCTCCTTGGATGACGTATTGCAGGAGCTTTTGCCTCTCATTCCCTATTCGCCATAGTTCTTTCTCCTGCGTCGAAGTCAGATCGCCATATAATATCCTAGCCGTATGGTAAAATGGAAATCGCTGAAACCCCTCTACTACTCCAAGCCGCAGCGGCATTCCTGACGGCGAATCCCTTCCTCGAGCACGAAGCCCAGAAACATATTCGGATGCCGACCGCAGCGTTTGTGCCGTCCGTCTCTTCGATGAGGTAATATTAAAGGCTTCCTCCACTTCATCCAGTATTCTTTTCCATTTCTTGCCGTTGACCAAACCTAAACATTCACCCAGAAGTTGATGAAACACCCATCCACCATTACTTGACGCGGCTTTCAGGTGCTCTGATGAATCGCGGTAATACCCACGCACATCTCCGGGCTGTGTTAGGACGCTTGGGGTCTATGATTAGTTGCGAACGGGTTGGACAGAACGGTTGGAGTCATAACGATGCTTACACCTCTGGCGTTGTTCCAGCCCATATTCTGTAGACTCTTCCGTAAGCTGACCACTTTTGGCTACTGGCATGGCCGTGGAGGAATTTGGATGCAATTTGCCCATTGGGGAATTGCCAGGGCGGGCCACGAATTCGTCGGCCCTTGGTATTGCAAAGCGTAAAATACCAGTCTAACACTTTCTGCTCTATGCTTCAGCTTCATACTACGATGGTTTTTAGACTAAGCGTAATACCCCTATAATCTGCTCTTTTCGCCGCAGGGTCACTACAAGAAGCGTACAAATGATAATGACACTTGGAAACAGAAAGAAGCTCGTGCCACTAGGTAATTCGCCATTGATCTCCATAACGAATAGAGTAGCCTGCTCTCAAGTTTGACCGTCGTTGGCATGAAGCGAAGACGACTACGACATAATTCCATATCCTCCGATACAGATCCTACTACCGGCACGTAATAGAGCAGTGGTATCCTAGTATTCAGCGCGGTCTCGGCCTGCAGAATATTTACCAAAGTAAAAGACCGGAAAGCAAACCGCTCTTTATTTCATCTCGGCGATTATACCGGGGAGTTTACTATTTCGGTGTGTATTCTATATCGCGCTCAACCAGCTCGGAGAATAGACTCTATTCTATACCGAGAAACGGCCGCCTCGCAAATTTAATCCCCTAGATTACACCTATCGACACGATGCGTAAGCACACAGGATTTTGCAAAAGGCCACGAGGCAAGATATTGTCAAACCATCCGAAGCTAGCTAGATTCAGCCAGTAAATCGAGAACTTACTAGACACGGCATTGATGCCACCTAGAAGCTCCCAGTGGACTACTCCGGTGGTTACAAAAACATCCCATATACGGTGTCCATGATGTTTTGAAAGTGGACCTTGACATTGATGATGGCGCAAGTCTGACTTCTAAAGCGGATTCATCATGTGCTGCCAGTTCATGGACTTTGTATCCAACTATTCCACCGAGCCACTGTGAATGAACACCTAACTACCTACTTACCTACACTTAGATGAACGTGACATCCCTCCATGCTCGAGTTCATGCACAAGAAATTTTAGAGAGATGTTTCACGTTAGATGTAGGCCGCTTGGAAGCTCATCCCTTGACACACAATTGAGAACCTCCGTCACCATGCTTCTGAGCTGTTCAATCCGTGAATGCCCTATGAAATCCGTGCAAAACTCAATCTCAAGCCGAATGCCGTCATCTTCCTCGAAATACTCTAGCATCAAGGGGAACTTTGTTCCTTGTGGTCTAAGATGCTCTACCTTCGTGGTGCAATCTGGTAGCCCGAAGACTTTCTTCTCAGATCGCGCATGGAAGGAGACCATGATGTCGAATAATGGCCGATCAGTTCTCATCGCATGCTGAATTTGAGAGTATGGCATAAAGTTTACCGTGGCCTGCTCGATGGAGAGTTCCACAGATGCCAGAAAGGCAGCGATTGATGACGTGTTGCAATGATCAAGCTGGACGCGCACAGGGAGTCGATCGAGAAATAGCCCCATCAGGGTCTCTGTGCCTGGCTCTAGGCGATCGGAGAATGGGATAGCGAGGAGAACATCCGAGGTCCGATATAAGATGTTAAGTGCCAAAGCTGCACAAGCAAGAAACAGTCCTTGTTTGCTGATGCGATGCCCAGTACTGGACCGTATCATTCCCTCGGTTAAGTCAAGCGGCAGGAAAGACTTCGCAATGGTCCCATGTATCGTCGACGAGGATGGAACATGTTTAAGAAGAGCTGTACTCGTCCTGCTCAAGTGCTTTCTCCAGAATTCTTCTCGCTCACTTATGGGTAAGGAGTCTTTCCACGCAACCCAATTCAAGTAGTCTAGACCGCGGCACTGCGTTTCCTGCTGTGCAAAGTCCTTCCCGGCATAAGCGTCTTGCAATAACTGAAGGAAAATGTTGATCGAGGTTTCATCCATAACGCAGTGATGAGCGACAAGCAAAAGGTACCAAACATCCGAGGATGTCTCGATTGCGAATAGTCGAAGGAGCTCATCATCTGAGAGGCTAAAAGGGCGATTTACCTCGCTCCTGATGAAGTCCTCGTCAAGGTATGGCATTTTACGAAGTTCAGGAAAAGGAATCGATTCATGTAAAACTCGGGAAACATTGTTCCCAGACACTTGATATCGAGATCGAAGGACTCTAGAATTAGCCGCAGCTGTATGAATGGAAGCAACTAAACGATTCGAATCTAATTTGCCTTTAATTGAAACCAAGATGGGGACATTGAAAGCCGCGTTGTTGGGGCAACGATTGCAAAGGAGCACAAGTTCCTTTTCCATTGGCGAGACGAGCTTTGAATCTTGAGCCTCATCTGACTGAACAGTGAGGAAAGGTACATGTTCCCTACCGGCCATTGTGCTGAATTCTTGCGAGCGGATCTCTCCAAGAAAGTCCTTGAGTACTGGCTGATGTATAACGGTCTGGAGAGGAATATCATATACAAGCCGCCGGGACAGCTCCCTTGCAACTTGGATTTGTAGGAGCGAGTGGCCCCCGAGCTGGACAAAGTCACTCTCCTCGTAGATTTCATCTACAGAGATGTTACTGCTCGTAAGTACTTGTCTCCACACATCTGCAATGGTGATGGCTATGGGATCCGAGATTGTTGTGCGCAGCTTGGTTTCTTGAGGGTCAGTTAATTTAGGCAATGCTCGATAATCTATCTTCTGATTAGCAGTGATAGGCAGAAAATCCATACCAAAAAACCGGGAGGGAAGACAGTACGACGGTAGAGTAGTGCGGAGGTGTTGGTCAACGGCCATTTCATCGACATTGGCGGGGCTGATGGAAGCCACCAGAATTCCATCCTCATACGAAACAGCTACCTGTCGTATCTCGTTGGAAGATTGATGGATTGCGACCTCAACCTCCTCAAGGTTGACCCTGTGGCCGCGGATTTTGACCTGTCTGTCCCGACGTCCAAAGAACTCGATCTCCATGTCGTCAGTCCATCTACCAAAATCTCCAGTTCTAAACATTGTAAAGTCAACATTGAAAGGATCAGGACAGAATCTCGAGGCTCCGCTCTCTTCGCCATTTATGTACCCATTAAGGACTTGGACACCTGTCACGTAGATTTCGCCGGGAAACCCAATCGGAACAGGGTCTTGCTGTTCGTTCAGGAGATAGACGGACATGCGAGGTACAGGCCGACCAAGCGTGGCTTTGACTCCAGGTGTTGGCTTGGCAAATAGACATGCCACGGTGCACTCACAAGGGCCATAACCAATGTAAAACTGACGCTGGGGTGCCCACGTGTCCACTAGGATCTGCGAGACGTGTTCTCCTCCCACCATCATAGTCTTTAGATTACCATACTCTTCAACCTGGAGCGTGCTCAGTAACGAGGGAGTGATATTCGTGGCATCTGCTCTTCGCAGGTTGGCGAGATAATCTGAAGGGTCTTTAAGGACGAGGGTAGCACCATAACAAAGAGTGCCAAAGATTTCAGCAACGCATGCATCAAAACCGACAGAGAAGCTTTGAGCTATCTTGAGCCCCGGTTGAGCATGAAGCCTCGCGGAAGGGAAAGAAAGGTACGAGAGGAGTGCCAGATTATGTCCTTGGACCATTTTTGGAGTCCCAGTTGTACCGGAAGTAAAGATCAGGTACAGTGGGTCACTGAGTCCCTTTGAATTGGAAAGTCGCAATGGTCGATTCAACGTCACATAGGTTGCCGCATCAGCTAGTGTGAGGACACGGTAACTCGGCTGTAATTCGAGTTGATGGGTGCACTGGGAGCTTGGAGAGATGACCATCTTGGCTTCGCACAGCTCTAGCATCAGTTTTACTCTTGCGGGTGGCAGTCGAACATCAATCGGGCAATACACCGCACCGGTCTTGATCGTTGAAAGGATAGCACATAGCCAATTGAGACTCCCATCACTAAGGATTCCTATAGTCTGACCGGGAGAAACATGAAGAAGCAAGGTTGACGCAATTCGGTTCGTGATGCAGTCGAGCTCGCCGTAGGTAAGGGATCGATCGGGAGCGAGGACGGCTACTGCATCGAAATACTGATCCACCACCGCTTCGAAAGCTGTCTTTATGCTTGTTGGACCGTCGAAAGACCCCCGAAGCGCGGCGGAATGATACACAAGCGAGTTCTTTTCATCATCGCTCATCCACTCTGCTGCTATCTCTCCGACAGTAGATGTTCTGGGATCCAGTAACGCGTTCAAAATACGGCCGAAATGGTCCAGAGCGCGTCTTGTCATAGAAAGCGAGACCACGCGAACATCATAGAGCAATCGCGCACAAAGACAATCATTCTCGTCATCAATTAGTAGAGTCCATGTAAACTCACTCATCTGACTAGAGCGAAAGCTCCAGGCCCCAGGGAGAGCATTGCAGGAGCCTTGGACCGCTGGGAGCCCATACTGCAACGCTACGAGCGTATCGAACGTTGCTGGGCGGCGAAACTCACCTGCCGAGCTCCATTGCAGGTCGCTCATGCGCAGATGCTGTCGATGAATTTGACGGAGCCATTCTGTCTTGCTCTCGTTTCCGGAGGCGTGCGTAGGGAAGGGCAAGACAGAGACCAGTGGCCCAACAACTTCGTCTGCCCGCATCATCGGCAAGTTCCGCCCGGAAAACACCGCTCCAAACGTCGTCTTCTCCGAGTTCGTATATTTTGTCAACACGATCGCCCAGGCACCAAAAAGAGCAGCACTAGCTGTGACGCCAAGGTCATGGCACCTGAGTTCCAACTCGTCAATTGTCATACCCAGGGAAGCCTCTTCAGCTCCTGTCTCATACCATCGCCTCGTTTTGCGAGGTCTTGGGAACGGTAGATATGCCGATCCATTGGTTGCCTCAGCTGTAGAGCGCCAGAATGTCTGCGACTCAATGTCTGCAGATTCCACCAACGAGTGCTGTATACATGCAGCTTCAGAAAACTGTGGAGCCTCCAAAAGGCATCTACCGTCTAACAATGCCTGCAATTCCCGTAGCAAAACCCGTACTGACCATCCATCTACATGAGCATGGTGGATGAGGAAGTTCAGAGTGGAACTTCTATAAGGTAACACGGCAAGACGAAACGCTGTTTTTGGTTTCGTTGCTTTGGCATTTTCGGTAAGCTTGATCAATCCTTCAGTTTGACTGCCGGCAACTCTCTCCAAGGCAGCCTTAGTGCTGGCAGTCTCTGTCTGCCAATCCAATGGGCTTTGCCCCGATGCGGACGCGGTGCCTTTCTCCAGCGAAAATTCTGAATGAAGAACTGAATGTCGCCTTATGAGCCTTTCCCAAGCATGGTGAAGATCTCGTTCCACTGTTTCTCGGTCTTGGTGTTCTATCTCAATTGTCACCATCAAATAATTGAGACTATGGCTCTCCAGGGTCCCAGTGACTAAACGCTCTTGCATATCTGTCATGCGGACTTCTTTGGTCGTACGTTCGATGGCCTTCGACGGATCTTCCTCTATGGATTTTATGCTGGAGCTAAGCGTCTCGAGACTATCACCGCCAAGGAGCTGCGCGAATGACAGGGAGAAACGAGAACTTCGCAGATCTGACAATACTGCAATTGCCGAGAGAGAGTTTCCTCCGAGCTCAAAAAACGACCTATGTCCTGAAATTTCGGCAAGCGGAGCACGAATACTATTTGCAACAGCGGATCTGAGGGCTATCAATTGCGTTGACTCGGGCAAAGACTCTTCGGTGCATTCGATGTCTCGTTTCTGCAACTTTTTGCGCAACTCATGCATATCCACCTTTCCATTTGAGCTTACTGGGAGTTCATCAAGAGCAATGATTCTGTCCGGAACAACGAATGAATCGTACTCGCCGAGCATTTTACGTCGGAGATGGTTCGTATCTAGAGTTCCGGGAGTAGCAAATCCAATGAGCCGCCCGTCGTGTAGTACAGCGGTACCGGAATCAACGCCACCTTGGCTCTCGATAGCAGGTATGGTTTGTGTCTCAAGGTTGACGAGAAAACCGCGATTCTTAATTAGGGCGTCGCGGCGACCCAAAAAATACAGCTCCCCGTCCCATCGTCTTGCATAGTCGCCGGTAGCATAGAATCGCTCTCCTTGGTATAAGAAGAACTTTTCTTCAGTCAGAGCGTCGTTCTCAAAGTACCCTCGAGCTAAACCTGGCCCGCTGATACAAATCTCTCCTTCGTCGGCAGGATTTTGCTCTGAGCCAAATAGCAGTACAGTGCTATTTGGCATGGGACGTCCTAGCGTGATTGGTTTCTCCGGTCTGAGTTCTGCCATTAAGGAGGCGCATGTGGTTTCACTTGGGCCGTAGCAGTTGTATAGCTTTCTGAATGGTCGATGCCACCTGGCTATAAGGTCCAGACTTGGAGATTCGCCTCCGAGGAAGATGGCTCGCAGGTTCTGGTAGCTTAGGGACGGCGATTTGAGTGAGCGCAATATCGATGGAGTTGCAGGTAAGATAGTACTTCTCTCAACACATTTTTGGAGCTGTTCAGGGGACGATATCAACAGCGTGCCCCCGTTACAAAGCGTCGAGAAGATGACTCCAGTACAGACTATCTTCTTGTTAAGTGCATCTCCGAGTGTACAGCCAATGTCAACATACCGTCGAATGCTGGAGAAAAGATCAGCACAACATTATCTGAACTACGAACACCCAGGTTGAAAGGGGCGTCTTCATCAGACTGTCGGACATAATTGCTGATCGCTTTGCGTGTAATCATTACCCCTTTGGGCTCGGACGTTGTTCCGGAAGTGAAAATTATGTAAGCCAATTCAGAAGAATCTATAGGAGTGGAAAAACAGAAACTGTTAAGCACATATTTGTCGCTGAAAAGCTGGCTTGTTCCAGACCAGGAGATGCTCGTGAAGCCATTGAAGTGGCGCTCTTCCGTGGAGAGTACAACTTTTGGCTGTACGCGCTCGACGACGTACGAGATCCGATCATTGCTCTGGGCTTCCAGGTCCACAGGAATATAGCAAGCTCCGACTTTCAGAACAGATAAAAAGAATATGACCATGTCAGGGTTTCTGACTGCCAAAACCACGACCCGATCACCGATCCGTACTCCCTGGGTCCGCAGGAGAGAAGCTAGATAGGAGGACTTGACGTCTAGCTCTCGATAATTGAGCCGGTCCCCGCAGAAGCATACTGCAGCATGGTCGGGATTTTGATGGACTTGTTCCGTGAATAGATCGATAACAGATAAATCCTCGAGGCGGTGCGGCATCGTGGTTGCTTGCCGTCAACATACCCCAGGTGAGTCGAATTCTTATTTTGCAACACCAGTCTTTAGCATGTTGGCTTGTATCATTTCCGCTAAATGTAGGAAGGTTTCCCAGGTTTGCCTTTTACCTAGAGCTCTACGTTTAGTCCGATTAAGCTCTGGTAATCAACTGCAGGCCTTAAACAGCCGAAACCGGTAATGCCCCGATACCGACCGCGAGCAATTTGGATCAGCTGGAATAGATTCCGAATACGAGTCGTAGCTTGAAATGATTGCAGAGGCCTAAGGAAAGGCGTTGGATACCATTCCTGTGCCTTCGCTTGATAGCAGTCTTCAGCACTCCACTGGAAGAGGGAAGCGGAGGCCGCTCTGAGTTTAAATTAATCGTTCGACCTCCAGCCCATACATGAATACAACTTCTGCCAGTGCAAGCCAGACAAAGACTACTTCACTAAGACCAAAGCGTTCTTATCTTACCCTGATCTTCTACGAACCTCTCGAACACGCGAGACCTATCTTTGGTTACTACAGGAGCCTAAGTGCGCAACGGGGAGCCCCTAGTCAGACTTACTATTCTACGCTTTTCCGCTATTAGTCGTCTTCTCGTATGAAGCTTTTGAAGATATGTTCGCAACTTCCATAGACGGTGCAAGGCTGAGGGCGCCTCGGAGTGCCTTAATTGTAGTCACGTCCTCCGGTTACTTCCCGAAGCAGCAACACGCCGATAATCTATCGTTCTCAAAGAATGTTCAGGGACAAGAATTGGAGAACAGCTTTACATAACGTCCGCTCGAAACCTTTGGTTGTTAAAGTCATTGGATTATGGTGTCGTTCAACTTCCCCGCTTTTTAATGCACACCCGTGTATTCATGTTTGGCCACGGTGCCGCTTCAACATTCATTCTCATCGGACGCGGACTCTTTGGCGCCCATTTCATGTCGTAGTTGAGTACGAGTTTTGCGAATATCAGCTTTATCTGTCTTACCGCCATGTATCGTCCTGGGCAAGCTTGCCGTCCGTACCCGAAACTAACGAGTCCTCATCAGTATGATTCTCAAGCAGATATTGAGGCACTGAAGAAAACCTACGATAAATAGGTTTTGTCAATTTGAGACGCGCTCAACGCTTCCTTTCCGTCACGTACAACAAATCGATGGGGGTTGAACACTGTGGGAGTTTCGTAATTTGCAGGGTCCAAGTGAATTGCAAGCGTCGGAAAGGCGACGCGAGTCAATGGTGGGAGACTGAGCTCATTGTCTAATTGAAAATTGGTGTCTCCCAACACTGTTCGCTGACAAGTCACTTCGATTGTTAGCGGTAGACAGATCATGGTAGGTAAGCTGAATGAAGCTTACAAACACTGGGAGGAGCCAATCTCATCATCTCGCGAACATAGCTGTCAAGGAAGACCATGTTTCCTAGTGCTTTCTCTGTCCAACCTCCATGAACTTCCAAACATCTTTCGATATCCTCCCGAAGCGGCTCTACCCACTGCGGCTGCTCCAAGATACTGTGAACAAGATTGATCATGAGCAGCTGTGATGCGGCTGTTGATGCGAATGCCAGTCTAATCACACGTTCGGCTTGCTTTTGCGGTTTGGCGTCCTCGGTACTCAAATCAGGCATGTCGAGAAGCCATTGGATCATGTCAATTGGCTTTTCCTTGTCAGGTTTCAGAGTAGATTGATGTGCCATGCGGGCTTCAAAGATGGGAACGATCAATGAAAGGCAACGACGGAAATTGCGGCGAAGATCCCATGCACACAACCAAAAGACAGGCTTTTCAAGGATCTTGGGCGGGCGAAAGTGCCAGCCAAAGCCGCCATTGCTCAAAAAGCTCATAAGATAGTCTTCAATCGCTCGCATGTATGTAGGGTTTCGGGACAGCTCCTTGCCGACGAGCATGCGGCTTACAACGATATTGAGGAGATCACCGGTGAGCTTGGCAATATTGAATTCCTTCCATCCTGCTTCTGGGTCAGATTTGAGTTTGGGGCTGTTACATGCTCTGGGCTTACCCAGGAGCTCCCCGAGCTCCTGTTGAAGTGCAAAATTGGTCTGGTCTACCAACTCAGGTACTAGCAGAGCTGTGGAATGTAGTTTAATGTTAGACGTTCAATGAAAGAGGACGAGCAGTCACCTACTCAGACTAGGGTTCAGTTTGCGCCCAACAACATCACTTTCCAATTTGTCATGCAAGCCACCTTTGCCCATTGTGGCTTCGACATTCATGATCTGAGAGAGGTTAAGGCAAGCTAGCGCCAAGACCAAGGGGGTCTTACAGTATTAAAACTTTGCACAAGACTGAGGCGCGTTCTGTCTACTGTCTTCAAAATATCGAGGTACTTTGGTGGAAGGACATAAAGGTCCGTACCCACCATCGGGACGATGAAAGCTTTCCCTTGTCCTTTGTTGACCTATCTGTGCGTCAATACGCGACAACCGGACACAAGCTCTCAGCAGACCTTATCATATCCAACTGCTGTTTCCTGATCCAGGTTCATGCGTGCAACTGGCTGCCATGTCAACCATGCTCTTAGTCTGGAGTTGCCAAATTTAGCAAAGCCCCTTTTTGTGCTCGAGAAGAAGATCTCTACAACGCTAATGATTGCAAAGAAGAACAGGCCTGTCGCGAGGGCGATTTGCTGTGTCGAAAGTGCTACACGTATGCCATTGAAGTCGACGATGTGATCCATACCCCCACTTAAAAGCGGAGCACGGATTTAGAAGGGATTGGCAGAAGTTTCTTAAGACCACAATAGTATAGAACGTGATTTCCGTATGCTGCTTACGAATTCTCGTTGAACCTAGTAATAGAGACAAGCAAACTTACACAGCTTAAATTTTGTAGCATCATTCAAAGTGTCCGGAGATATTGACCGACCCACTACCATTTTGTATAAACCCCGAAGTCCGCCTTGCCAAACAACACGGATCCTGGGCTAACGGGTTTAAATAAACACCCAGAAGACCCATCGACCAAAGAGAATAGGTGTAAGAAATATTTGACGGGGTCTGATAAACGGAGAGATTGGAGAGAACTGGTAGAATAGCTGAAGCGAATAGTCTGTAATCCTTAGAACCCATTTCAATACAATTGGCTTACCTGTGTTTAAGGTAGAATAGAAGTCAACGGAAAGGAATTATGTATTGGTGATGACAGAAGGCTTGCCTAATTGAGGTACGGATTGTTTCATAGCTAGTTTTTCAACATCCGAATATTTGATTGCCTCGAAAGTCCAACATCTTCTGCTATAAATTGGACTTTGTAGCATCATGACGAAGAAGATCAATCTCCTCCCATGCGGCACCACGCCGGTCACAGCCAACGCACGTAATTCAGCTCATGTCACTATCGTGTCAGCAAGGTAGAAAATTTTTCAGCCATTAAACATTCCTCTTAAGTCGATTCACCGTTAAAAGATCCAAGAGCGACAAGTTTGGCAAATGCTGCATCGAACGCATTTGTGTCGATGCGAGAAGTTCCGCCCCCAGCGCACTGCGGCGATTCCAGCCCCACACTGATCTCAGATTTCCCATGAATTCCTATCAAAGGATCATAAACCTGTGACAGCTCTGTTCATGGGACGGAAGGCTCGATCATCTAAGACCGCGCAGACCGGAAGCCAGGGCCTGCGATGCTGACCGGCCGATTGGCTGGTTCGCGGTCTTTGACGCGCATCGGCTGGTAATGCGGAATGCCTCGGTCGCTCAGCCTCGATAATGGGTTGACACTCGTCACGTACATGAGACATGGTGAGATTACGTATCCTGCCTGGCATTAGCGTATTTGGCGACGCCGGAGATCAGGATGTGCTAGCGTCTATGCGCTGCAGAGCGCCAACGGGCAGTATGCCAGAAAGCGTAAGAATATGCTACCTCTTTTCCGGTGCTTTTTAGCGTCGCAGAGAGGAAGGAACACTGGCCGACCCGTTCCGGCTTGTGGGGATCTTGCACCCTTGGATGGGGGCCATTTCCGAATCCCTGCTTGTGTTGCGGTGGTCGCACCGTCGGATGTTGTGTGACGGAATCACGGTGGAACTTCGATCTGTGTGCGACAAGCCAACCGCGCTTGTTCCAACGTCCATTCTACTTTGTTGCTCCTGGCATTGACGCTCCTTGCTTGGTGACCACTGATCTCACGTTCGTTGCTGAAGTCTCGACTTCTGAGGTGGAGAATGGATTCGTCACAGGACCGGAAGGATGCCATGGCGAAGATCGAAGCTCGTTTTTCCCTCTTCCGCCAGTGGTTAGTGGATCGTGATGGACCGGTATTGATGGCTGTCCACAATCTGCGCTTGTCACTGATTCTCAGCCTTAGCAATTCGATGCTGACATCATGCAACGATGTCGATTGATAGACGCATCCTCCGCCGGCACGTCAGTCTTCGAGCTCGACTTAGACGAGAGATACAGCAACAGTGGTGGCAAGTAGCTCGCGTCTGGACGTTGAGCCGAGTATCTGACACAAGTACTGTGGATTAGGCCTTCTACATGGTGGAGCGGCAGCATTGATCCTTGGTAGTAATCGTGTTCATCTCTAGCCAAGCGCAGTCAAGCTGATGGGGATCTACCTAGATCAATTCACAACCTCAGCGTTCATTCCATTGCTCGTAGAAATTGACCAGCGAAAGTATGTCGAACAAGTCTCGCAGAACATGCTTGCTTGATACTTAATGCTATTAGCTTCAAGCCGCCTGGAGGAATTTCGTGGAACCTGAACGTAACTTATCTTCGGCCCCTTCGATTACCAACTACCGTCCGCATCGAATCCAAAGTTCTCCATCACGGCAAGTTAATGAGCATGGTCAAAGGTGCAATACTGTCCAGCGACGGCAAAACGACTTATTTTTCTTGCGAACAACACAAGATCAATGCGACGGGTCCGGCGCTTGTTGCAACTACAAAAAAAGAGGCTGCCTCAAAGCTCTGACTTCCACAAATATCAAGCAATCGCTGTGCATACAAGATAATACCCGCCCGCTCTGGCTTATTTTCCCGGGATCGCATCTTCACGCCGGACGGTAAATTCTAATCCCCTAGCGAAGAAGCCCATCCACTTATAGTCTTCCTTCTGCATCTTCCAGTCCGCCAGGCTCCTCAGAGATGCATCCACGGTACACCTGATACCGCTGATTTTCTCGACTTCCTTCCAGAGACTGCTCCAAGTCCACAAATTGTGATAATATTTCTTACTGGATGCAGTGGAGCCCGCTTTACCGTCATTCCCTACTGCAATCTCCGAAGCCCACCACCTCCCAATTTGATAGCCTACCACAAGACCCCCAGGCCTAGTCAGCGACAATATCCTGACTGCAGCCTCGACTTGCTTGTCCCAATCGAAAAGGTGGAAAAAGGAACTTGCGAGGACGATGTCCATTCGCCCATCAAGCTCTCGGAGCGCTGACTCTGGATCGAAGATGTCTGCCTGGATGAAGCGTGCTTTCATCCTATCTCGGTCTTGAAACAGCTCATAGCTGATATCCCAAAATCCGCCAAACAGGTCGCAAGCATACATGTTATCTGTCGGCGCCCCGTCTGCTGCCAAAAACCTCAGGTCTTGGCCGAAGCAACAACCCAGGTCCAGAATCGTGGCACCACTTTTGACTCGAGACAAGACAGTCTGCCAGATGGGAAGCGAAGGATTTCTTGAGCTTATAAAATTGAATTGACCAATACACGGGTACGGCCGCAGCTGCCAAGCTTTGTCGCGCTAGATACGTACATTAGCATGTGCATGAGTGGTAGCAATAAATGGCAATCGGCCTATTCAGATGTCGTAATATCAAACTTCCAAGTGAGACAAAGGCTCGTTCGTACCACGGCATGTATATGAGCCTCCATCTGGTCCTCGGGTATGCCACTGTATTCCCTTAGGACTTTTCTCGATAAAGGCTTAAGCCTAGCGCCAATAGATTCACGCCACCACGGCATTTGTGGTTTCTCTGGTCCCTTTTGAGCATTCTCCATCGTGCTTTGTTTTCTGAACTTCTGGTTTGCTTGCCCAGCAAGAGCAAGAGACGAATATGATCCCTTGGAAGGTGTCGAGATTTTTCTTGGGGCTAGAATGAGCAGTGATTCAGCAGCGATGTACGAGATCCCAGTCGGAATGGACAGTGCTGGAAAATCCGTAGATCGCTTACATCTCGAAGCACTAGATCAGATTCAGAACACGGAGTACGATGCACCGACAAGACTCGGTGACTCCACACCTCAGCCCATGCTGTTTCGGGCGTTTCCGACACCAGCCCTGAATAAGGTATTGATCAGCGCTGAGGCACTAGCCTGCATCAGCGTCGTCTAGTTGCCTTTGCAATCCTTGCTAATGGTACCGAACCCTGCAAAATAGGAGGGGAGATAGTGAAATAAACCGGGGAGAGTGTTGGTGGCGTCCTCCTTCCGCAGACCTCCATGATCAAAATGACATCGGTGCGCAAAACCCACAACCATCGGTAGGTTACATTTCGCGATATCAACGAGCTAACAATGATACAGGTGGTGTCATGAGGAATGTCGGCGGGGTACTCCGTAACGGGTGTTCACTCGGGAGTACGTGTACCCAGATTTCTTCTGACAACCCCGGTGCCCCGGTGTCAATGCAATATCTGGTCTTAAAGCAACTACTCAGCTGAGAAATACCCTGTTTCCACAGAACGGCCCCCACGAAGAGTTCGGATAGTCTGACAAATTCGGAAAGACATCGCGATTTGTGATTTTTAGCACTCTGGCTACAGAGAGGTGGTGTGGAATACTCGCTCGATCTTATCAGAGTCTGCCCGCTTGGAGCATTTTACCGAGGCGTTCAATGCATTGCATCGCTAATGCGGCCGACCTCGTGGCCTAAAGATTGTTCCTGGCAGAAGGAAGATTCTGGTAAAAGTACGTACCTGCGGCACCGAGTAAACGATAGTCAGAGGTAAGGATCACCCCAGTAATGCGCTCCCTTCCGGCAGCACACAAGTTTTGTTTCCGGTGTTTTTGGTGGTGATAGCAATACGCAGCCGACATCAAGCAACATCGGCATAAAAGCTGTTGTATTCCAAGGTCGGTAATATGAGCGAGCTTAGTTTCGTCTCCATGCAGCAGCTGTAATTTTTTTCAAACGGTAGATAGAACTCCGCTGAAGACTCTACGAAAAGCGGAATGACTGACCAGTCAGGTCTGCAAACAGCAGAGCGAAGGAAAGGAGCTTTGAAGCACTTAAATGAAACGGAGTATCTTGTTTGTAGTGAAATGTCGAAATGGTTATTTTGTTTATCGCCAAGCTTATGGACATTTTGAACAGAGAGCATCTTAGACAATCGAAACCTTGACTATGAAGGTTTTGTCAAGCAATTTACCATTACAAGATATGTGGTCTCAGAAGCTTAACTCCCTGCCCTAATCGCATCTGCTTGCTTCTCTGCAAGCATATCTAGAAAATGCAGTTATTACTAAATAGTTTTGACGAGAAGATCGAGGCTTGACTTACAGACTGAGGACTGAATATGCCCGGGCGGAAGAAGAGCAAAAGTTGACGCATCAACAACTCGTAATCCCTGAACGCCGAAGACTCTGCCACTCGAGTCAACAACCGCCCCTGGATTTGCTCGTGTGCCCATCGCGCCTGGAAATTTCATTAGTAGTCATCTTGATGGGTACCAGGTATACTTACATGTAGAAGCCGCGTGGTGGACTGGCGACAAGCTGTTCTTGATGAAGTCTAAGATCTGAGCGTCTGTATTGACAGACTCCCCAGGGTAGAACTCTGGCCCGACGGTAATACCCCACGATCCTGCAATCTGTCGCGCCCTTCGGAGCCCTTGGACGGCCAGTTGCTGGTCCGTCTCGGTCAAAAGCCAGTTTGGAGATACGATGGGATTCTGTTTCGTATCGGTTGAGTTGATCGTGACATTACCACGAGAGGTCGTGGTGAGTACGGCGATCCATGATGAGGCGTAGTTGGCAGAGTCATTGGTCTCCGCGCCCCCTGCGGAAGAAAGAGGCAAGAGCTCTAGCTCAGGCCAGTCCGAAGGGAAATTCGCGAGGTCTGCCAATGAATTTTTGCTGAGGTTTTGTCTCAGTGGCTGTGGGAGTTTCTCCCAGCCTGATATAATATGCCGATCAGCAAAAAGCATTTTGCGCCGACAAGATATGATATTGCCTACCAACCCAGTTGCTGCTGGGACTTTGCAAAGGACCAGTCTGGTTTGTGATGTAGTTGAGGTAAGCTTTCTCCTGGTAATCGGCGTTGGTGTTTAATTGCGATGAGGAAGTCACATTTATTCGGTAGGTGACACTGTACAGCGGTTGATCCTCGGTGCTCGTCAGCGCGCAAGCAGTGCCATCAGACGGGGGAACGTACCTGCAGATTCTGCCCGACGCCCTCGAGGGTTGAGATGGGTGGAATGTTAAATTTTTGAAGAGTCGAAGAGGGCCCAATGCCAGAAACCATCAGCAGCTGAGGCGAGCGGAACTATCGAATTTTAGAAATACGAAAGCCTCAATTGTGCCGCCCTCCGCATCATCTTGGACTTACCACGCCAGCCGCGAGGATGACCTCTTTCCGAGCACTCAAAAAATACTCAACAGATTCGGTCTCCACCTTGACTCCAGTAGCAGTTTTACTCGCATCGAAAAGTATTTGTTTTGCATACGTTCTTTGGTATACGACCAAGGATGGGGTTGCTGCAACGCAATTTTGTAGGAAAGATGACTCGGAAGAGCTCCGAGTTCCAGCATTCGGATCGATGGTCGAGGTAAACTCTGAGAATCCAAGCAGCTGCCCGCTATTGAAACCCGGGATCTTCTTGAGGCCAAGTTTCGCAAAACCTTGTCCTACAAATGGGGAGAATTGTTCCCAGAAATTTGTGTATGACACTTGCAGAGGTCCACCTTCCGGACTAAAGGCTGATGGATCGTACGTGATTTCACTTCCTGGTCCACGTTTGAGATAATTTGGCGGCGTAAACTTCGTGCTCTTTTGGAAGTACGGCAGGACTTTATCAAAAGTAAAGCTGGAGTCATTGGCAAGTTTTGCCCATTGCTGGTACGCGCCAACTGTTGGTCTAGAAGGAATTTGTTACTGAAATAAGCCGTTTCCTCGCATGTGGTAATACCTGTGATATGCAAGATAATTTCGCGCAGAGCTACGATGAGGAGTTAGACAGCTTCATACATGGCGATGATGAATGACAAACCTGCCGCCCAAGCATTTACCTTGAGTATAGTGTATGCGGCGACTGTTCAGTTGCTAAGCTGTCATCAGTCCCGAGAATTGAATGACATATCACACAGCAGCATAGAGGACTTACCTTCTGTGGCACGGTAACGATCCCCCAATCAACCAAAGGGTTGAATCCTAAAGGCTCTTCAGGGCTGATTTCCGTGGGCGTCGACAGGGAGCCGTAAATATCATAAGCGGGAATCTGTGACAGATTACCATTGTTGAGTTCGTAGAAGCTTCCGGCCTCAATAACGGCAACAGTCGAGGTTGAGTTTTCTGTCAATCGCTTTGCTATCGTGAGGCCAGAGGTACCTCCCCCCACAATCTATGATGTCAGTAAGAGCTGGATCCAGAAATCCAAGAACCCGGTGGTACAAACAACATAGTCAAAGCTAGCATTCGTGCCCAAAACGCCGAAAGAGCTTCCAAGGAGTCGTGTCTGGCCATTCTGGACGAAATATCCAATGGTCTGACTGTTACAAACGGCAACCCAAAAGGCCCAAGAAAAAGCGATGCAGAATTTCATTGTATTTTTATAATGAAACATCGCCGAACCAGAGGCACGAGTAGAAGTGCCATCCAGTGTTGTTGTATAAATGGTTGCTCGGGATGATCAGCAGCCATTGAGCTCTAGTTCTTTTAAATCCTAACGCCGATGACGTAAGTACTAGAGCGCAGACGCCGGAGGATTTGATGTTTCGTGCGAGAGGCGCACGGCACGGTCCCGCCACTTAATTATTCATGACTCGTTCACGTATCAAATTTAATTGATCAGAAAAAACAAATATGGTGTACCACAACATCTTAGGGCGAAACGAAATCTGACTTCGAGACTTCAAAATATGTTATGGCCATGTCATAAAAGTACTAAATTTTTTTTAAAATGCGCGTCAGTACAGTTTTTGTATAAGGCGCTCAGCCGAATGAGGCTTTTGAGGAGACCTTAGGCTGCCCCGAGAAATCTATGGGATAATCTAAACCACGCTCAACGTCGGTGTTCTCATCCCGATGGCTGTTCGTTTGCGTTGTCGAGGCGCTGTCTCGAACCATGCTTATGTCCATCGTTTTTGTAATCGCCGAGCCTTGGAGAGGTATCCCATCTTCCTGGATTTCATTGTACGTTGCGACGTTGTTGTTTGGAAACTGGGAGGTCTTCGTTGCGCTGGTTTTCGATTTGGAAGTGCTGTACTGATACTGGTACTTCTCGGGCCGCTTCGTGGGGTTCCAACCGTTCCTGAAGAATTTGTACGCGCTCCTCGAGAGCGCGAGATTCGCACAAGTAATACCAAGGGTCACTTCCAGACTAGACAACCATTAGCTACTCCGCATTACCGCCAAGCGGAAAAGAAAGGCAACTTACTTTGCCCAATCAACAATCGTCGTACGAGTGTCTGGCGATGAATCAGTATCATGGTAGACATGCCCTCTGAAATTGACGGAAGAACTTACAAGATTGATCGCTACCGTCAGCACCTTGTGAGTACTTTGCCCTCACAGCAGAAGCTATAGTGGCTCTGCAATATCTTAGCGCCGTCTCTGGTCAGAAAATCTCCACTTACAATAGACCGAGACTCATCAGACCCCACACAGCGAACTTTAGTTTACGGGCAATCTGCACTTTCCAGAGCACTGGTATGGGGAGCAGAGAGCACGCAAGATCTGAGGCTATAGCATATGCTAAAAAATTATTAGCCTCTTTGTATGCACGAGAGCTCTTCCGTCCTCACCTGCTTGAAGCCAAATAACGTCGTAGTAGATGACTTTATCCCAACACTTTCCTCTGGAAGGATCCCAAGCTGCTTGGATGGGATGGCACTCTGCAAAGAGAACTACAAGTGGTGGAATGTTGGTCGCGACGAGGCCAGCCATCAAACCCCATAAAAACCATTTGAGCCAGCCGCTATTTCGAATTCTCAGGATGAAGAGACATATCGAGATTTTGATCAGGCAAAGAGTAACAAATAGGAGAGGCTGGGTCATCCATCCCCACATGATACATTTTATATATTCTTCCTTTGTGAGATAGAATTTGTGCCTGCCGAGACCATAGTGGATTTCAAATGCGATGAAAATGGTATTGACGATTTGTAGGATAAGAGCCAAAGTGATTGTTATGTCGTCCCACCAGATCAGATGGCTCATACTTCTAACGAGAAGTCTCGCCGCGGTGCTAGCAACTGCAAGAAATCCGAATACTGCCAAGATAGTAATGAGTGCAGGCGAGACATTGTAGTCGCCACTTGGCGGAGGAGCTACAGATGTGCCTGCCATGTCGAATCTGGTGTTCGAAAGATGGGTAGCCAAAAGACGGTAAATATGAAGTGGTGGAACTCCGAATCCCTGCAACGGCTGAGGGGCGGGGAGCCTATCGTTCGTCATTTGAGTTCCGACAATGCAGTCTTCAGGGTAACTGCACCACTGCACCACTGCACAAACCCCATGTGAGCACGCACCTCCCTGAAAAGACCGACTCCACGGCAAAACTCTAATACAAAACTAGGTTTGGCCCGAGTTGATCCCCTTACCTTGCACTTGCGAGGGCTTCATAGGCTACTTGCGCCATCTCGCCAATCATCCCCTCCCTCTTAGAAGCCACCGGGACTAGGGTGGCAAAAGCGATATCACGAGACCCCTGCTAGCCAATCCTCGGAAAGCTTTGATGAAACGAGAGGGAATTTCGAGGACCGCGCTCTTGAGACTCCGTACTCGGTATTCGCACAGGAAATGCCACTGAGATCTTGCGACCCTGGCAGAGTAATTTATGCTCTGGAGCAAGTGCGATCGGTACCAGACTCCTTTCTTACTGTTCGGTGTGCTCTGCATAGCTTATGTCCCTTGTCTATACGGAGTAGATGCGGGACTTTTAGGGAACCCGGAGCTGAAGTTGCCACCAACGTCAGCTCCCCACTTCTGCAATCCTTCTCCCACGCAAATGGGTCCATGCTTTGACCTGTGCCGCTTACGGTTTCCAGACCGATGCTGGCTTGACCAATGAGATGGCTACAGTTGGATAGGTGTCACTTGCTCCAGAGGCCCATAGACTACGCCACTCCGCTGACATGACGAAGACGGAAGAGTGGGTGTAGATGAGAGCGTGAAACTTGCTAGGGGCGGCATATGCCGACAAGCATGCGGAGCGGCACGCAAACGGCGCGGCACGCCGATTTGATATCACTGCTTACCTTAACTCAGAGCAGGAATCAAACACAGATCCAACGATTTCCATACTCGTAATCTGGCTAGATTTACCAAGGGTTAATAAGTACTCGGTGTCACAGGGTTTTTCATTAAGGTGGGCCGAGAATAAAAAAAACCAGTAATCTCATTAGGCAGAAACAGTCTGGCACTTTCAGCTCTGACGTATCAAGTTTCAAACACGAGCGAAGCTGTATATCATTCAAGGCCATCACCCGGTGACTCTCTGACAGCGACGTTGAGCGCATAATTGACTCCACTTCTCAGCCACAGCCACTTTCTGACGTCAAGGCCTTTCGTCAATTTAATCGAAGAATGGCGGTGTCAAAGGACAACTCTTATGTCCTTAACCGCGACTGGCGGGGCATGGCAAGGTACGCTTGCTGAGACACATCGCGCAAACTCTTTGCTGAGCTTGATTGTGTAGGCTGGCCGGGCGCCACCAACTCTTTCAACTGCATCATGGGTTTCTTCTTCACCCGACGATATCCTTATCGGCAGATGCTCGTGTGGCGGAGATCGGGGCAGGGACCTGGTAAGTCCAAATCGAATAAACAATGTTTGGTAGGCATCAACAAGCATCTTTTAGCATCTGGCCGATTGAGTTGGCCCAGAAAGTACCATCCTCCGTAAGGATCGACGCCATCGATAATGCGTTAGAGGAATGTCCTCCTCAAAGCTGGCTTCCCAACAACGTCCATTTAATTATGCATGATGTATACCAACCCTTCCCGGACGACATGGTCGGCGCCTACGATGTAGTCCGCGTTCAGAATTGGCTCTGCATCTGGAGGGATTCTACTGCCGACCAACTCAAAACAAATCTCTTGAGCCTTCTGAGTGAGTGGTTGTAATTATATTAACTTTGCTATTGCGGCTAATGAAGGATTTTCTGCACGCCACTAGAGCCCGGGGGCTTTGTACAGTGGAGCGAGTCTAACCCTACCAAGAACTATATCGCTCGCGCTCCGAATACCGCTTCACCCACAGTCGCAACTGAAAAACTTATTTCGATTTTGAAGAAACCTCGGGGAGACATCCAATTCGAGTGAGTATGATAAGAAGCCAAAATACTTGAGCTTCGCTGACAAAAAAATTTAAATGACGAAGTTGGGTTCCCAAACTCGACTCATTTCTTGCGTCGTCTTCGAAGGTATTAGTGTATGAAAGTAGACCTGTTGCTAAGGAGCACTTTTGGTTCTGGAACTTGTCTATGTTGCAGGGTTGTGAGGAATTATCATCCAACCTGCTTCGGAAGGCCACGACTAGCGAGGAGCGCGAAAGAGCCATTGCTCTTCAGCGTGCAGGCGAGGCAGCTGAGCCCGAGCTTTTGAGTGGAGTCGCTATTCAGAACGAGGTGGTCCTTGTCATAGCCCAGAAGCCGACCATGTCCAGTCTCTAAAAGGCCCGATTACTGGAGGAAGCTAATTAGCACGAATTTCTTGTAGCGGAACTTGGAACTGGCGCTGCACCAAAGAACAGCTTGCCAAACCAACATTTCTGGACTGCTTATTTGATTCAGATTAACCATGTACCAATTGTAGATAAGCAAGCAGATTCGGTGCCTGACTTATGCAGCACTGCAGGTAGATCTTCATGCAGACAGATGACGAAAGATCAGCCGCTCAGGAGTTGTCCGAGCTAGCCAGTCAAGGCAAACGCTACATCGGACTTGGTTAAGCTCGGCCAAATTAGTCCGGACACTTCTACACTCCAGGGTGCAACCGTTTTTGAGAAATTCTAGAGTTTGACGGGAGCTTCGGAGAAACTTCCCAACAGGGGATCCACGATGACGTGAAAACGGCAAACAGCGATCATCACCCTGCATAGCTGAACGGTTTGGCTCGATCTGGAAATCTTAGGGCATGAATATTCACAAAAATAGCCGGTTTTTAAGTCACTATGTAGCCTGGCCTTGATTAGGCACGTATAAAGCGAGCTTTAAAGACGCCCAGTCCTCAGTCTTTCTCTTGTCACTAAGACTTAGCTTAACAGAACTCAAGATGTTCGCTTCTCTGTTGGTCGTGGCTGCCAATACGGCTAAACGCCATTTCGTTTCGCAGCCACTGTTCACCAGTGCTGTTGCCTGCTGCGCAATTTTTCTCTGTTACGTCGTCAAGTGTGCTGTGTATAACAAATTTTTCCATCCTTTGCACGCTATTCCTGGGCCGTTCTTAGCAGGAGTATCCGATTTTTACCATTTGTACTTGTTCGCTACAAAGAGAGTCCACAGAGTAGTTCATCAGTTGCACAAGCAATATGGTGAGTGGACGCTACGCCGAATAAGTGACAAATGCATGTCGAACATGCTGATAGTTCCAAGGACCATTTGTGCGAATAGCACCAAATCTCGTCTCCTTCAACGACCCTACTTTACTTCCACAAGTGTACCACAAACATGCGCAGAAAACACCGTTCTACAGCACGGGTATGGCAGGGGAAGAAGCGCCTCTGTTACAAACGGAGGATGACGGCGAACATGCTGAGAAAATGAGGATGCTGGGTCCAACAGTAAGTCTTTCACTTCCAGATGAACTCCATGATTAACGCATTGGCTAGTACTCGGTGAAACATGTGAAGGTAATGGAAGACGTTGTCGATGAGCGGACACTCTGCACGATCGAGCAACTGAATCATAGGTTTGCCGCCACAGGCAAGCCAGTCGACATTGCTGAGTGGGCACGTTGGCATGTATACGATACTATAACCCATCTCATATATGGCGAGCCCGTTGGCATGACCAAGGAAGGCCGTGATGTGAATGGACTGATCCAGCATTGGCACCATGTGTTCACACTGGGGGGATTGGTGGGAACCCTGCCATGGCTGATTCATCCCATTATCTCGAACAAATGGTTGAAGCCATTTCTGATGCCGAACAAATCCCATAATTTTGGCGCCGGACATATCATGAATGTAAGTCTTCCTTAACATTGAGATCTCTCATTAGATTTCCAGACAGCTCACTGCAATGAAGGCCCACGAGAAATTCTTCAAGCAAAGATTAGCAAAGCCGGAGCTCGCGGTCAGTGGAAATATGTTCGACAGGTAAGCCATCGACTCTCGTAATGTAATAGAAATTCGCTTACCTTTCTCAAACAACTCAGCCTACGCCAAACCCTCAAAAACGATAAAACCGTTTTCACGGAAGAAGAGGCAGAGCATCAGTGCTTCATACTTACTGTTGGCTCTCAAGACACGTCGGCATCTTTTATCAGCGCATTTCTGAATTATGTTTTGAGTGATGAAAGAGTGTATAAAAAATTGACATCGGAGATTCAAGACTTGGATCGAAGCGGACAACTATCCCGTCCCATGGTCACTTACCAGCAAACGGCTGAGATGCCGTATTTCTTGGCCTGTGTACAAGAGACCCTTCGCATTTCGCCCTCCGTCTCGATGATCCTCCCGCGGTATGTCCCAGCTGGAGGCATTCGCCTCGGAGATTTCTGGCTGCCAGAAACCGTTGAGGTTGCCGCGAACCCATACGTGATTCACCGCGATGGCCGTGTATTTGGAGAAGACGCGGAAGAATTCAGGCCTGAGCGATGGTTGGAGAGCCCTGCACGAACGCAACTCATGAAGAAGTATTTTCTGGCTTTCGGCTACGGGAGCCGCAGATGCTTAGGGAGAAACATTGCTCTTTTTGAATCACAGAAACTCTGTGTGCAGGTAAGCGAGTTGATTCGGCGATAAAATTATCTCACTTGCTAACGTGACGCACTACTAGCTTCTCCGTAATTTCGACATGCGTATTCAGAATCGTGAAAAGCCCTTTCGGACAGAAAATTGGGGAATCAATATGTATTGGGATCAGTACCTAATTCTCCAAAAACGGCGCGAGGAGCCAAAAACCGAATACTCCGATTAAAATAAGACTATCTCAGACACACCACGTTTATGCCAGCAGTAAAATTTCAGCATAGATGAGACTTTATCTCCTCCCAGCGTCGAATCCGCCGGCTTTGACTCTCACCCCCAATGCAGCTCACACTATCTCCAATTTCCACTGAATCGACATCCCAGTCACTGCATTCGGACGACGGTATACTGTTGACGACATGAGCCATGTGGGCTTCTCTAGGAATGTTGTTAAGCCAGGCTTGGATTTTTGCGAAGGGGACAGAGTGGATCATGTCTTGCTCCAAACTTTCGGTATAGCCGTCGTTAGGGTTATCCTGGAAAATAGATTCTTCATCAAACCTATGTTCGACACCAGCTTTGAGAGCTTCGGCTTTGAGATCACGAAGTTCGTTTTCTGAATTAATGAGACCCCTTGTGATTTCTGCTTTCAGGTTGAAGTGCCACTGGTCAAAGACCTCGACTGAGCCCTGTCTAACACCGTTGATGGCGTTTTCGTTGAATTGTACCTGGTTTTTAGCATAGATTTCGGGAAAGGTGTCAAGTTTGTGCCGATACTCTGCTACTTCCTCGAGCACGTCTTCAATCATAACGCGTAAGTCCATTCGCTTGGCTTCGCTCGGCGTCTGGGACCAGTGCGAACTGTGGGATAGGCACGAGTGTTGCGTTAGACAAGTTGAACCGGTAACGTGGCTTCCGAGACCGTCGGCAAATTTAGGTCCAGCTGTAATCGAGTTATTTCCATGTTTTGATAAAGGTACCTCCCCCGCCGCAAGTAAGCCGGATTGGCGTAAAGGGTGTTGAATGAGGTCATAAAGACTCTGCTCGTGCGCCTTTTTTGCAAATGTTGCTGAATCTTGTTCTTCTTCACACGCCCATAATTCTCGCCTAAGTTCCGCAAGTGATCGTTGGAGATATTCTTCCTGTTGGTTCAGGGCTTGCACTTCCTTCCCATAGCTAGTCTTTCCGCCCTGGCCCAATCTCTCCTGGACAGCGATCAATTGCGCCAAAATCTCTATAACCTGCTCCAAATCCGTTTCGGTACTGTCAATACTCTCCATTATGTGACATATTCGTTTGTCCAAGTTGTCTACATTACCAAATGTCGCAATGTTGCTTTGGAGGCATTCAAGCAATTCGTGAGTGAGCGTAAGAGCGTATACTCGCGTGCCTTCCTCATCAACCGTCAAGACTCTCGTACCTTTGGCAGTAAACTCCGGTATCGTACGTGCCATAGGAGTACTTTTAGTGCCAAATCCAGGACTGACTTCAGCTTTTCCATTGCATTGGCTTTCACCAGTCTGAGTAGAGGTACAGTTTGTAAGTTCCCCGACAATCTGAATCACTTGGGAAGAGGAGGACTCCTTTCCTACCCTAGCTGAAGGGCCGAGCTGCCGTCGCTTTGCGGGAGATTCGTCTTCCGAAAACTCTGTGTCCAAGTCAGCGCCTGGAAGTGTTTGTTGTGTCCTTAGATACTTCACCGCACCCCAGAATTGTTCTTCGAGCCAATCGAATTTTCGCTTCAGAGGATTAAGCGTATTCATTTTGCTGCATGTCAAATCACAGCAAACCCAGGCGATTGATTCAAAATTTTAGAACCAAGGCACTGCGGCCAGAGATTAAGACGACAGAGGAATTGAGCAAAAGCAAGAAACATAGCTGACTATCTCGGGTATCCAGGGCAAATTTTATGTTGTCAAGTGCCCAAGAGACTGACCCGAATAAAGGAATAGATCAAAGTGCTTTGTATTCTGGAGACCGAAGTTGAGGGGGCCAAGAAGCACCTCCTTTATTGTTTGTTTTATGTCTTTGAGGCCTTCAAAGAATAGACCCCTTTCTGGCAACTCCCGATCAATCAATATTCTGTGTTGTTTCGTATGTTCTCTTCCTGTAAAGTCACGCGTCAACATGCTGTAGGAACCTAATAGTCTCGAATTTTTCCGTCTAAAGATGTTCCTGTTTCTCTTATTATTCAATTTTACAATTTCGCCTTCAATCTTGCAGCACGGTTGAAAAGATTCTGGGCACCATGACTTTGGATGTCGAATGGAATGCATCATATGCATGGGTACAGAAGCAAAGCTCTGGCCATCAAGCAAGTCCCCCAAAACATTCGGATGCATCCAGTAGTCGGACTGGCTGGGTACCAATTCAAGGATGCAACGACATCGATTTTGGTTATGTGGTATCAAGAGCCCAAGGTACCACCTGCAACCCATCCCTAGCGAACAGTCTCGCGGGATTGAAACGGCCAAGGAATATGAATATGGGTCAGTATGCGAATAAACGGTACAGAAGCTCGGCTTTTCGAAAGAATACCTTTACACCAACGACCATGGGTCCTCCTTCCAAGCAACCAGCTTATTATGGAAAGAATGTGTGGGACCAACACCCAACAGCAGAAAATTGGGTACACGGGCATATCATCAAGGAAAGATTCGAGGAGGGGTCCATCATTCTCGCTCCATATCTTGAGCCACTTTACAACCGAAATATCCGTCCCGGAGAAGCAGATCGAGCGGAGACCCAAATTGGAGCCGCATGTGCAAAGCATCGTCCTTTCATCCTTCTAAGTAAGTGTGTGGAGCATTTCGAAGCAATTCCTCTGTATACTTATCAAGGTCAAGGTATAGAATGGAAAAGCCCAGAAATACAGGCAGAGCACGTAAGTGTGGTAAGGACAGGATACCCATGCAAAAATCAAGGTCCACACAAGCCTCTCCACTTAGAACCGAACTCCCGATGGCAATTAAAAGAGACGTGTGTTGCTCGCTTTACTGAGGTCACGTCATTTTCCTATTCTTGTCCCGTCAAGAATCTTGGCTATATCAAGCGCGAGAGCTATATTCGGTTAGCCGAGCTGCACCTGAAGAATGTGCACAGCAGCGTCGACAAGAAGGTAAGTCATATGAAAGAAGAGATAGAAGCCCAAAAAAACCCCGCTGCGTATTCAGAAGCACTTCAGCAATTTGACACTCTTCTAAGAGTCGGCAATCATGTGGCGCCGACTGTTACCTAGGCCTATGTCTTTGGGAGGAAGCTGAAATGACTGGTCTCATTTCGTACTTGGAGTCTGGTTCTAATGTGAGTGTTTGATTTGAGGCATGAATTCCTTAATTTTCGTAATACTGGAATGTAAGTGAGCAAGTCGGTACGTTCTTGACTATACAATACTGACTTTTCCAAGTTCCTAGCGCTTACTCCCAGAAGCTCTTCGAATGCTTTCAAGAAATCTTGAACGAGTGCAGTCTCTCCGGGAGATTATAGGCAGTTGGCGAACCCTATTCACTGTGAAAGACCGTATGTGATTGTAAGTGACACATACATGATATTGACGCGTCTTGAGTGTAAGAAGTCAACAAAGGGCCAACACTTCGAATCACAACTAGGTGTGATTATAAAGCTCCGAGATTAATGGCTCTAATCACGACTTCGACAGTAAAGATTCTCAGTATTTCCATATCGTCAACGAAATGGATGCACAACACCACACCTACGGGGACGAATTTGTTGCACCAATGCGCAAAAATAACGAATGCAATCTACAAGAAATCCAACAAATTCATGACAGATGTGCAGAAAGTCTCTGTTCCTGCGAAGAAATTGCAGAAGTTGCAGAAAATGCTCACTTGAACAATCCTTTATCGAACATGAGCAAATTAGCTGTACTCGCAGAGGTTGCGTCCCAGCAGCCGTACCTACCAGTCCCAGAAAAAGCGACTTCACAGACACTCACGTCAAACACTCGGAGCGAAAGACCGGCCTGCTGGGCAGCGCTCTTAAAAGCTGCAGACGCAGCCTACAAGCAGGATTACCCAACCAATGACACCCCGGCCCCTCCTAAAACGCGCCAGGCAGCGAAGTCTGGTCCCTATTACAAGCCATGGACAGCTGCAGAAGATGCGGCTCTTTTTACACTGAAAGCTGAGGGATTGACTTGGAAGGCCATACAAGAACGGATGCCGGATCGCGGGTTGGGTGGTGTTCAGCAGCGCTGGTACAAGATCAAGCAGAAGCTCGGCCAGGATTCGAGTGACGGAGATGACGCCAGCGCCAAGACGGGTCGCGAGGATAGTTCAATGGACGTGGAAGACTGAAGAACTATAGCAGTTGGGATGCGCCAATGCGGTGGGTATTGACGGAGGAAGGTGATAAAAGCGACTAGATTCGCGACTTGAATACCTATGCCATGGTACGGGAGGAAGTGGAAGCAATTGGCGTCATAATGATGCAGACCTGATGAGTATCTGCTATTGTACCCAGGTAGAAATCTCGAAGGACCTCGAACCCCCTAAGTCATCTAGAATAAATTGGCCAAAGTATCACGGTCAAATCAAAAAGCATAAAGCGTCTAGAATTAAGACGGTAAAGTCTGCCATTCAGTGAAGTTCCGGTCAACCAATCCATGTAACGCGTGCTTAGATAACTAATTCATTACGCGACTTGCTCCTTAGGTACCTAGTCTAGACTATCCACCTAGGGTCCGTGGCGTCCCCACACGAAAGAGCATTGATTTGAACTTGACATCTCATATATGAATATTCGGCGACACTGACTCCCATGCACGATGAATCTGCTAGATCGTATCAGAGCGCTACCGGCAAAGATATTTCAAATCGTTTGGAGCGTCACTTTGGTGTATATGCCTTTTAGTTTATGGCTTGGTTACCTAGGACCCTTTGGGATACGCCTTGGCCCCCACAAAGCGATGAGATCTTTCCCGCTGCTTCGTGGGGGCGGACTTCTTTAGGAGACGGAAAGGATAACGCGGCGGATGCAGGTCTGTGCTCCAATCACTTTCTGTACCTACGGAGTAGAGCTGAAACCCATTGCGACGCCTCTGGTAACTTGCAAAGGACCCGTTCCGAGAAGCTCTCCATGCTCAAACCTACATCGAACTTAGGTTTGAGCTCTTGAAAGGTCGGCGAGTCATCTTGAGAACTCTTTCCATGAGATCTGTTCGACTCTTCGAGAGTTTTTCCGGCCCTTTCGCTCAGAAGCAAATAGCCTTCTCCTCTGCGACTCGGCTCCGCGGTAGACTAGGCTGGCAGAACGGCCTGCAGCCCGATCTGCTTATGTAAATAGCGTTGCATCCCGTCGATAATACGGAGTAGTCTGCTCACAATCACAACTTCCCTTCAACATGCCCATACATAGGTAGTCGATCGTTATCCGCCGATTTCACACTCATTCTCCCCCAAGAATCTATGGCTAATCAATACGAGCTGGAATCATTCTGGCAGGATGCCGTCAAAGCGTACGAACTGGAAGCCGAGCATCCGCTATCTGCCCAAACCAAGTCTCTCAAGCTTACTACGCCTAAGGAGCTCCTCCGTTTGATCGAAGAGCAGGACACATCTTTCGAGAACTTTCGCAACCGGCATGCAAAGCTTTGGTCACGTTTGGAGCGTGTCCTTGACCCAGTCACAAATGTCGGGACATTGGCCAACAATATTGCTGGCAGCTCTCAAATCGGTGCTCCAGCAACTATTGTATTGGGTAGTGTCTTACATCTAGTGACCTCTTGTCGGCAAGTCGCAAATGCCTATGACTGGATACAGACAGTCTTTGGTGAGCTCGAAGAGTACGCAGAGGCGCTACCTAGCTATCTCACAGCAGATATATCTAACGCCCTTCGGCGCAAGATTGTGGCCATTTTAGCATTCATTCTGCGAGTCATTAGCCGCTCTAAGTCACTTATACGAAGGAACAGATTTCGAAAATATCTACATGTAACTTTTATCGGCAAGGATGAAAAGACGAAAGCTCTTGTTGAGGACCTGAACAGGCTTCTTGCAAATCAACAACGTCTTGTTGTCGCTCTGACCTACGAGAAAGTCCATGAAGTGGCTCAGACTGGATCTGAGACGAAGGCGGCCACTGACAACATAGACCATAAGATCGACGGCATTGTGGACGACCTCAATGGTATTGCAGCAACGCAAGTCAGCCAACAGCAGCTTGAAAATCTGGAGGTAGTGTGCAAGGTTTCTGCTGTTGAAGATACTGATGACTGGTACTCGTTGTTAAGAAAGATTCTACTGCCAGGTAGCGGTGCTTGGTTGCAAAGGGAGGCTTTCTTTGACTACTGGATGCAAAATCAAGCTCCTGTCCTTTGGGTATTTGGTGGACCAGGCGAAGGGAAATCTATGCTATCAGTTTGGCTCATCAATCTGTTGCTCGCAAAGTTTGAAAGATCTACCGATACTCCTGCCACAACCAGTGTGTGCTATTTCTTCGTGAAAGAGAGCAAGGAAAGCCTTCGGAATCCAAATAACATTCTGAAGACCTTTGCCTGGCAAGTTCAGCAGGTTGATCCGGCCTTCCGAAAACACGCCGCAGCTGCTTGCGAGATTGGCAGAAACACCGCAAGGGCAGAAGACACCTGGGAGGAACTTTTCTTGAGATATTTCCAGGACCATGAAAGAGCCGCTAATGCTCGACGTGCCATCTTGATCATTGATGGACTCGATGAGGCAGACACAGATGCACGTCGGCGGCTTCTCCGAATGATGAAAGAATACGTTGCTCGAGTTGGGCGTGGCTACCCTCACCGGATACAGTTCGCTGTCTTTGGACGTACGACTTTGCGTTCCGACTTGAAACTGCTCAATTTTGATAGTGAAGAGAAAGTCATCGAAGTCTCATCGACAAAGAATCAGGATGATATGAGGAACTATATCGACCATCGTCTAAAGAAATTGAGTATTATCCGAGCAATGAAGTCCAGAAGACAAGCGGGCGGCCTTGAGAAAGCAAAGAAGTTCGCACGCGGGATCCGCAGGAAAATCTTAGATGGTGCCGATGGAGTCTTTCTATGGGTAAGCAACACGTTCCTCGAGTGTCCCAAGATTAGCCTGAGACTGTGCTGCGCTAATACTAAAAATTGCCTTTAATGTAGGCACAATTACTCTTGGATCAGATTGAAGGAAAGGGTGAGGCGCAAATCAACAGAATCCTCTCGAGTCCTCCTCAGAACCTTGACGATATGATCTATTCGGTCTTTGATCGTTTATCAAAAGACCCAGAAATGGATATCGAGGATTCGAAAAAGATTTTAGTGTGGATAACTTTCGCCCAGCGTGATCTCAAATTTGGTGAAATCGATATCATCCTAAGGCTTGAATCCAAGACAACCAATTGGCTGCTCTGGGATCACCTTCGTGACAAGTTCTCGTCTATTCTACGCTTTCGATACCCGCGCGGTCACGATCCAGATGCACATCCCGAAAGAGACCTCATCGAGACAACTGTGCAAGACCGACCAGATGATACAAGCGAAGGAAATGAGTCACAACTGGACGGCAGCTCTCAGCCAAGCGAGGTTGGTGAAGATGAGGACTTCAATCTTGGGGACGACAGCGAAGACGACGCTAGCTCCAGTCTCGACGACGACCAATCTAACCGAGAAACGCGAGGTGACCATGTTAAATATCAAAAGGACTCGGGGGACACCCAACAACCGCGGAGCGGGAAATCCTTTAATAATGAAATGAGAGAAGCAGATGCATATTATGGCTGGAACGTCCGTCAGACTAAGATCGACTTCGCACATCATCGTTTTAGAGAGTATCTTAAGATAGAGGGGGATCGCAGTACTCGACAAAGGAATGACTTGCCAATCAACTTCGATACGCACAATGTTCAGGTTCAGCTTACACTTGATTGTTTCAAAATGCTTCATCTAGGAATACGAAACGGTATGTCCATTGACTTAATGACTTTGGGTGATTTTTTGGCTCCAGTATGGCCCACTAAAAAACTTTTAGATCATACTCGTGAATTATATGTTTCCTATCCAGCATTTCACGTATTTGGTCACCTCGAAAAGATTGATCTGCATTGCATTAGCTCAGATGAAAACATTTTACTGTGCTCTGAGCTGTGTTGGCTTCTACGTAAGGTCTACTACTTTTTAAGAAGCTATTACATATGAATACTAACGCACGATGCATAGACGAGGAAGATGGTTGTAGAGCATTACTCAGTGCTCTCAAGAATCGTATGGGCGGAGAGTCCGACACTTTCTGGCATCTGTGGCTGGGGAATAACAGAAAGACTACCCTGCTACAAAGATGGCTCAAGGTGGCCGCAGAACTGGATGGGCTGGATCCAGACCAGAGGACCTGGGCTTCATTGGCTTCAAAATCCGTTGTTGAGCTCCTCAAACCTCTTGCCATGACCACAGCCAGGAATTGGCTCACAAAAGAAGGCTACGATGATCGCGCCTATGCGGCTTATTACGACAAGTCAGTGTTTCACGTTTGGTTTTTGAAAGGATATAGAGCTCTAACTGAAACCGGCCGAGTATTGGAGGATCTGGCCAACTTCAATGAGTCGAGAGATCTAGATCTCTCGAAATTGACAGCCACCGAAATTGAAAATCTAGCAGGATGGGCTGGAATAGAGAAAACAACGCATTGGTATACGGGCGTCGGCTGGATCCTTTATGAAGCGGCAGAATTTGAACCTGCGCTGGAGTATCTTAGCAAGGCTGTTGAATTGGTAAGCGAAAGACTCTATCCCTTGGATAATAATGGCTAATATGAGCCGGAGGACTCTTGTGCATGGGTTCCCATGGAGGCTATTGCTCGCACTTACGGTGAATACAAACAGGAGTACGACACGGCAATACAGTGGATGGAAAGGGCTCTGGAGGTGATACCGCAATGCTTCAAGGACGATAGTACTGATGCATACCTTAAGCAGCACATTGCAGGATGGAAGAAGATGCTGGGAGATGCACCAGCTGCATTAGAGATTGCTCGAGAGTAAGCTTACCTCCTTGGCGTTCAAGCCTCACTGCTGCATTTGCGCTGATCTGACGCACCAAAAAACAGAGCGTGGTCTGCTAATCCGTCGAGCATGCCATGCATAGATCGTTATTTACGAGCATGTATCGACCTAGAACATTGGAAGTCCATCACCTATGTTTTGAAATACCTGGGAAACTGGGATACTGGAAATGACATTGGCGCTGCCACCTTTCTAGTGCACTACTTGAGCAACTACACCCTCCCATGGAGACTTGGATGGGCCATTAGAGATGCTGGAAAGCCATCATTCTTACTCGAGGCTCTGGATCAGACTACTGACACCGTATCGAAAGCTGGAAATGATCGATTACTGATCAATCGGCTGCTCGAATTTGCAGACTTACGCTATGCCTTTTACGATCAAGACGATGAACCAATAGAGCTATACGAAGAAGCCATTACTCGAATTCGCTCTGCGGATTCATTAATTCAACAGGAATTTACTGAGCAAAAGATGATGTACACCAACAAACTTGCAACAATGTACTTTGATCTTGCTGTACAGGAGCAGAAGGGTATGCACCACAATCTCATTAGCAAGGCCTCTTTGAGAGCCGTACAAGTAGCCGAGGCTAACAGAATATTTGTCTCACAGCTGGATACGATGCTTCAGACCCAGTCACGAAGTTGAAGCAGTTAGCAACAACAGTAGGATTTACGGCAGATTCAGAGGAAGATGTCTTTTCTTATTACGCACCCGGCTTTCCCTCTCTACTATGGGGCCGCTGGCTTCGTGACTACGAGAAAGTGGAGACCGCGGTATGGAGAAAATGCTTCCGATCGAGATTACTCGAACAAATGACAGGACTTGACGACGATGATCCCACAAATGACACCAAGACATGCGCGACGCTGGCCATTAGCTTGTTCCAAGCCGGAGATCAAAAGAATGCCGGCGCAATTATCGCAGTCATCTTCAAGACCCTGGAAGATTACCTTGCAAAACAACAACGCATGCAAGCAGAGAACGATGTCGACACAGAAGGTGGCCTCGAAGCGCAGCCTGTGCCGGACACGACCGTAGTTGGACCACCGGAAACCGTGGATTCCTCCAACGATTCTGCAAGACTTGCTTTGCATCTTGAATCAGACGCTTGGTACTATTCCTGCAATGCATGCGGACAAAACGCCTCATCCAAAGACGAAATGTGGCTCTGTGAGATGTGCTACGACACGAACTTCTGCGGCGAATGTTTGGAGGGCGTCAAGACTCGAAAACTCGCCCAGCGCTTCTGCAATCCGGACCACAGTTGGTACAGGGCTTGGCCTTTGGATCGGGTGAAGTTCAAAGAGATGGCGGAGGACATTCGAGTTGAGCGAGGTAACGGGGAGATTGTGCTTGCTTTGAGAAGGGAGTGGCTCCAGTCCTTGCGAGAGGAATGGATGATTCAGTAAAGAAATCAGATCACGAGACATCATTACAACAAGACGAGCTACATGACTATATCCATGAAATCTCGCAGCGAATAAAGCCACGCTCAAACCGAGGCACCGATATAACAATTACACTTCGAAGTGGGCAGGAACGCTGACTATGTATTATATGCTCATATGACATTCGCGTATTCAAGATCCTCGTCTTCACAGGCCAACCCACGGCCTTTCGCCACCTTCGGATTGGACGCTTGGTCACCGTTGTATCGAACAGTAGAGTTATTACGGCACGGTGGTAAATAGCAGCAAGGCAGTGATCGCTCAATAAGCCTTTCTCAGCCTTGGTTGTCTTTGCGGCGGGCGTGACTTTAAGTCTGCGTCGGGATTTTCTTTGTGATCAAGAAAAAACGCCGGAAGACGCCTCCAAGCATTCTCTGTCGTTGCCTTGGAAATGCTCGTCCTATATTAGCTACCTTAATACTGATCCTCCTCGAGTCTTCTCTTGTCGCCTAACTAATCTTCCTATTAGATCGACCTTATCCCTTTCCCTGCTTGCTAAAGAACAACCATGACGGTCAAACATACTTTTTATAACACTCTGCCATCTCTGGAGGATGCCGATGAGCAGTTCGTCGACCGCGAGAGGGTTTTCGAAGCGGTGGCAAGACTTCTCGTGCAATACGGCAATGCATTTGGCCTCTGTCTCGTCCATGCCCATTGTGCCTTAGAAGAAGGAGAGTTAATGCTTTCCAGAGGGGACGTTTGTCAGCCGGAGAAGGCGTCTTCTCTGAAAGAGTACTACCCAGAACGTTGGCTACCGACAGGCGAGCCATATGAGTTCACCACGAGGCCTACAGCTACACCACCAACAGAGCTACTGGATGAACTCCAGCGTATCAACGCTTCAATCGGCGTCCTTGGTCTGTACCACATCGATGATCAAAGCGGAGCCAAGAAAATTGAACGAACCGAGGGGCGCAAGAATGTCTTGAGCCCGTTCTTGGACGATAGCACCCTTCACCAAGCTGACTACCTCGAAACAGGGTGGAATCTCGGGAAAGGGGACCCAGTCACTCTGGCATGCGTCATCACATGCGACACGCGCACTACTCGTGGTAGCGCTGTTCACAAAGGTATGCATTCACTTCCGCTACATATTCAGCAACCCCATACTAAAAGCGTACCAAAGGTACTAGATCTCATAGTTGATGTGCATTGCAAGCTGTCTTCGAAACCTTTGCACATCCCATAGATATGGTCTTGTTCCATCTTCATCATTCCTCGTAATGGGTGACAGTATCGACCTCTGGTTTACAAAGCTGCACCCGCCACTCCCCTTTGAGGTGCCGTTGGAAGAGGCTGCGACTGAGTACTGGCAGCTCTTCTTTGGCAACACCTCTGCGAGTGATAGACTGTTGAGGACCCCAGATAATCCACAGAAACTTTTTATTAAATGTATATTTCAATACCAGACGAATAACTCTCAACCAAGTCCAATTGCCGCAACCATAACGTGCAATTCCTCCAAGCTTGGCCGCTCCCCGGGCTCATACCGCGTGCAGGCATTCACCACGGCATCCAAGGGTGCGGGGACGGACCATTCCACCAGGTTTGTGACTGGGACATTTGCGTACACCATGGACTTTATAACGTGACCGAGGTCATAGATGTCTGATTTTTCCGTCCATCCAGAGTCTAGAACAGGCCGACGGGAAATTTCAGGCGCTAGGCGATTTCCCCACCGTCCCTCAAGGTCGCAGATAATTAAGCGCGCTCCATCGGGAGAAAAAAGTAAGTTGTCAAGACGTAGATCGCGGTGGACGATTCCGAGAGAATGGAGGCATTTGAGACCGTCAATAAATTGCAAGATCCAGCTTCTATAGGCCAAGAGCGAGTCGTTTAAAGCCACAATCTTAGCCCTAGGGGTGAACTTCGGAAACACTAATTGCCCACTGCATGACCTTCCTAGGAGTTGAATGATGTGAGGTGAAGATGGTGTTCCTGGACAGGTATCTCCTTGACATCTCAACAAGTTCCGAATTTCGCTTTGATAGGACCCCTTCTTCACGAAGTGTTGTTCCGGATCGACAACTATTAGAGGAAGTGAGTCAAGAAGGGCGGTGAGATCATCCGAGTCGTCTTCATAGGGTTCCGGCTTTGGCGCGTTTTGCAAAGCATGGATGTCATCGCCAATAATCTCGTAGTTGTCCTCTCTCAGTGGTAGATTCGCACGTAGACGAAGGATATTGCCAGAGAGGGTGTCGACAATGTCAGCCAGCCGAATGCACTGTAATCGAGACTCCCCGCGTTCGTACCAATATGTGTGGTACGTGACATTATGAACCACGTCTACACTCAGATCGATTAACGGCGGACCGGATGGCGGTACTAAGCGGGTGGCATTACGCATCTTTGCATATTCGTCTCTTAGACGATGGACTTCCCGAGTGAACGTATCTATTTTGCTCATTTTTCGCTCCGAGGAAAGGGCAGGATAAGCGCGGGATGTTTGGCAGATAGGCAGTACCGTACTAATAATTTGAAGAGCAGAGTTTTCGGTACTGAGAGCGAGAACGACGCGCATTGTGCTATAATGATTGTAGCCTACCATAAAGCGGGAGGATAACGACCTGCCCTACGGCGGGCTGGCGGATATACTGTGGCAAGGCTCGACTTCGTGAAGACTTGGCTTGAACTACTAATTAAAGCTGGCTTGCATTACAATTGAATGGGAAAACGTGGGCCGCCAAAAGGAATATCATTGCTCTCCTAAGAAAATGCCAGTGTCCTAATCATATTTCCCTTGTCACGTTATGATGTGTGATCTGCTGATGATTTAATATCCAGGCCTCCCCCTAATGTGTTTAACATCGATTCCAATTCCATTGAATCTGTTCTCTTCGAGCTTGAGTGATTACGTTCTTCACACAAAATCGGCCCAGAAATGTCAATTTTGTTATCCATAAATCATCCTAAGTGCAATGACCCAATAGCGTATCCGATTATGATAGCATGGGCGATTTGACCCATTCGCAAGTGAAGGCCAATTCCAACGAGAACGACGCACCTTCATTCATCAGCTATCGCCAGTTTCGTGTGTGAAGAAGCTAGAGGCTGGACATAACAAGGACCGGCGATATTACGAAGTTACGGACGGTACTCAATATCCATAGCGTGTTGAAGGTGGGGGTCGGGAAAAACGCTGGAATGACAAGAGTTTCCTTGAAGATCTGCTCGGAAAGGAGTTTTAGGAAAATGGAGACATCAGAACAGAGTCTCTTTCTCCTCACTTCCTCGAACTAAGATAAAATGCATGACATCGCAGGGACCAGATTCTGATCATCCCACCTCAAGGCAAAGAGCAGTTATCTCTTTCGGTTGTCGAATGTGAAAACGGCCACCTTCACTGCCCGGGCAAATAAGCCACCGGCTCAACTTCGGCTTAATCCATGCTCTGCTCAGCTCAGCCTCATCCCAGGCCGACTGTCTCTGGTTTACCACTCTACTGCCAGCCAATGAACGAGCTGGGTGACGCCGGGTCATTTTTAGTGAGAGCTTTCATACCAAGCGTTTCGTGTAGTGCCGGATTGATGTATGTGTAGGAAACTTTTTCCTTGCCTTCCGTTTCCCATTGACTGACAATACTCGGAATAATAGAGTAAATAGAATACCTTTGGACCTTTCGCGGAATTCACGATAGTGCTGGGCAAAGGCCAGCTTGAGCGAGGTCTGGCCATCTTTTCCCGTACTGACCACAAAAGCGCCCTTTGTTTTTGATGCAGAGGGTAGTCAAGGGAGACAAGACGAGAAACACCAGCCACTGAGCATCCGATGCTGGAGGCAATCAGGATCATCGATTGCTGGTCATCATCGATGCAAGAGCAACCAGACTGGTGTGAGCTTGTCAGAATGACCGCCTTTCCCTCTCTCTTCTCAGTGCACGCAGACGTGACTTCAAATATCACCTCTGAAGCAACGTCTTTGCCTTCGACCGGACATACCACTGTCAAAATTTCGAGAACCATTTGCTATCGGTCAGTCTTCAGCCTTCGCGACGAACCACCCAAATATCTCTGATTTTACGATATCGAATTGCTATGAATTTGGTATACAAGAGTGGGGGATAATGTAAAATGTCGAACATAGACAACTACGAAACGTTGGTAGTCGAAGAGTCCATTATCTAGGACTGGGTGGCGAACGAGAAATACTCTCTACACGCTCTGTTCATAAAACTGCAGTATGGGTAGGTAGGCTCTCAGTCGAGCTCTCTTACCCTACTAATCGCGCCATAGACCTCCGGGCCAGCCAGAATGAAGTGAGCATCGCTTCCCCCATACCCAATGCTCGTCGCACCCACGCGGTCAGCCGTCTGCAGCGGGAGCGCCTTGACCAGCGGCTGCAGCTGCCGGTTGAAGTCAAAGCCCTGGTTCACGTCGCGCAGCTCCTTCGCCGGCGGGAGCAGCCTCCAGCCCAGCGCCAGAGCCCTATTTCCCTACAATGCAAGACTGACTTCTGCGCTCGTTCTCCGCCCAAGGCTCGCGTTTTGGCTCGTCGTTCTAGGCGCTTCTTTGTCTCTCTTCTGTACCGTCGGCTACCTTAACGCGTTTAGTGTCTTTCAAGAATGGTACCGTACATATCTCACCGGCTGTTTGCCCTCAGACATTTCATGGATCGGATCCATCTCCATCTTTCTGCTCTATGGCGGCTCGTCGGTGACGGGTATGCTTGTCGACAAGGTCGGCTCGACCTTACGCTCTGTTTTTGGCTCCATGCTGTTGCGTGCTGGCTGCTACATTGCAGTTACTCGTGCTCGCCGGTAGCATCGGTCTCACCTTCGCCTTATTCATGACGTCGCTTTGCACCTATACTACCAGCTCTCTCTGGCCCAGGGCCTGCTCATCGGCACTTTCATCCCCTTCCTCTTCGTTCCCGCCATCGCCGTTGTGTCCCGACGCCCAGCACACGGCCGTGGTCTGGCTCTGGGCATTGTCATTGGAGGCTCCTCTATCGGTGGCGTCATCTGGCCTATCATTCTAAACCAGCTGCTCAACCACGATGGTGTCAGCTTTACGTGGAGCATGTGTTCTGTGGCCTTCACCGTGAGTTCCCTGCTTAGCGTCACGTGCCTGGTTGTCGTCAATGTGCCCAAGGACAAGATCGCCGGCGGCGAATCAATGGCAAAGCGAGAGGAGACAAAAGCTGCGGTTGACGACAGACCGCACCGCACAATAATGGACCTGCCAGTGCCAACAGCGCTAGGACTGGCACGCGCGCCGAAGCCGTGGCTGGCGAGCCTGAACTCGAGCCGCCAGCAACATCACGCAAGACCGACTTCTCCATGCTCAGGAACCGCACCTACATCCTGTTAAGTGTGGGCTTGTTTCTCACTTACCTCGGCTTTTTCCGCCCCCTGTTCTACGTCTCCACCTATGCCGTCTCGCACGGCACTTCCTCGTTAACTTCGTTCGACCTTCTTGCCGGCCTCAGCGCCTGTTCCTTCTTTGGCCGTGTCACCCCAGAACATCTGGCGGACCGGCACGGCCACTACAACCTTCAGGTCATCTGCATCTTCTTGGCCGCCATCACCGGCTTCTGCTGGACGGCCGCTACGAGCCTGGGGGGCCTGGCTGTCGAGTCTTTGGCATATGGCTTCGCTTCTTGTGTAAGTTGTTTTCTTGATGACCAGAATGACTCCTGACACCTCGTCTAGACGGTCATTGCTCTGCACACTGCGTGCGCAGGCAAGATTGCGCCTCGACAGAGCCAAGGTGCCGCTGTTGAATTTTTGACAGGCATCATCTCCATCCCGTCAGTTTCATACCTTGCCATGGCGAGCAGAACATTGCCTGACATTTGACATAGGGCGCTTGTGGGGACGCCAATCAGCGGCCAGATTCTGGACCATTCCGGCTATCTCGCCCTTCCCATGTGGACTGGCGCCACTTTTCTTGCTAGAAGCGTGACAGTGGCGCTTGCGAGGCTTAACGCCAACAAAAAGCTGCCCTGCAAGTTTTGACCTGGAACATTCACTTTCATACTAATTTAGGAACATATCCTGATTTTAATAAGAGAAAAGAGAAAAAGAAAATCGAAAAGGAGTCAGATTAGGAGTTGGATTTAAGATCCGACCGATGCGAAAGTCTGAGGGGTCTTAATTTCTGAATTTAGTGAGAGAGGGCCAGGCAGGCGGCGTAGCCGGAATTCGGAAGCGATGTAGCAATAACCGATAGAGCCAATGTATGTGTTGTCGAAGGTGAAAACAACCACGTTTATTACCCAGGTAGGTTAGATCTCTGTTAGGCTCCAAAGGGTGCCACTGGGGCCCAGGTAAGTAATCCAAGCCAATTTGCTTGTTGACTTGCTTTCGCCAAATGGAACCTAAGGTAGGTAGGTAGCTCAGCGGCTTCCACGTGCGACAAATGCAGGGTGCAGCCCTCTCACTAATTTTAGTATACGCAGGGGTCTCGCGCACTCCAGCGTTCAACCTCCACTTAGCGAATAATCAGCCCAAATTCCTACAAAACATTCCATTAAGTTCGGTCCGGTCCACTTTACCTCGAAACGTCAAAGTTAAGCGATTCACGGGGTCAAATGAGCCTTGAGCTGCTGGGTACATTGCCTGATACCTCTGCCATCTCCCGAATGGTGGAGACGATAAGCCACGTTCGTCCCGTACTGCTTTGCCACCAACAGGCACAAGGCATAGGGAATCCAGGATGTAATTCAGAATCCCATGACTCGGAATTGCCCTTTCATCCTACAATCTGTTACTTGCAGCTCGTGTCGTCGCGTGGCTCTGTGGTGAGATGTTATCCTATCGATTGTTCAAATGCGGTTGCGCCACTTCGGTAGGCAGATCTGGACTGCGCCGACTTTTCCGACCTTCTAAGACATGGCTGAACGCTGTCATTTCCTCACTCGGCTTGCTTTTCCTTCGCCTGTACATGAAGAAAATACGCAGTCCTCACTTCTCACCTCATCCAAATTTTCGTTGATCATGTGGCATTCGGATACGAGCTTGCTTGCTGTCTTTCATAGCTATTTTAAGATTTATCGGAACATCTGCTATGAATTCTCGCAAAATCGGCGCCCCAGCTTGTCTCGTATCCCAATCCTTTCGCTTGACCGAAACGTTTTTGGTCTTTGCACTTCGATTTTGCCGTATTCTCATTGCAACAGGTAGAAGCCACTGTCTAGGTAGCGAGTCGCTCCGGTGGTGATCAGGAACAGGCATCCAATCATCACTTCTCCTAAGATGGTAATTCCAGGAGAAAGTCAGCGTTTTCTCCTGATGCTTACATTGATCAGCCCATCTACTGACTCTTCACCATTTTTACTACCATATTTGCAATTCTAGGCAGTCAACACAGCGGGTCGAAAAAGGCTCTACACGGCTGGCATGCGGCTCGTCTTTCAAAGCCATTCTTGTTGCTCACATGCTATTTCGAGGAAACGGGACGGGTCGAGATTCTTTGCTCGCTATCGCAATGATACTCCGAGTATTCCCAGTAAGCTAAGAAAGGGCCAGAATGGGCACACATTAGTTCCGTATCGCTTCTAGGCTCCGTACGAGACTCAGCCCGTGAGTTTGGAAAGGATATAAAAACCCTCATGATCACCTAAGTCCTTTTCATTCAGCAGTGCACGAGAAAGCCTGTCTTATTTCTTCTTGGCTCTACTTGGCCCTCGTTTCTTGGTTACCCACAATCTTTCGTTAAATTTATTCCCAAGTCTCATTCGTTACTTGGTCCCAGAGCATTGGGCTTTGATCCAAAAGCTTCAATAGCGCCATGGCACTTTCAACTAGTTTTTTGAAGAGCGTACGCGCGCTGTCGATCGTTTTCGCTGCATCGGCTACGATCAATGGAGCTTCTGTCCTCGCCGCCCCTGCTGACAGCACTTCTTCCGCGAGCACTTCAGCCAGTTCTGCTGGACCAGACATTCTGAACGGAGTGAGTAGCCTGGTGAATGCCGTTTCCCAGGTACAACAAAACGGCAACACGACTTTGGGGACTTTGAATGCTCCCCAATTGCCGGCCTTCCTTACTGGGCCTGGGATCCCCCTGCCGCAAGGCTTTCCCTGGGGAAGCGCAAATATCCAGACAAATGCATACACCAGCCCGCCAAATACTGGCGTCACAAAATACTACGACTTCACGATATCGAATGTAACGCTGAAGCCAGACGGTGTTCCGCGTGACATGTTGGTGGTCAATGGCCAATTTCCCGGGCCTACCATTGAAGCGAACTGTGGGTCGACTCTACAACCTTCATGAGGCTTAGCTAACAATACTTGTCTAGGGGGCGATGAAATCCAAGTGACCGTTCACAATGACCTGGAGACCGAAGGCACTGCCCTTCATTGGCATGGTCTGCTTCAGAAAAAGACGCCTTGGGAAGATGGTGTCCCCGGAGTTTCCCAATGCCCGATTGCTCCCAAGTCCACCTTCACTTATCGTTTTCAGGCCGATCTATACGGCACCTCTTGGTACCACAGTCACTACTCTGCTCAGTATAATGCCGGTCTTTCTGGTGCTATGATTATTCATGGACCTAAGAACGTCGACTATGACATTGATCTTGGGCCTGTCGTTCTCTCGGACTGGTACCATATGGACTATTTTCAGATTGTCGAACAAGTTATGAACAAGAGTCAACCCCCTCCGAGATCCAACAACAACCTCATTAACGGCAAAATGGACTACCCATGTGCTAAAAACCCATCTCTGCCGTGCACACCCAACGCGGGTATCTCGAAATTCAACTTCCAAAGTGGAAAGACACATCGCCTTCGGCTGATCAACGCTGGGTCTGAAGGTACTCAGCAGTTCTCCATCGATAACCATGAGATGACTGTGATGGCCAATGATTTCGTTCCAGTTCAGCCATACACAACCAAAGTTGTTACTCTCGGCATTGGTCAACGTACGGATGTCGTTGTGAAAGCCACAGGAAAGCCTACGGATGCGGTCTTCATGAGGTCCAACCTCAACAACACAGGATGTTCGCTCAACGACGGTATCTCACCACTAGCTCTAGCTGCAATATACTACGAAAAAGCCTCCAAAACGGCTAAACCCACAAGTACGATGGATGTCGCACTACCGGCTACGTGTCTAAACGATCCTTTGACTAGCACTGTCCCCTTCAAAGCCATCGCGCCGCAGCCGGTCACTGAGACTATCGACCTGAATATCAACACCATCATCAACGAGACGTCCTTCCTCTTCACTGTCAACAACTCAACCTTTCGGGATGACTACAATGATCCCACTCTGCTCGAGGCCAAGCTTGGTAACCTCACCTTCGATCCGCAGAGGAACGTCTACAATGTCGGCAACAGCGGCAGCGTTCGATTCATCGTCAAAAACTTCTTCGTCGGCGCCCACCCCATGCATATGCACGGACACAACTTCTACATCCTCCAGGAGGGCTTTGGCGACTGGGACGGGACGATCGTTAACCCAACCAACCCCCAACGACGTGATGTCCATCTTCTACCCGGTGCTCAAAACAGCACCACGCCGGCGTATATCGTAGTTCAGTTCGATCTTGATAACCCTGGTGTCTGGCCTTTCCACTGCCACATCGCATGGCACGTGTCCGCTGGTCTTTATATCAATATTCTGGAGCGTCCCGCAGATATTACTTTTAGCCAGATTCCGTCTGTTATGGCACAGACCTGCCGTGATTGGGCTGCCTATACAAACACTCATATCCCGGACCAGATTGACTCTGGATTGTAAGCTGTGCGGCTTTTCGAATTTGGGCATCTGACAGGATTGGCGTTCTCGAGACAATGGATGGAAGGGATAGGCTGGCGCTCATAGGTGGTGCTATTTGCTATCGTCAAGGAAGAGCAAGTGTACTATTACAACACGGTGTTTGCATTTTGGTTATGGTGTGACTTGGCGCCGGTGTTTGATATTTTGACTATACTCGGCGAGAACGCTTACATAGTTCTCGCATCGTCTTCCTTGATTTGTTTCATCTCGCAATGACATTCTCAAACTCTCCAGTAATTCGTTTACAGTATCTATTCAATCACATTTACAGGTGAACAAGAGGAGTAGCGGGCGACGCTTGTTGTATCTAACGATATTACGCATATTGATAATGCCCTATTACCACAGGAACAAATGATGCCAGAATTCCGCACTGGTTGCTATGTACAGTTGTCATTGTAACGAATCCCAATTATCGGCGTCTCAAACCAAGTGATCAGTCAAAATCCGGAAAATTACACTTTAGATGCCACTTTAGATGCCATATGAGGCGGGCAAAAGCGAAGAAAACCCAATTCTGACAGCCTGGGCAATTCAAACCGCTCGCAGGTGAAAGCCATAATTTCAATGAAAATGACACCACCTTCAATTCTTCATTTTCCATCTATTGCTACTTCCTTGTATAAAGACGCTAGAGACTTAGAGACGATAAGGACAGGCGATATTAAGAAGTTATGGATAATATTCAATACCCACCAATATTAATAGCGATAGTCTGGCCTATGTTTTGATTCTAGCGTCTTGAAGGTGAGGTTCGGAGGAAACGCTATTCAGAACCCCTTCGAGGTTTGGTTGGAAAGAAAACTGGAGGTATCATCCTTCTCCTCGTCTCCTTGAACTAAGACTATACTGGTAGATTAGTTAAGAACTGCCTCCGTACACAATAAAAGGGCTATTACTGAGTACCTTAAACCCATTATGAAGAGCTAAGACTATTTACGTGACATTGCAGGGCTCATATTCTAGTATAGTACTCTAAGGCAAAGAGCATTTATCTCTTTTGCTTACTGTTCGACTTCAAATGTTCCGACCGTTCGACACTAGAATGAACAACGTTTGATTTCAACTTTCTCAATGCATTCTGCGTTCAGGATGACAAATTCAGACATTATTGCTTGCCGGACAGAGGTTCTTAATCATATGAATAACCCGCTTTTGAGGCCTTTTATGACATATTGTGGTGGATTCTTAGTTTCAAATGGTGAATGGTGGTATTCAAAAAGTATCCTGCGGGAACCAATACTACCTGAGGAGAAGGTTTTGTTTGTATTTTTATTTTTGCTCGACTTTGAAGCCAAATTTCGCGAGTTTGAGTTCATTTTACTCACCCATATATAGCATGAATTCCATTTGTAGCTTGAATGCTTGAGTTAAATGATAGAATCTAGCAAATTTGAAATTTTCAGGGGCCATGACAATTTTGGTAGGATGGCTGGCATATCACGGAAGCTGCCGGTTAGAGTCAGGGGCATTCTGACTTTTTGAGAAGCGCGCTGCGCGCTGTTGGCTTTGATTACAAGGGGGACACAGATCCATAATCGGAAACTTTGATTGGTCGAGTTCCGAAGTCATGTTTCATTGCGAATCATCTGCGTTGCGGCACAGTTTTCTCTTCCATCTAAATATCACCTCCTCCCCAGCTTTTCTGACTTGCGACAGATACTTCCAGTTTCTTCCGTGCCACATTCCTTCTTTATGACAATTATATTGATTTGCCCACTTCATGGTAATATGGCACGCATCTAGAAGTATATAATTCAACAATCCTTTTCCTTATTGGTGCCCTTTGAAAATTATAATTCTGGTGGAAAATTCGGGCATTTAGCGACGTGACGCGGCACATAACAAGATATCTGAAGTACTCACCCTTCGATCTGTCGCACATTAGATCCATAGAGTGCCTGCAATTTACAACGACAGCTCTATGATCGGGCGATCCTTGTCGGTATAGGGTCGCTATAATATACAGTGGTGTTGAACCGCATCTCTACAACCACAATAACGAAATGGAAATAAAGCGAGATCCGACGCCCAAAAGCAAGTACATTACGGTCATGGACAATCTGGGCAGAAACCCCGGAAAAATGGCTATTCCTGGGAAATTAAAGAGTTTCTCTGTATGTGGAATACGTTGAGAGCTACTTCACTTTGCTAATCATAACTAGCGCCTTGTTGACCTGGCCTCTTGCAGTTTGGGGATAGATTTAAACAACGTTGAGAATGTGCACTTTCATCCGGAGCAGGGTCGATGCAGTGGCAATCCAACCGTAGCATCCTCACTCTTTGATCTTAGTGACGGGCAAGAGGAGATGGCTTGTGACAGCGTTTGCTTGTACTTTTGCTATCAAGCAAAACAAGCCAGTCTACTTGGATCGGACAGTAACAACCCGGCGCCAGGCTCCAAGACAGCTCCTATACTTATCGTCGACGATAGTGCGGGACAAAACGACAATTCCCAGATCATCGCAGATATAACGGATCGCAGGTCCTCAGACGCGACCTCAGGAACTACCGTCTCGAGTAGTGAGCCAGCCGCGCAGGAGCTAAGTGCCGCACAACCTGAACGTCTCTTGGTCCGGCTCAAAATTCCCCAAGGCAGTAATCTCAAAGAAACACCGGGTAGTTCTTCAGGTCGCATAGAATGCACCAGTCCAGCCTCTGAGGTCTCTGAATTACCCCCATTGAATGATAGGGTAGGAGCGCCCTCGCTCTTTATTTATTTATTTTTTTTTTTTTTGAAGGTCAATCTCATCACTAAGCAGCAATTAGATTCAAAATACCGCATATGAAGATCGGCCTGATACGATTCGCAATCTCCAGCCCACACCGATTTCTCATGCTACTGAACGTGCGGCAGAACTTCCGCAGGTAGATGACGAAGCGATTGAAGAAACAACTGTGACCAGAGTCACAAATGAGACCGGATCGACGAGAGCAAGGTACGACAGAGACATGCAATTGAACAGGCATGAAAGAAATCAGGTGGATTATAGCTATGACGCCATCTCCGAGACGGGTCTCTCTGATACCGGGCACGAAACCAGCAGTACCCAGGTCGAGGAGTCTAAGCCCGGGACGGGTGCTACGCCTCAAAACATCCAGATTCAAGACTTCGCGAAGATCTTGCGTGAACACGGAGAGAGACAATTTGGCAATCCGTATTTTATTGTCGGCGAATTGATGAGTTTTATGACACCGAGTGATTGCCGGCGCGGCGCAGTGATAGCAAGATGCTGGTCCAGAGTCAATCGTATCAAGCTTCTCTTGGTGAATTTCGATAAGCGAGGGATACCTTTGAAAACGAGACGCCCTGATGATCTACCGACGTCACTGGTCGAAAGGAACTTTCCTTTGCATCAGCATGAGATTCAATGGGAACAAGGGTATACTCCTGAATCCGACGAAATGCTTACACCTCGTTGGACATGGCTTAAAAACAAGATACTAAGTCAGCACCACCAAGAGCTCAGCACGGTTGACGAGATGCGTCGCGAAGAATTCTCCCAAAGCTCGTCAAGCATACGTTGCCAGCAGCGCCAAAGCCGTGAATCCGTAAGTGAAGCAGCCAGTTTATGGTCGCCGACCTCATCCTCGACTGGTCTATTGCAGCCCGGAAGACTATCTGCGGACAGCCCCAGAACTCGAAAACCTTCGCGAGGTAAACCAGGACCTAGTAAGATCGACCGGGACATCAATTCATTCGCTGAAGGTCCATGGAACGTGGGAAGAGAAGAGCTCGAGAAAGCCTTTGGCAGAGACGCTATCGCGTCGTGGCGTTTTGTCAACGGTCTTATTGAGCTTTCCAAAAAAGTTCGAGATTTTGAGTTGGTCAGGAATACAATTCTTGAGGCGAACAAGGCACGTATCGCGCTTAGGAAAACAAATGGGCGTTCGGAAATTCATAACGAACGTCTCAAACTCCGCGATGTGCGCAAGGCTGGCGAGATAATCGCTAATTCGATGAAAAACGACAATCTCCAAGATATTGAAATATCCGAACCGGTGGGTAGAGCAGCGAGTAGCTTTTTCTAAGAGTAAAAGTAATATTATCTTCAAGAAATGAGTTTGCGAACTCTGCGCTGGGTCAAACTAGATCAGGGCCTTGGTAAGATGTACGATTAGCCGACGCTGGGACGTTTCTTTCGAAAGAGCGGTCGCCGGAACGGTGGCGCAATTGGGTTTATAAAGCTTGTGTAATGTATACTCTTTCGGAATATTTCATTAAGCTCAACAGCTTGACTTGACTTTATCGAATACGCAATGGATGACTTTCGTCCCTCTTCACCGATCAAACTCCAGCAGAAGGAAGTCTGCTTTACTGCGGGAGATTTTAAGACTCCATCATACGGTAAGCGAGTTGTCTACTATAGAGCGCTGCACAGTACATCTTCGAGAATCGGCATTGTTGTGACGAGTTTCTGAGGCTGTTAAACTGTACGAATTTTTACTTTAGCAAACCCACGTCAAGGAGCCCTTGAGAATCGCTGCTGACAGGGAGACTTTGGATGCTTACTGCTTTAAACCTAATAGATCCTCCAAATTGGCCCTGCGTGACCTGCGAAGGAACCAGGCTCTATGGAAAAAAGTCATTGGCATCAGCATATTGAGACCAGGCCGTTTAGATAAAACAGGAGGCACCATGTTTTGGGCAAGATGTTTTGGTGGAATGGCAAGACTGTCAAAATTTTGAGCTGTAGATACTAAAGAGCGAGCTCTAGAACTCTCTTGGATTTCAATCCATCTGAGATGTCTCGCGGTTTTCCTTGCCTTTAATTAAAGATGCATCCAGACACGATTGGCTGTTCTTGACAATTTTCTTTGCGGACGCGATTACATAACCCGGACTTACGTAAACTACCAAATCTCCTGCAAGTGGTGCATTGATCCCGGATCGCAGCTAGTGAACCTCATCCCATCCAAACCAGCAACAACCTCGCGATTCCCGGCCATTGAATACGTTACTCTCTATTTGAGATGCTCTCCAACCGAGCTTTCACCCAAGCCGTGCGGGCTTCGGCTCAGCGTACGCCAATCGCTACACGGGCGGCCATTAGGAGCTATGCTACACCTGCTGCTGGGGCTCCCTCCACCAAGCCACCTGTAGCCCTCTTCGGCCTGGACGGAACGTATGCAAGCGCTCTGGTATGTTCGATATCTCAACTTGGATACATTGGGACCGTTCGGCGGCGTTAAAGATGCCATTACACCTGCTTACAATGGACATCTACAGTACACGGCAGCAGCAAAATCATCCGCCCTGGACAACACCGCAACCGCCATGCAGAACATGTACCAGGTCTTCAAGCGAGACGAAAGACTGCAACGCGTTGTTTCCGTTCCGACCCTCTCGACCGAGGACAAGAAACAGATTGTCAACGAATTGCAGAAGCAAATTGGTGGTGCGGACAAGAGCGACACGGTGAAGAACCTGTTGAACACGTTGGCGGAAAATAACCGATTGTCGATATTGGAAGGCGTGTGCGAGAAGTTCGGTACTCTGATTAGTGCGTATCGGGGAGAGGTGGAGTGCACGATCACCAGTGCTGCTGTAAGTGCACGCGCATACGTTGGATTGCCCGGCAAAATGGCAGATGCTGATAGCGCAAATAGCCTCTCGACGCAAAGGTCATTCGACAGCTCGAGGGCGCGATTGCAAAGTCCCAATACGTTGGACAGGGCAAGAAATTGAAGGTTGTTCCGAAGGTCAACCCAGACATCAAGGGTGGGCTTGTAGTCGAGATTGGTGACCGGACGATCGATGACAGCGTTTCTTCCAAAATGGCGAGGATGAACAAGCTGCTTCGGGATACTTTGTAAATACCAGTGGAAGTCGGCATGTACTATTTGGAGCTCGGTACTAAACAACTAAAGACGAATTTCTACATTGACTTCGAATACCTCAAGTTTGTCTCGAACTAGCAACCTTACACTTGCGACTTTGAGATCCCAAGAATTTGATATTGTACATTGAACAATTTTACTATACATTGAGCCCTTGAGATGGCGGTGTTGTAGACGATATTCGTGCTGCTGTTTGCGGTAAGCTGGGAGTAGGTAATGATTTTCGCGGCCTTCTTAGCGTGGTCTCTGTAATTCCATTTCCAAGCTTTGTAATACCCATAACTGGCGGGTCACCTTTCTTAACAAACTCGTACACACCTGCTGAGTATGAGCCAACTCCTGTCTCACGGTGAGTCCGGTATGTATCTTTCAGACTTACCAGGCATCTTATTCCCGGCCAACCGGAACGCATCCCTCACGACCTGCTCGTGAACATCGCCTTTCAACTCAAAGATTATCTTCGACACTGCGACCCGGCTGGCCCAATGATCAAACGTTCCCTTCCCTTTCCCCATTCTCGATTCATTCCCACTTGTATACACTCCAATGTTCGCATTGATCCTCATGTATAATCGATATCGCATTCCTCTGAGTCTTCTCCGAATGGTATCCTCGCCATTGCGCAACTGAGCAGCGCTGATGCGTCGATCGTGGTCACGCATGCGCAGGCCGTAGTCACCCCAGACGACAGTGGTACCACGGACAGAGCCTCCTGTGGGGACGCGAGGCTTGCCTTTGCGAGACTTCTTACTTTCACCAGCTTTGGGTGCTAGCCAGTCGAGCGATTTTGGGGTCGTAGAAAAGTAACGAGAGGGTAGGGAGAAGGATATGGAGGAGTGTGGGTCTGATCTGAGTGTAAGTTCGGCAGCGAGAGAGATGGGATATTATCCTTACATAATTGCCGCCAAGATGATTGACACGGTATAGGAGAGCCGAAGCTCATCGGTATCCGCGGTGGAGGCATGACGGGCCAGTGTTCTCTGTTGTTGCAAGGTATCCGAATATGGATGGGTGATGGATTTGTGTCGGCGGATCATCGGCCAAAAGTGATGCGCGACTTTGCATCAAGTCGCGTCTTCCCCGACTTTCACGTCACCATTTCCACATTGGACCCTCTACACCATGCGGGCAGCTGCGCTCTGACCGAATTCTCTCCCGATCGATTTCTTGTACATCTTGCGCGAGCTGTATAACATGCCGTCCGATATTCGAAGCTTTTTTGGCGGAAAGCCTACACAGGCTTCCCCCGCAAAAACGCCCAAGAAAAATGATTCCGCGAAGAAGCAGACCAGAGGCAAGCGTAAGATCATAGATGAGAGCGATGACGATGAGGTTGTCGAGGTGTACGTCTTAAAAACCAAAGCATGCGCCTTCACTAATATGGGTATTCCAGTTCGAAACCAGTTACTCCAAAGAAATCAACACCAAAGAAGTCCAGGTGAGTATTGACCATACACTGGACAAGTTGGTTGCCTAGCTAAATTCTCGAACTATAGTAAAAAGGCAGACTCGCCTATTGGAGAGGCTACGACGTCCACAGACTACTTTGCCACGTCCAATAAGAACAAACCCAAGCGATCCGCCCCAGTTAATTCTAAACCAGCTGCCAATTCGAAAGCAGCAGAAACGCCGGTCAAAGCAAATGGCACAAAGGCAAAGAGTACTCCAAAGTCAAAGAACACACCCAATGGTCGAGGGTCGGCTCGTAGCAAGAAGAACAAAGGCAATAGCGGAGACGTCGCTGATGACGAGCTGCTTCGCATGGTTGAAGCTGCAGACGACCCTGATGAAGGAGACGACGTGTTCAACGCCGAGTTCAAGAAATCTGGCAAGGGCCTTGGCGATGATTATGAAGAGAGCGAAGAGGATGAGGAAGTGGTGAAGCCGAAGCGTGTCTCACGAGGTAAGGGTGAACAGAAGACTTTACCAAGGGGTGAAGATGATTTTGAGCTCGATGAGGACGTCGATATGAAAGATGAAGATCCGGATGACGATTTCGTGGTCCCCGATGATGACGAAGAGGTCACAATAGACAAGCCCGCGAAAGGCAAAAAGGCCAAAGAAACTTCAAGCAGAAAGCGCAAGTCGGAAGTTCTTGACGATGACGAAGAGCACGAGACGCCTAAGAAAGGCAAGGCGAAGAAGTCCTCTCCAAAGAAATCGCCGGCCAAAAAGTCGAAACAGGGGGATATCCCGGAAAGTGACGCAGTCAAAGCCATTTACGATAGCATTCCTCTTGTAAGGCCGCCTACGCCACCATCGGGTGGTGAACCAAAGAAATTCCAATATGGACAACATGCCAATGCTGGCCCTGCCCCAGCTCAAGGTGCAAAAGAGAGACCAGCCGGCGCTCCAAATTGCCTTGCTGGCCTGACTTTCGTATTTACTGGCTTGCTCGACACCATTGACCGGCCTGAAGCTACCGAGTTAGTGAAACGATATGGCGGAAAGGTCACGGGGGCTCCCAGCAAGAATACAAGTTTTGTGGTCCTCGGCAACGAGGCTGGCCCCAAGAAATTGGAAACGATCCGCAAGAACAACATCAAAACCATCAATGAAGATGGGCTTTTCGAGCTAATCCGTAAATTACCCGCCAATGGAGGTGATAGTAAAGCCGCTGCGAAATACGAAGAAAAGGCTCAGAAAGAGGCCGAAAAAGTCAAGCAAATGGCTGAAGAGATCGAGAAAGAGGAGCGTCGAGCAGGCGGTGCTGGAGGTGCTGGGGCTACCTCCAAGTCTGTGGGTGCGGGTGCAGCTAAGGGCAAGCAGAATACTGCTGCAGCCAATGAGTCTCGTCTATGGACTGTGAAATATGCTCCAACACAGACAACCCAAATATGTGGCAACAAAGCACAGGTCGAAAAATTGCAACGATGGCTAAGGGCTTTTCCAAAAAATCAACGAACGGGCTTCAGGCTTGCTGGGCCGGACGGTAGTGGAACTTATCGAGCTGTCATCATCCATGGCCCACCGGGGATTGGCAAAACTACTGCTGCACATCTTGTGGCAAAACTCGAAGGCTACGACATTGTTGAGAGCAACGCAAGCGACACAAGAAGTAAGAAGCTCGTCGAGACTGGTCTAAAAGGTGTCCTGAGCACGACGTCACTCCTTGGCTATTTTGCGGGCGATGGTCAGTCTGTTCAGGAGTCAAAGAAGAAGCTTGTCCTTATTATGGATGAAGTGGATGGCATGTCAGCTGGAGATAGGGGTGGTGTTGGAGCTCTTGCTGCCGTCTGCAAGAAAACGCAAATCCCCATGATCCTCATCTGCAACGATCGTCGACTACCAAAGATGAAACCTTTCGATTTTGTCACGTACAGTCTACCATTCCACCGCCCAACAACAGACCAGATACGGTCTCGAATTATGACCATTGCGTATCGCGAGGGCCTCAAGATGCCGGCTCCTGTCATTGATGCACTCATTGAAGGCTCGGGTGCTGATATTCGACAAATCGTTAACATGGTTTCCACTGCCAAGCTCGATCAATCAGCTATGGATTTTGACAAGTCGAAGCAAATGTCAAAGGCTTGGGAGAAGCATATCATCCTTAAGCCATGGGACATCACCAGCAAAATTCTCGGAGGCGGCATGTTCGCACAAAGCAGCAAGGCCACATTAAATGACAAGATCGAGCTCTACTTCAACGACCACGAATTCAGCTATTTGATGCTCCAGGAGAACTATATGGGTACGAATCCGATCCTGTCCAGCAGCTTCGGTGGCAGAGAGAAGACGCTCAAGCAATTGGAATTGGTGGACAACGCAGCAGAGAGCATCAGCGATGGTGATCTCGTTGACCGAATGATCCATGGATCGCAGCAACAGTGGAGCTTGATGCCAACACATGCGGTCTTCAGCTTCGTGAGGCCAGCGAGCTTCATTTCTGGAAGCATGGCAGGACACCGGACGGGCTTTACGAGTTGGCTGGGAATGAACAGCAAACAAAGTGAGTCGATATTCATCTCGAAACTACGAAATAAGGTTCTGCTCACAGTCATATCAGATAAACTCGCTCGTTTTGTCAAAGAGATCCAGGGCCACATGCGCCTTCGCAGCTCCGGTGATCGGCATGAGACAAGACAGCAGTACGTTCCCATTTTCTGGGAGCAGCTTGTCAAGAGACTCGAGCGCGATGGCAAGGACGTTGTACCGGAAGTCATCGAGCTCATGGATAGCTACTTTCTGACCAAGGAGGATTTTGACGCGATAATGGAGCTTGGTGTTGGGCCAATGGACCAGGAAAAGGTCAAGCTCGAGTCGCAAACAAAAGCGACATTCACCAGACTGTGAGTTCTCATGTACGGACGTCAGACGATTTTACAGATGCTAATGCGCTGCATTCAGATACAACCAGCAAACGCATCCCCTGCCATTCATGAAAGCATCCAATGTCGTCGCCCCCAAGAAACAGTCACGCGAGAAGCCCGACCTGGAAGAGGCTATTGAAGAGTCGGATGAGGGCGAAGTCGTCGAGGACGTCAAGGACGAAGATGAAGAAGGTGACATCTCGAAGGACAAGTACGTCAAGCAACCAAAGAAGAAGGCAGCAACCAAGAAAGCTGCAAGTAAGAAGCGGAAGAGTGATGAAGTGGACGAGGATGAGGTTGAGGACGAGGACGTCAAGCCAGCAAAGAAGGGCAAGGGGAAGGCGGGTGCTGGAAGAGGACGACCGAAGAAGACCTGAAATTGTGTGGGATGCGCTCGACGAGTCTACCAAATACGATTACCCCGATGTGGGCAAGGATTGCATTCCGTTACGATACCTACCTATCTACATGTATCACGACTAGCTAGATTTCTAGGGACATGTTTGGAAGGCCGATGAGCGCTTCATAAACATGTAGGAACTATCAAATACTAACTTTCCGACGTAGATACTCTTATCTGCACGAGCACTTTTAATGTCTTCTTAATTTGGTATACTATCTTCCATCCCCAACGCAGCCACATTTCTGCGTATGAGAAGACAATGCTTACTTGTTCGGCAAACGCGATTTAAGTTCCAGCTAAACCGTAAAGTTAAATAAGTTTGCCGTCACCCCTTTTCTAAAATAAAATAAAGTAACAATAAAAGATACTACTTGACCTAGAAAAATACTAATTCTACCAAGTTTCGAGAATAACTACCTTACTAGAACGCGCCTTTATATAATTAGCCTAGCAGATTTAGGTAATCGTTGTATTGATTAGGTAGGTGGTATGGCTCCGGTACATAGCTCCGGGCTGGTAGCGTCACCCCAAGAATAGCTTTGGATAATGTTTTCTCGTTACCAGCAGCAAGTTGGTACTTGGCAGATATCTCTACGGCGTTTAATCGCGGATTTAACAACCAATAACGAGCCTTTGGCAGACGTCCAAATCTTCGTGTCTTCCGCTACATTACCGGGTATAGCGAAAGTCTGTACCTTTTTGGGTGAGGTAGGACAGCCATCACTTTACAATCTTGGCTTTGCTTTCTTTCCTTGCCTCAGTCCACGAAAAGCAAATGTGATCTCCCGTCCTGCTTGAAACAGAAAAAGGATCACGAGCACAGTTGCAACCGTCAAAACGCCAATCAAAGCAAGTACACTTATCCACCTGCTCACCGGATAAAGTACATACTCTGGCGTGCCTTCCGTCTGAGAGTGGTAAGTGGCTAGCACAACCTGAAATGCACTTAACAATAGGCTCAAGAGAGCAAACACGAACAGGAGGGGGGCGAAGAAACGATTGAAGTATGCGTTGTAGTCTCCGTACATTTTCCGGAACGTAAATCTTCGGAGAATGATTTTGGCCCAAAAATTCAATCGTGAAAGCCGTAAGTCGCCAAAGCCGGAATTTGGAATACGAGGTTGCACAAAAACTGATGCAGCATGCACCTGTGCATTAGATTATTGATTTTATCTGCACGAGGAGGATCGCTCTTCGGGACCTATTCTGTGTAGTTTCTACTTACCCTGATGTACTCAATGGTTGTGAAAGTCAGAAACCGGGTTGGAGAACCTCTCAACAGGATACTGAGACTTCCAGGCCAACAGCGCTTTCGCTTCTATGTAGCTTCAGATCCAATTAGATATTATCGGTTGCCCTTAACATTCAAGCTCCCAGTGAAAGCGTGTCCGAGCGGACTCTCATCACTGGTCCATCCATTTACTAGGCTCTAGAGAAGATGCATCTGCACTCTTTGCCTTGCCTTCCCACACCATTTCACTAATAAGAAGCCCTGTGCCAGCGCTGTTTTGCATTCCCCATTCGTCGTGACCTGTGGCAACCCACAAGCCACGCATCTTGTCTTGCTTGTACCTTCCGACCATTGGACCAACCTCCTCGTCTTCTTCGTGCTGGCGAATCTGTGGTTTGTAACACGCTTGCCTCACAAGGACCTCTCCATCACGTATAGGGCCCGAGACAGCCCTTAAGGCAGACCACACATCTTCAACACGAGTAGGATCAATTTCAACATCCCCAGTTGAGTTTGGTAAGGAGACTGTATAATCATCTGGTCCAGAAGCATAGACGGTATCAAAGGCATATTTGCTGTCTGGTGGACGCGGATAAATCTCCGGAGAAATTACGTCTGAATAGTTTGCGCCAGGGGCAGCCGAGATCGAAGGGAAGAGAACGTGATTTGAGAGGTCGGAGGACGGTTTTGCAATAACACTGTGCCCTCGAGGAGTGAGTAGTTTAATACGCGGGAGAATACTTGGCGTCCATGGTCCAGCGGCTACGATAACGTCGGTTGCATCAATGACTTTCTCCGTGTTCTCAGAAGCTGTCATGTATGTGACGGATTGGATACTCTCCCGGTCTTTATCATAATTTACCGAGGAAGCTCTTCCATGGACCACAGTTGCACCCGCATCTTGCGCAAGTTTTGCAAGATTGGTGGTGTATAGGTAACTGTTGATTTGAGCGGTGTTGGCGGGGGTTCCTATCTCCCTGTAGGCCTTGAGTGCACCAGGAAGTAACCAGTTTAATGCTTTTGGTCTAGCGAAATCCTCTCCATTGATTGCTCGACTGCGATCAACGTTTTGCGCTTCTAGTGCGACCTCAGCCGCATGCACAGGGCGGTAACCCCAGAGTTTGTCGCCGTTGTGCTTGCGTGCTAGGTCTGCGTGAGTTCTGAAACTCAATGGCGCTAGACACTTTGGTGTAGCCCAAGAAGCGAGGAGGCCACCTGACTTGCCGGAGGAGCCTCCAGCAATCTCACTGGGCTCTATAATTGTGACAGAATGGATATTTGAGTCAAAATGGGCGTGGTGGGTCAAAAAATAAGCCGAAGAAATACCAATTGCACCGCCTCCTGTCAGATATTAGACAAATCCATAGCTAAATGCACAAGAAGATAAATTTTTGATATCCATAGAAATACAGAAGTCTTGCCATCCTATCTGAGGTAGGCTTCAATTTTTTGCCCGAGAAAAAGGAAAAAGAACATACTTCAGGGACTAGAAAATGAATCATACCAATAACAACAATCCTGCGCACCTCTGAATACGGAGTAAAATGCGACATTCTAAATGGGAGTTGCAAGAATTGAATGAGAGATTGTAGTAACAGCATTGAGTGCCTTACGATGCCTCCGGACCATAGCACCGGGGAATCTGAGCTGGAAGGAACGCCAACGGTTATGTGGGATACCGTATGATCGATTGCAAGTATAATTATTGCACAGCAGAGTTCAGGTAATGCATGACGTGGTGGCTTAGGATAGGATGATACCTAGGATCCCTGCTTCCCTTCTCCTCTGCATTGGCGCTAGTACGCATCGGACAGTCCATTTGACAACCACAGCCTGATTCACATGCAACTTAGGTACGCCCTGTTTTGACTTGCTTCTTCCCCCAAAGCCTGCAAATCCCAATGGATGGGTTGTGTTGTTTGCAGCCCCCATTTCTGCTAATCTCCGTGATATCTCCTTTAATTTTAATCCCCTGCGGAGAACCTGTTGCCTGTTTGGACTCTCAGGATAAGAGCGGCAAGCAACGTTAATACTCTAGGCTGATTCGCTCTTCATTTATATCTGAGACAGATTATGTTTCGGGTGTCCCGGGAGTTGATCCGTCGATGGTGGTCGACTGCGGATTCAGGCCTATAATGCCTACTCGTCTACCATTTTCCATGTCCGGTATCACATCTTACTGCATATTCAGCCCTATAATGCCTACTCGTCTACCATTTTCCATGTCCGGCATCACATCTTACTGCATATTTAGCCCTATAATGCCTACTCGTCTACCATTTTCCATGTCCGACATCACGTATCACTGCAAATTCAGCCAATATGGTATCCAATACTCCCACGCCAACCCATTGGCATTGATCAGCGCAAAGGCTGAATCTGCCTCGAAGACTGCACTTGGGTTCTTCTTCTGTGACAACAAAGATACGCGCAGAAAGACTGCGACCGTAATACTGAGAGGATTGATATATCAACTCATTTGTCAGCGGCCTGACCTTTGCTTCTATCTCAGTGATCAGTATGAGAAGCAAAAGGAGCAACTTTTTACCTCGCAAAATTCTTTGCATTCTTTATGGAGAGTCTTTCAGAACATAACGCGGCATAAGAGTTTCGAGACAGTCTATGTTGTGATTGATGCTCTGGATGAATGCGAAGATGAGTCAATTGAGAGCTTCTTGACGCTGCTGGATCCCGATTCGGATGTTGAGCAGGACTGCTCGCACTCGATACCAAATGACAATAAGACCAGATCGGGGCATGAGAAAGTGAGGTGGCTGTTGACGAGCCGAGATGAGCCGTTGATAACGCAGATTATGGCGGGATCAATGGAGATTTCTCTTGAAGCAAACCGAACACATGTTGAGGATGCGGTCCGCCATTTCGTTGATACCAAAGTGCTGCAGCTGCAGCGACGCAAGAAATATGATGCATACTTGGAGGATTGGGTAGCGGAAACTTTAAAGAGCAGGGCCGAAGGCACTTTCCTATGGGTCGCTTTGGCCTGTCGTGAACTTTCAAAGCCCTCTGTCTTGTTGAAAAATACGCGCAACGTCTTAGAGAAATTACCTCCCGGTATATTGTCGTTATACGAGCGAATTCTGGACCAGATCTTTAGCTCCGGAGATGAAGAATTGGTGGGTTACACGACTGCCATTCTTCGCACAATGGTCACGGCATTTCGACCCCTGGGGCTCAGCGAGCTGGCCGTCGCTGCAAACCTCCCGTCAGAATATCGCCGTGACGTGCAAGTCATGCAGGAATTCGTCAGTCACTGCGGGTCAATGGTGACATTGCGTGAAGACACTGTTTATTTTGTACATCAGTCGGCCAAGACATACTTACTCTCTCATGGAGGAAGAACATCCTCGCAAGACCCAAGACTTGACCACCAAGCTTTAGCAATGAACTGCTTCAGCTATGTTTGCGAACGGTTTCAAGGGGACACGGGCAATGTTAGTAGTTCACATGTCATGAGCGGAATGCTGTCAAATGTTCATATCGAAGACGGTTGTGATCTGGAATATCCTATCCTATATTGGGCCGATCATGCTTTACACTCACCGCAAGAAATCTCTGATCAATTTGACCTTTCGCTTGAATTTTTCCGTTCCGAGTCAAACTCACGACTGGCTTGGCTAAACGAATACTGGCAAAAACGGCACGCAAGATGGGAAGTGCAACCCTCGAAATTCACTACGGTCCATTTCTGCGCATACACCGGGCTTGTCACCCTCCTTGAGCGCGTGATTGACTCCGACAACAGGGCAGACATCAATTCACAAGACTCGCTTGGTAACACGCCATTACTCTGGGCTGCCAAGAATGGGCATGACCCTTGTGTGGATTATCTTCTGAGCCGAAATGCGGATGCGACATGTAAGAGCAAAGACGGGATGACTGCCCTCCAGTGGGCAGCTGCCAACGGATATGAAAGTATTATGCGTCTCCTTTACGCCCATGGCGCAAGTATAGAGGTGGTAGATAAGAATGGATGGAATCCACTCCACCGTGCCGCATACAACGGACACACGAACATTGTTCGCCTTCTTTTAGACCTTGGAGCCAACATTGCAGCGCTGGATGGCTCAACATGGACAGCTATGCATAGGGCAGCCACGATGGGTCAGGTGGATGTCATGCGCTTGCTCAGAGACAGGCATGCATCAATAGACGCACTGGACAGGGAAGGCATGACGCCCATGCTTCACGCCGCATGGGCTGGTCAGCACAGTTCTATCGATTTTCTCTTGAAAGCGGGAGCGGACATAAATTCTTGTGGCTTCGACGGCTGCACGGCATTACATAACACAGCATCAAACGGCCAAGAAGCAGCTGCTCTATTTTTGTTGCATCGTGGCGCAGACTTCGAGCTCAGACAGAACGGAGGCGGCACACCTCTCCAAAATGCTGCCTGGGGAGGCAACGTTTCCATTGCCAAGGCACTTGTTGAGGCTGGTGCGGACGTCAACTCCAAGGACGATGAGAATGAGACTGCACTCCAGCAGGCAGCATGGCGTGGCCATGCCGGGATTATTGAAGTTCTCCTTGACGCAGGGGCCGAAATAGATATGGTGAATGGCGTTGGCCATACTGCATTACATCAAGCCGCAAGCAGTGGGAAGCAGGATGTGGTCAGGATTCTGCTTGAAGCTGGTGCTAATCCTCTCGTGTGGGATAGGCATGGGCAAACGCCTCGCGCGCTGGCCGAGGTAAACGAGCAAGACTACACAGCCAAGCTGTTAAAACAAAGAGAGCGCGAAATAATAGAGTCAGAGTCGGCCACCGCGACGCCGACAAGCGCTGTTCACACCTTGGACCTCGCGGTCTGTGGGAAACTGAACATTGACCCTACTGTGTCAACCGTGCAGTTGCATCAAGCTGCGGGCTTTTTTGTGCCAGAAAAGATCACTACTATAATTGGCAGTCAGCCGAAAAACTTTTACATGAAGTCGGGACCAAAGAGCGATATGTTTGAGAGTAAGTCCATTTCAAATCTGGTATGGCATACTGAATTTCACACCTCACAGGTGAGTATATTGGTTTAGATCTTCTTCACCAAGCATCTCCTACACTTGTTCCTCGGCCTATTACCTGGGGCAAGCTCTCCAGTATGGATACATATTATCTCGTAACGGAATGGGTAGAAGTTCTCAAGCGTCATACAGGCGAGTCAGCATTCCCTACCGGCGCTGGTGTCGGCACTGGCCTTACGCTCGCACAAAAGATTGCGAAGTTGCATACCACACCGGCTCCAACACCTCCAGGACGAAGACGTCCAGCTTTTGGATTTCCGATCACCACTTACTGTGGTTCTACCCCACAAAGTAATACTTGGACTGATAGCTGGGCCAAATTCTACGCCGAGCAGCGCATAAGCTCTATTTGCCGTATCATCCAGGAAAACCATGGAACCGACGAAGATCTCGAATCCTTGGTAAATAAAATTATTACCCGAGTAATCCCTCACCTTCTTGGCAACGGGCGGCTTGGTGGGAAAGCTGGAATAAAGCCGGTTCTGCTCCATGGAGATCTGTGGGAAGGAAACAAGGCCAGGGGCAGAATTGATGGATTTGAGGGAATCGAGAGTGTTACCTTCGATCCCAGTCCTTGCTATGGACATAGTGAATTTGAGTTGAGTCTTATGCGCATGTTTGGCGGCTTCTCGGCCGGATTCTTCAATGAGTACCATCATCTGGTCCCTAGAACTGATCCAAAGAACGAGTATGAAGACCGACTTGAACTGTACGAGTTGTAAGTACTATATCCGTCATCCCATATCCCACAGTACACAATAGAGCCCACTCATACCGGGTATTTCTGTTAACTCAATATCCCCAGATATCATTGGTTAAACCATTACGCGATCTATAGTGGAGGATACAGGGATGATGCTATGGATTCTATGAAAAGGCTATGTAATAAGTATGCAAACAAATAGTAAAGAAACAGCTTGTAATAATATTGTGATGGGGTGGCATGGCTTTGCTTATTTGAGTACGGTGTTGCGAACAGGAAAGCTTTCTCTTAGGTGACAGTGGACATGGCATGGCGGCTATCATCTCATTCTCTATCATTTTCTTTTGTCAGGTTAGGCATTCTGTTGTTCCCCGGCACTGCGGAGGCGACAAGCTTCGGATTCTGTTTGCTATTACCTAGCTACCGAGCAATATCAAGCTGTCTGAGTCCTGCGCATTCTTATCCATGCCCGCGTATGTACTTCCATCTGAATCCAGCCACTACTTCGTAAGACATACCAACGGTCTATGAGAGTTCCACCCCCAGGCCACACTCTCCCCTCGCAATATCTTTATGTAGATGAATTTAATTAAAATGTAAAGATGGCCTAATTTCCATACGTTTTGCCTGCGATGGACCGAATCCTAGTTAAGTCAACTAGAATTAAACATGACTTGGTACCGAATAACTGATTTTCCTTTGCTTACGTCTCACCGCTTTTTCCACCTAGACAATCCTCCATAGATTCTTCGGCGAAGACCGAAGTGCTCTATGCCTATTCCATAAACTTGGTTTAACAGCATGTGATCGATAATCCTATACGGATTTATGCGAGAACTTGAACGAATACTTTTAGGCCCCCGGCGAGGACCCAAATTCGTTCTGGTGTCTGCATCCGGGTGGAGAGAAACTCCGTGATAAAATTTTCTTGAATTGAGGATGTCTGCTGCATTTAGTCAATGCGTAGTCAGTCGGAATTCCAACGGGCCGCCCGAAGGACTAGCGTACTAGGCAGTGCCTTTGAACGCGACCAGTATGGGTTTGACGGCAATATCAGAAATATCGGCACATAATAGGCTACTTTACCGGTCGTTGCGGAATGCTATTTTAATGGCGCTCGGAGAGTGACCAGCTTATTTCAGAAGAATACTGGTGCGCTATCTGCACAAATTCCTTAAAAGCATTTCCTAGTCACACTGATGAAAGCTCAAAGAAACGGCTAAAGTACAATGTGTAGAAGGAAGCTCTATTGATGTATCTACCAACCAGTTGATCACATTGCGACTACAATGCTGAGATGAAAAGAACCCTAGCAAATCTATTAGCACGCGTCAAAAGCAACGATAGAAATGCGCAGCGGCAATTTAGAGTATTTCAATCAGACATCCAAAGGAAGGAATTTAACGATCACCGAGCATCTAAGAGTAGGTTCTTGAGCGATGCCTATCGTGGAAACTGCGAATGTGGGAAAAAAGTTGCATCATAGGAGCAGTCATATGAGATAGAAGAGACAGGTGTACTGACCTCGAGTTCGACGCGTCCTGCCAGGCTCGCGCGCACAAAGTCTTGACACCAGCTTTGTAGTATGGAGATGTTCGTGTACAGCGATCTGGCAGGACGTGCGATAGGGCGTAATGCAGATAGGACAGGTGAAGGCGCAGGTAGGCTACAGAACGGTGAGGACTGCATGACGTTAGCCTCGATTCTCAGATGTAGCAACTTCAAGCACTCTGAATGTGTGAATAGAGATCAGACAAAGGTTACTGGCAAGTAGCAGACTGCTGAACAGTCCGAAAGATAGGTCTCAATCAAGGTCGACTCAGCTGGGAAAAGAAGACAATTTTTGTGGTGTCATCAGCAGAAAAAGAGCGCGAGGGCGGGGAGATGACGAAAAGAGACATACCGTATATGCTAAAGGGCTAAGGAAACGAGCTGAGGTGTGCTCTAGAGAGAGAGGGAGAGAGAGATGGAGTAATCAATAAATATATGGAGTATGGATGGGATGGAAATGATGGTGCGAGGAGGAAATGGATGCGAGAGGGGGAGAATGGCTGGAGCTGGGAGACTGAGACTAAGAAGCAGCCGCAGCCAACCGGAAAATGTCCGGGCGCCGGTCTTGGCCCGCTCCCCTGGCCGGATCACGACGACTCCCGCGCAATGCAACACCCAACCCTCCAAGTCTTCACCTCACGCCCACTGAGCCTGCACACCCATGTAGGACTATGCTCGTACACCGCGCACCGATGCGCCCACCTTTATGTTGATCGTCCTGTACATCGACCCGCTTATCGCTTCGCTCGCTTTCCTATCCCCCAGACCCGACCGTCGTGGGACGTGGCTGCGATCGAGCTCCAATGACTAAGTAGCTGCTGCTTACGTCCTGCAGTCTCTACGAACAAAAATCGAGAACTGGCACTTTTGATAAGAAAATTCTTTTTTCGGCTTCTGAAAACCTTTGAATAACGTTGCTGCGACTCGACGACTTCCGCGACGTTTTTGCGCACGTCCTGTGTTTGCTGTCTCACGAACTCGACTACTTCGTAACTTCGCAACGCATCTCTGAATTCGAGCAATTATAAAGTCTCGCACCACGCATCGACTTCTCTGCCCCTTCGAAGATTTTAGGATTCTCAGTACTGAGCGATTGCCGATAACCACTGATCACTCGACGTTTACGCTTGATGCTTGACGAATACCCTCAAAAAGAGACCTCGCGTATACGAATATATTCTGCATTCTCGCTCGACCGATAATAAAATAAACTCCGCTGTCTTGGCTTGGTCGAAGGGCAATCCGAAGCGTCGGAATTGCGGGGAGGGGAAGAGGGTTGATACGGGGGACGCCACAACATCCCACACGACAAGATGATGGCCGCCACATACCCCCCAGGCGCGCATCCCGGTGCAATGCAGCAGCCCGGAGCTCCCCATGGTCATCCGATGGGACCTGGCCATGGTCCGAACCCAGGCCAGCCGATGCAGCCGATGATGCACCCAGGTGTATCGGGGCCAGGCGGTGGGCCTCACGTCAGTCAGGCAGGCCCGATGATGGGAATGCAGCCGGGAATGGGGGGACCGGGAATGGGTCAGGGAATGGGTGGTGGAGGACCGATGGGTCCGAATGGACCTGCGATTCCAGCCATGAACCAGCAGATGCAGATGTTGCACCAACAGCAGCAGCAGCAGATGCAAGCGCGTAAGTTGACTCATTTCTTTGCACGCTCGTTAGCTTCAAATTCCCCACTCCGCGCCTACAGCCGTCCTGTTGTCCCGGGAAATGGAACGGAAAGATCCAGCAACCCCAGCGAGAGACTCGAACAGCCTTGGACACCCGGATCGTGAAGGAGTCTTGGGCACGCTTATTGTGAACTGGATTCCAAGTCTCATCAATTCAGGCCTTCGAGGTTCCGGGATATAGCTAAGACACCCCTCCCGGTAAACGGTTCATATCTGACGAAGAAATTTCCTGGTTTGAATTGGCAAGACTCTTTTCCAAAGCGGAATGTTCTCTTGGCCAGGCGGCGAATACTAATGGTTCCTTGTCCTGTATTCCTCGTCAAGCGGATCGCGAGCTCCATCTCTAAATCTTAGCAGGTATTGTTTGTGGTTAGGTTCACTCGGTGCGAGATCCCCAGGCAACGAGGCTCAGCAGACAGCTTTGCTCCGGCTTGTATTTCTTCTGGACTCATGTGATCACAAATCTAACTCCTGGGGAAATCACTACTCGGCTTTAGATAAACAAGAATATTAGCTCTCACGTTCGCAGACCGCGGAACCAAAATCCTTGGAGTCGCCGTCGCTGGAGATAACCCGCCCAAGAAGAGTACCAGTTGCCTCTGGATCTGGAATCACATGCCTCGAGGATATGCTTTGTTACGTGTTATATCCATTATGTTGTGTATTACTTCCTTTGAACTCTGAAACTAATTAGCAATCTTTTAGTTGCGGGTAATCCGCAGATGGCTGCACAAAGACAGCGACAATTGGTGATGCAACAACAGTTGCGACAGCAACAATATCAGCAGCAACAGCAACAGGCTCACGCTATTGGAATGAATATACCGAACGGTGGACAGCCTGGTCTCTCAGCACAGCAAATTGCGCAGTTACAGGCAAATCGTGGCGCTGCTGTAAACCTCCCGCCTCACTTAGCAGCACAGCAAATTGAAGCGCAGCAACAACAACAGCAGCAGCAGCAGCAGCAACAACAACAACAGCAGCAGCATGCCCAGCAACAACAGGCGCAACAGCAGCACCAGTCGCAACAACAGCAGCATCAGCAACCGCAGCGGCAAATTGCGCAACACAATGTGGGCATGCAGCAAGCCAGTTCACAACCAACTAACCCCGGACAGCAGGGCCCTCAGGGTCAGCAGCAAGCCCCCCAAGGTCAACAGATGCCAATGAGACCCCCCTCCCAAATGGGCAACCAGCACCATGAAGTACAAGGTCCATCTAATCCGCCCCAGCAGCAAGGCCCTCAACCTCCCCAACCTCAACCCACTCCGCAACCTCAAGCACAGCAGCCGCCGAGTACACCTCAGCAGCAGCAGCAACAACAACAGTCACAGCCACAGCCACAACAGGGAACTCCGCAGCAGCCGGGACAACCACAGCAACAAAACATATCTCAACAGCCGACCCCACAGCAACAGCAGCAGTTAATGGCTCAGCGGCAGCTTGCTTTGAAACAGCAGGCGTTGATGGCACGACAACAAGCACAGCCATCGACTGGCAAATATTTTCTGAATCTAATGCTGTACAGCGACCATCTCAGCAAGTTCCACGTGAGCAATGCCTTCCCGAAGTATGCTCTCAACGTTTTCTAATGAGCCTTTTAGGCAAGTCGACCGGGTCATAATGACCTTACGCAATGGCAACATTTCGTGGCCAAATTTTTCTCCGAGGACGGCATGTTCCGAATGCATTCGTGGTCCGCCAGGGACGAATCTACCAAACAATTCGACGTGCCAGCCCCTTCCATCCCAAGATTTTATTACACCCACTTAAAAAGCGGAGTGGAGTACATTCAATTAGCCTTGGAAGGCGGCCAAGACAAAGATCTTGGCAATGGTAATCACTATGTGGCGATGGAACGAGCAAGATTTACCTATGTTTTCCATAACGGGACCCAGGTTTGTAGACGCAAACCCAGATGTTGAACGAAAAACTGATGAGGACTTAGTTGATATATTCTGGTCGACTAACGGCTCTCTTCAATCAGCAGGATAAGTTTGAGCTCCTCGAGTTTGTTGGCCAAAAGCATCAGGAATTTATTCCCAGAGACCAGCTCAAAGCACTTTCGTATCAGCAATCTCCGAACCAGAACAGGTCTCCAAAATTAAGCAAAACAATGGGCAAGCAACGGAATCAGCAACAAGATCGAAATCAGCAGCAAGAATTAGAGACTCTGATTACATACTCATCAATACCGTCTGCGCCAGTCAGCGATTATGGCTTTACTGGTGGTGTTCAGTCATTTCTTGAGGTAATCCCAAGATCACCTCAGATGTTTTCCAACCATTCTAACTCGACTTTAGATTGGCGAGACGCTCTTCCACATGCGTGACTTTTTTGAATTCACGCACGACAACCCCAACCTCACACCCAGCCAAGCTCTCCAGAAGCTCGTCTCCACCCTAAACCAGCAAGGGACTCAGCAAGTACCCGCAGGCTTCCAACACGGTCCAAATGCTCCCGGCCAAATGCTCCCCAACAACGTCCCCGGCCCGAACCCCCAGCAAACTCCTTCCCAGCCGCATCCCGGTCTCCCCGGCGCCGCCACCGCCCTCAACGGACCCCCCGGTCCCGGCGGCATCGCCGGCCTCCAACAACAACCACACCCCGGCGGTCCACACTCCGGTCCCCATTCCGCCTTCGCCTCCCCCGCCCTCTCCCACATGAACCTGCCCAACAACACCAACTCCCCGCACATGAACCTCAACCCGAACCTCCCCGCCGCCCTGCAAGCCTCGAATCTCAATCCCAACGCCGGCGGTGGCGCTGGCGGCCACACGCCCAGCCCGGCTCTGGCCCATATGCAGGCGCCCGCCATGGCGCTGCAGCATAGTGCGCAGGGCAGCGGTGCGGGGAGTGCGCAGGCGAGTCCGAGCGTGAATCATAAGCGGCGGAGGCAGTCGGCGGTGAAGGTCGAGGATGATGGGTCGGGGCCCGGGGGTGGAGGTGCGGGAGGAGGGGGAGGGGGAGGAGGAGGGGGTGGACCGGAGATTAATGGGACGGGGGCGAAGGTGAAGCAGAGTCCGCAGGTGGGTGGGAAGCGGCAGAAGGGGAATCCGAATTAGTGGGATGAAGTTGAATGGTTTTTAAGGTGAGGAGGAAGACGAAGGGGGGGTTTTATCATCCACTCTCACGCATCCTGGCTGAGATGGGACAAGCATACAGAAAGAATCTACGTCGTTGGATGAGCATCCGAAGGTCGGCTGTCTTTTTTTTTTTTTTCGAAAAAGGAGTTCTTGAGAGGGAAGGGAGTGTGGTTTGGTAGCGGGGGGGGAGTTCGTCACGTATCTTTTTTTGACATATCCCGTGGCTCTGCACAATCCCCAAACCCCCATTCTGGTTTTTGCGATGCCAGTCCGTATAGCGCCGTTTTGTTTGAAATTTCCCCGCTGAACGTTTTCTTTTCTTTTCAGAGGCTCAAGCGTGGCGTTCCTCTGCTCCCTTATTGTTTTTCCTTTTTTTCCTTCTCTTTTATGGAAATCGCCTCGGCCTGTTGGGGCCAGAAGACTTCATGCGCATATTCCTGGCAAGATACTCAGCGATATTGGTGATGTCGTACATCTAGAGAGGCCGGGTGGGGATTTGGAGGGGACGTGGATGGACCGATTTAGTCCTGCTACAGGGCTCTGAATCATCTGATTCAGAAACATGCCTATCGACAAGCCACGGCCACGGCCGAGGAGCGGAAGGAGCAGTGCTGCAAAAATGGGCAATGTGGTTGGAATGGCTGTTGCGTCCCGCTCTTTCTAGAGAATGGGGATCTTCGATAAGACAGAGGAGACTTGGAAGCTACATAGTTCATAATGACGGTTGTATTATACCTTTCAAGACGTCCTTATTTTCTCATCTTTTTGCCTTATGACTTGCTCAACTGATCACATTCGCTCGCCAAGGACCACCTGAAAATTGGGACGGGTTGATGGCCGAACGTCGGGATACTTGAATCATTCAGTAGAAGGGTAAGACAAGTAGCATCGGAAAATATCGTGTAGTGACGGTAATATTTCCATGAAATTTGAACAAATGAACGAAGATGATTCAGAAAATGCGTCAACAAGAAAGGGTATATGTACATGGTGAACATTTTCAATACATCGAAACCGGCTCATGCATAAAGACAATAGGCACAAGAAGAATCAGACGCCTCGAAACAGCTTTATGCAATTTTCTCTCGCACTAGCTTTGCATTCAGCTGTCGTACTATTTCTTGGTCGTTTTTCTCCTCCGCATACGAGAGCGGCGTCCGACCGAATACATCTTCCAAGTCGGCTTTGGCATCTTCTCGCTCCAACAGCAGCTTCAAAATGCCCTGATCACCTCTGCCAACGGCATAAAAGAGGGGTGTCCGATTAGCATTATCCTTGGAGTTAATATCCACATCCTTCCGCTCCAATAATAGCCGTACTATCCCCTCGTGGGCCTCCCATACTGCATAGAATAGCGGTGTCCAGTTTTCTTTGCCTTCCAAAGCCTTGGCATATTTCCAAACTGTTCGCGGAAGTTCTAAACCTGTCCGGTCATCTGGTTGGTACGACGACATCTTCGGCGGCGCGAATAAGTTGAAATCCTTGGAGTCGGCCTTGATGTCCTCTTGCTGTAGCAGGAGTCGCACGACCGCCTCGTGTCCTTCTAGAGCGGCAAATGAAAGTGGCGTCATGTCATTATAGTTCTTCGAGTTCACATCCACATCGTTTTGCTCTAGGAGAAGCCGTACCGCTCCCTCGTAGCCTCGTCCTGCCGCATAGGATAAGGGTGTCATTTTGAACTCGTCTCTCGAATTGGCCTCGATGTTTTTCTGCTCGAGCATAAGGCGAATCATCTTCTCCTGCCCGCCCTCTGCCGCATAAGATAACGGTGTTCTGCGGGCTCGATCCTTATCGTTGTAGTTGGCGCCGTGCTTCACGAGCAGTTTTGCGGCCTCGTAATGTCCGTAGAACACGGCAACGGCCAGAGGCGTCTCACCATATTCGTTTGCTTTTGCCGCAGCTTTTTGGAACGGGTGCTTCCACCACTGTTTTCGCCGTTCTTCGAGCAGTCGCTCGAGCCAAGGGACGATTCCGAATCGGGCAGCGAGATGCAGTCGCGACCCTGCGGACCGTTTACTCATATAGCCGCGCGACCAATTTCTCGCTCTACTTTTGAAGGCATCTTCCCAGGTCCCCAGTAGAATGGACTTGTTTGAGAAGAAGGATTGCGAATGATCAAGAAGTTGTGACGCGTATGAGCTGCAGGCCCTGGCGTGTTCAGGCCAATTCAATGTAGCATACTCAAGTAGCGGGTGCTGTTGTAAGTATTGTTCCACATCATTTTTGTTCACAGCAATACTTTCCACGCCTCGTTGAACCTCTTCCAAGCAGCTTTGTGCAATCTGCAAGTGTGCCGTTTCCGGGTCGACCCGGAATCGTTCCAGTGCTGGGTCTTCGTCCCGCTCTTTGCGCAATAGGTAGTCCCGGGCCGATTGATGAATGATTTGAACCTCGTCTTCGTATATCTCGAGGAAAGGCCCACACAGAGACACTCGATCGCGTATGCTCTGATTGACGGATAAGTTTTCGACTCTCTCCAGCCGAACCGCGGCTGCGAGTTCGTTCAGCTTGAGGGGTCTAACTGAGAGAGTCACCCACTTCAGGATCTCAGCACTCAATTCCCTTTGTTGGCTACTGATATCAAGTATCATGCGGTCGTAAAGGGCGTGCAGACCTGTCGGAAAGGAATGCAATTTGTCCAGAATTTCAACACATGTCCTTTGCTCGGTGAGTTCCTTTACGACAAAGCCGACCCAAAGGAATGTGCCCTCGGAACGTTCTAGGAGCTCGCCATACACTTGGTCGTAGATCTCGTTATCAAAACCGTCGACTGTGGATAACACTTCCATCCTTGCCTCTATGAATCGATCAATATCGCGCTTGATTCCCACGTCATTCCCCGCCTCAAGCTTGATCCTTGGTATGGATAGTCCTCGCAAGATTGATATGTCTCTACTGACGATCACCAGCTTGAATTGTGGGCTAACTCTTTTGAGATTGGAAGGCGAGAAGAGGCTTTTGATCTTTGTCGCTAAGAAGTTCACCGAGCTACTATCGCACTCGTCGAGGGCGTCGATGACACAGAAGGTCTTGCCGAGGCTCGGATCTTGTAGTAGTCTTTGAAGGATTACCCACAGCGCATCTGGAGACGTTGTTGTGAGCTTACTCTTTTCAGACCCCTCGAAGGACGGGAGGACGTGGTGAATTAGGTCTTTACGGATTACGATGATTTGGTAGATGAGTCCCCGAATGACAGCCGTCGCAGTGTTACGTTTCTCGTCCTGGTAGCTGCAGAAGAAGAACAATGGCTGAATGTTCCTGTTCTCCTGGTTATCTCGCTCAAGACCCTCGGTCAGGTAAATCGAGAGCATTGTCTTTCCCTTTCCAGGACCGCCAGACACCCATAGTAGCTGTCCGTCACCATATCGCCAAGATTTGTACCACGAGTCACTTTTGATCCATTCGCATGTGTCCGCAACTCGCTCGCCCTTCGCACTCGTAAGAGTCTCACGGTCTATTTGCGGATCCGTGAGGAAGAGGTTGTTCAGGCACGCTGCAACCTTCTTTTTATGCTCTCTTTCATGCTCTCCTAGTCTCGATGGTGAGCCACACTGAAATTCAAGGTGGGCTGGCACTGATGCACACTTACTGCGCTCGATTCCACTGGAGTCACCGAAGTTGACCGACCCGAGGTTCACGCCGGAAAATGCGCGCGCGCTATTTGTAGCTGACGTACCGCTGATCTGGAGGTGCGTGGACGATGGGTTGCTTGGCATGTTGTACGGCAAGCCATGTCAGAGGTAGTGACACATCGAGCCTCTCGTCATGAAGAGTATGCTGTCGAATACCTTCGAATATGACGTACCAATGGCTGGCAGAGGACCGCCGGGCGCGACGGGGCGTGAGCGCCAGCCTTGCCTTGGCGCTGCAGGCGGCCGACTTCACTCAGCCTCCTCCCCTGTGTTTATCTTCGCATGAAGTCGACTAGAAATTAGCGCAATCCTTTGGCAATTGTAGACTTGACTCCCGTGTTTAGCACGCGAAGGTTCTGACTGTAGCAGTCTGGTCGTCAGATCATTTTGACATGATTCCACATCCTAGTGGACGTCTTTCTGTTTTGTATTGGGCAAGATACCACCAGGTGAACATTCCCAAAGGCATTCACGGGCCTCCATTGCTTTGGTCTTGAAACGTAGTGAACTCCATGGTCCCTCGGAAATAAAGGTAACATTGGAGGTCAGAATAAAAAAATGGTGCACAATTATATGTACCGTTTTCAAGGAGCCGGAAGTACTTGCGGTAATTAAGATGCGCCCGTGAAGATCTCTCTGGATGATCGGCTAGGCACACGAAGGGTTCAGCGATTAGATAAGATGGTCGATGCGGATTGTTCATCCCCTTCCCCTACTCTCACATCGATTCCTACTTGTTGCTTCTTTCCAACCTTGTGTCCTAAAAAGTTCAAACACACTTATCATTTCAGCTTGTTAGAATTTTGCTACAAATTTGTCAATCCTTGGCCTCACGATATGCTCTAGTATTGATCTCTATAATGCGCTCAGAGTTTCAACCTGCTCTTCCCAAAACGAGAGGCTCACGATGCCGCCGGTTAGTCTAGTCTATTGTCGGCGTGTGGCTATCACATGTCTTGAAGATGTTTCACTGTTGCAATTTTGGGAAATTAGAAGGTTAACGGCAAGATGCTTGGTGGATGCTGATGCTCCAAGAAACGGCACTGCTGAAAGGTAGGGGGGTGACACGAAGAAAAAAGAATTTCACCTATGGATAAGTTAAGTATAGATTTTTCCAACCTTAACATGATCTAGCTTCTTCGCCTTCTTCGCATTCTAGGCACATGATGGATTATTGAAAAGACCGCATATTTACGATTTCTATCTTAAGAATTTCCTTATCTGGTTCTTTACAATCATTCGGCTTGATTCGACGTTGTTATCCAGATTACCCCTCGTTTCAGTCTAGACATTGTTGTTTTTTATCACACGCCTCCATTTGTGGGACCGCCTGTGGTATTCTGTCCAGTTCGTCTGATGTTATTGAAAAGTTCCAACGAGATAATATCTAGCATATCCATGTTTTCGTACTCTGTTAGAGTTAGTTGCACGGACTGCCTTCTTAGGTGTCGACCAGAAATCCGACAATAGTAATCTCTATTCAGATGCCAGTTCTTTCTGCCCCACATCGAGGAAGTCTCACTGGACTCAGGAAGAAAGCGGTCGTTCTTAACCCACCAGTCATTCCAGAACAACTTAATTGACCCAGGGTGTGCGATTTGGTGTTGGTCGTAAGCTTCCATGATGAGCTCGAGCTGCTCGAGTGTGAAGCGATCCTCAGACTGCAATTCGGCGCGCTCCGTCTCGCTGCACCAGGGGTGTACGCAACAAGTATGGGCCATGTCCAGTCGGTGAAATATCTCCAGCCTGCATATTGCAGAATTGCAACTTCCAACGGCCCGAAACCAAGAGCTGTGAAAGTTAGCAAAGACACCATCGGCATCGAAAGTCGAGCGTGATAACCTTCTTCGTACTCCGGATATTGTCCTGAGATTGGCCAGATGGCTTCAATATCATTCCAGCCGTCTCTCTCAAAGCAGCTTTCAAAGTCATCTAATGTACAACAGCCCGCTTGTATAAGATGAATAGCTGGCTGAAACTTTTCATGAAATTTCTCTGTAGGAAGTAAAACAAAGTTTACTGCTTCATCTAATGCAGAAACGGACTGACCAAAAACTTTTAGTTCCTTAGAAGGCCTCTTGGCGTCCTTGTCTACACCGTACTGTATCAGAGTGTTTACCATGCATTGAACTGCTGCGCTTAGGTGTTCAACGTCTGCTGTCTTCGGTTGTGAATATATAAGGCTGAAGAACAGCTCTGTAACATCCTAATAAAAGCAGTAATGTTACATCAAACCTTACTCTCCTCATTCCAGGGAAACATGGTAATAAAGACTGACCAACAGTAACGTTCTGTCATGCACATTTTTCGAGACTGCAAGTGACGGTTCTCGGGCCAACACCTTGAGTAGCTCGTTGAAGATTTTGAGAACGACTTTGGTCACTCGTCCCGCCCTTGGTGGTCCATCGAGTGCTAAGTTGCGGTCATAACGATCAATCAATGCAAAAGCTGGCGAGCGGCTTCGTTCGATGGTGCCATAATATCGCAAATTCGAGGAGAATGAGTTGCCTCCGGCACCAAAATTAGCATCGAATGTCAACTCAATTGCGGCTGATACCATAAGTGCCAGTGGTAGGCGGATGTTGAATCGCTTTCTTGATCTTGAACGAGCAAACAACGGACATGTCGGTAGGTGCGGGACACGAACCTCGTTCCATACGCTTAGCGGACCAAGCTTCCACTGAGTTCGCGAGGTCTTGGTGTGTCCACGGCAATGGCACCGTGGCAACGAAAGCGGATATCCTGTGCCCTTCCGAGACCATGTTGGATTCAGAGGTCCATGAGACCGGTACTCTTCGCAGACGTCCACAAGAGCTCCTGGCTTCGATGCCAACTTGTAAATGACTTCCCTCATCTGCTCCACAGAGGAAATGAGTTGGATAATATCAGATCCGGCCAGGGAACCGCCAGGTCTCATAACGGTTCTTGGGCTGTTGAGACTCTCTAAAGTCGCTTCAGGTAAAGCAGATGCTGCAGACATTTTTGCGACCAAGGCTTGCTCGAAGCGGTCGATCCTTTGTTCAATTAGTCGGTCCTGGTTAGCATTTTGGTCCGACAGATATTGGAGGTGAGTCTTCACTAGCTCATGAGTTTTCCTGCTTTGAACCAGTGATTCTGTAATGCCTCAATCGATGACTCGATGTTCACGAGCGTTTTGGCGTGACAAATTTAGGATTCTTTGGTCGACCAGGTGATGCTGTTGAGTGCTTTGCATGGACGACTCGCGAATTCGTTGCTCGATCAATCGATGCTCCATGCTACCATGGTCTTTCAGCTTTCCGACGGCTGTAATGGAATGGGCAGTCAGTAAAGCATTAACTGAGGTCTCGGCTGCCTTGATTCTTGTGGAGACTGCGGATAAGTCACCAGATTCCCGGAGAGAGGATACAGCTTTCCGACCTTTTTGTAAGGTGCCATCGCTCGCATCAAGCTGCAGAGGTTGTAGCTGTTTCTCAAGCTCCAGGCAGAGTTCTTTCACGACATTAATGCTGTCCTCAATTTCCCGCAGCTCCGCGAGGGCGATGACGTCGGTTGACACGCCACGCAGTGCTCGTTCAATCGTCCGAAATGTCTGCTTCAGATTCTCCAGGTCGTTTGAGGCTGTCAGAATATCCTTGGGGCATTTCTAAGTTTAGCAAAATACTTGACAGTGGCAAGGCTGGATTCCAAGGCAGCATTTCCTAGCTGTAAAGCGGCGGCTACGGCGCCCGACACTTCCAGACCGGACACCTAGATGCCGGAGGTTGTTCAGGAAAGAACCAGCATGAGTAAAAGTGTCGTTCGGGAAAGTAGTTCCACTGTAGGCCGTGAAAGGAGGACGAAGAGCCAGGAGACATTGCATGCGCTGTTCGACTTTTGCGGCCTTTCAGCCTCGCACGCAGTATTGAGCTGAACACGCAGACGCTGCCACAAGACACAATAGGTTGGTTGAATAGGGGGCCGGTCCATCTGGCTTTCACTGCAGCCATGATCAATTCTATAACGGAACGAGAATCAAGGTAAAAGATGAATGGAGATGAATGTTTTATTGATAAGATAAGATCCACTCCAATCCTTCATAGCCAGCGCGCCTCCTCAGGCAGGGTGGCAGGATGGCAGGGTGGGCCCCCCAGAACCTCCCTAAGGAGTACGGTTGGGTGGTTAGGCAACGAGCGCGCAGAGCAGCTTCGGCCACATCCACGAAATCTGGACTAGCCATATATATCTTAGCTCCGTCGGCGTTAAAAGTGGCGACCCTTGGCAGAAATATGGCGCTATCTATTCCCACTCGGATGATCTCCCGGAATGATAGTTTACAACTCAAGGCTGGCTGCTTGACGACACCTGATGCTATGTCTTGTGATATCGAGCTCCACTATCATGCCTCCGAAACTTAAATAATATATTTATCTTGCACTTTACATATGAATGGTGCAGTTTTGCTGCCTTGTTGGTGTTCAAAATCCCCCTCCAACAACGCGACACACAACATTTTCCCAACAAGTTGGCTGCTCTTCATTGTGGCTCTTCGAGAGGATCGCCGCGCCATGAGCTTCTATTCACCCTCGATGTCAAAATGGTCATGAAGTCGAATATGTACGATCGTGGTGCTGCTACTATGAACCGACCGTGTCTTCTGGTGGGTGGCAGCGGCGACGTGGACAATGAGACTGCAATGATGGGAATATCTCATTCATCAGTCGCTATTGTTGCCATATCTGGTATCGTCAATCAGAAATGTCATGATGCGTACCAGCAAGAACCTGAGCGAAGAATTGATAATCGTTCCGTTATCTATTGGCTTAATAACCTCTATTCAAAATTATTAACTCCTTATAGGATTGTGGGGTCCCGCTGATTGAGACTCAAGATTTACACCGCCTTCGGTCTTTGACTACTGCTAGAAAAGGCCACCGACTCAAGCCTTCACACTGAATCCGGTAATCCACCCTTCATGCAACAGATCTGTAAAGCGAACAACGCCTTCGTTCCTTTGCCAGACCTAGGCGTCGCGGTAAATATGGTCGTGCAGCCGGATTATGAGGTCGGTGGCGTTGTCAGCAGTTTCCTTAATCGTTAATGATGCGGGATAGGAGCTGAAGAGTAGCCAATACGAGTACGGCCCTCCTACTACTTGGGGAACGGGGTGCTCGTTTGTTCTCCTTTGCGCCCTTCCGAGTCAGACCAACACGGGCCTAGCCAGATTGGGCAATATCATATATCTTTCCTTTCGCAGTCGAAGCAAATTCTCCCTGGTCAACCCTAGCATGCCTTTGTGCTGGGCCGGTGTCCGCTCGGATGGCATCACAATAGATGCCAAAGCGTTCAATGCCATGGTCATATAATATATTCCACGTCGGCCTGGTAAAGAGACAAGGCTCAGGGCCACATGGGAAATATGTCGTTTCACACGCCCGTCTTTGCCGGCCTTGGCTCCGACGTGCTCTTCTCCAAGCCCAGCCTCGACGCGTCGGCACGCGATGCGTTGCTGCCCGAGTCTCAGCTCCTTTTGCAGGCTTGCCATACCATCTTCCACGCTGAAGTCTCCCACGCCGTCCGCTCCGGCATCCTTCCGCAGGACATTGACCTCCAGGACTTTGACACTCCCACAAAGCTCCTCTCCCCCAAAGAGCGGTACCATCAGAACGTGGTGGTGCAACACACTACCCTGTACCTCTCTCAGATCCTAAGATACCTCGGCCAATTACAACAACATGGCGAATTGCTCGAGGTTGCTGCATTTTGCGCCGGCCTCCTTCCCGCCGCTGTCGTTTCCACTTCTCGTAATTCCATCGAGTTCCTGTCTCGAGCTCAAGACCTCTTCTACGTCTCCGTCTGGCTCGGCATCCGCAGTGAAAGCTATCGAAGGTCGTACCTGGCCGGTCACGCTTGTAAGCCAAGCCTCCCTTGGAGCGTTGTCGTCGACGGCATCAATGTCGAACGTGCCAACGAAATAATCGCCGCCTCGAGACAGCAGGTAAGCGTCCACTCTATTCATCCGTGTCCTCTCCGGCTTGTGCTGACCAGTGCCCAAGACCGCCGGTCAAACTGTCTTTGTGACTGCTTTGAACTCACCCAATTGCGTGACCTTGAGTGGTACTGGCGAACAGCTCCATAACTTCCTTTCCGACCAACTGCCTCCCGAGTGCCGCACACGAGCAACCAACGTGCTTACGCTTTATCATGTCCGTGACAGGCTTGCTCCTCTCAAGCAAAATATATATGAGGACCTTCAACAGCGATGCCCGTCAATGTCAACATCTGTGGCTTTTGTTGCCCCGTTGCTCTCCACAGTTGACGGGCAACCAATCAACTACGTCGAGCCAAGACCACTAGGTAAGCGCAACATCTCGCGTGTGCCGTGCGTCATTCTCGGAACACATACACGCTTTTCAAGAGCTGTGTGTCTCGAGTAAATGTTCCTGCACATCATGTGTTGCTCCCGTATTGTGGCCAATCAGAGACTAAATTACAACCCAGGTGCTTTTATCGACGCCATCTTAGACATGATATTGCTTGAACCTGTCAACTGGGTCTCGGTTCAAAACTCAGTCTTCGCCAGCGTACAAAAGCTTTCTGCCTCATCTGCTGTGGGGACGACGATTGACATTTTGAACATTGGACCTGGTTACGGTATGTCAACATCGGCTTTTCAATTACCAAGCAACGTAAAAATATGTGATGTGTTGTCGCTCGCTGGCGCTCCCAAATCACACCGCGAAGCTTCCCAATTGGCGCCAGACGACATTGCCATTGTTGGCATGGCGGTCGATCTTCCGGATGCGTCCGATGTGGACTCGTTATGGGCGAATTTGGTTGACGGCGTGAATTCATGCTCAGAGGTCTGTCGAACCCTTTTTCAATCGTCGACAGTCACTTACCTGCTGCGGACATAGATACCGGAGTCGAGATTTCACGTCGACGACTTTTACCACGCAAAGGAGCTGAAGAAGGGCAACGCCAATCGTACACTCAACACAAGATACGGTAACTTCCTTCAGAACCCCTTCGAATTCGATAATGGTCTTTTCGACATCTCCCCACGCGAAGCGCGCTCAATGGACCCGCAGCAACGTGTAATGCTCCAGACGGCATTCAGAGCACTTGAGAATTCAGGCTACGTGCCGGATTCGACTCCTTCGAACGATCGTGAAACGTTTGGGTGCTGGATTGGCAATGCCACGCTGGATTACCCCGCGAACATGAAGGACGACATTGATGTTTACTACAGCCCAGGTCTGCTTGCCCGAAATCTTTCGATATTATCAGACCATCGTTCTAATGTTAGAAGGCACATTGCGCACCTTTCAGAGTGCACGCATCTCGTACGTGTTTGGCTGGAGCGGTCCGTCCATAACTCTGGACACGGCTTGCTCGTCTTCTGTGGTCGCCTTGCACCAAGCCGCCAGATCGATCATCGCCGGAGACTGCCGCGCCGCGCTCGTTGGCGCCGTCAACACCATCACGAGTCCTGATGTAGGTTCTTTCTTCCGTGTCGTTTGAATTCACTGACACGCCCAAGATGTACCTTGGCCTTGACCGTGCACACTTTTTGAGCCCGTCGGGACAATGCAAAGCGTTCGATGCATCTGCCGACGGGTACTGTCGTTCTGAAGGGTGCGGCGCCTTTGTCGTTAAGAGGGTCAGCGATGCCATAGCGGACGGTGATCGCATTCACGCAATCATCAAAGCTGTGGAGATCAACCAGAGCGGCAACACGCACTCCATTACGCATCCCCACGTTCCTACACAGGAAGAGCTTTTCAAACACATGTTCCGGAAAACAAGAATTGACCCTCACATGGTAACCCGTGTCACCTGGCTCTCAGATACGCACGTTTACTAATACGGTACTAGATCACTGCAATCGAGCTACATGGCACTGGGTCAGTCTCCGCTATCAAATGGAGGTGGAGCGTTGACGCTAACTTCCAACAGTACCCAAGCTGGAGACCCAGTGGAGCTGGAAAGTGTACGGCGCGTCCTGTGTCAGGATAGATCACCGGATAATCTTCTTCACTTGACATCCATTAAAGCGAATATTGGCCACTGCGAGGCTGCTTCTGGCGCTGCCGGCCTAGCGAAGCTGGTCCTCATGATGAAGCACAATCGCATCCCCCCTCAAATCTCCCTCAAGGTGCTGAATCCACGCATCCGAAATCTTGGGAACGATGGTGCGGTCATTGACCGAGAGGGAGCATCATGGCCACGAACCGATGGTCAGCCACGTATGGTGATGCTGAACAACTTTGGTGCCGGAGGGTCCAATGGAGCTGTCCTCTTGCAGGAGTACAACCCAGTAAAGCAAACGGCCGAGGTGGGAAGTCGTGGCCCGCTCAGCTACGTATTTGGGTGCTCTACTAAGAACCTGGCTTCGCTAACAAAGTTTCGCGATGAACTCGTTTCTCACATTATGAACAAGGGTGGGTTCGACTCGCTCCGAGACACTTGTGCGACGAGCACAAGCCGGCGCCAGATCTACGATATGCGCATCGCCGTGGTCGCAACCTCCTACGACGACTTGGCCGAGAAGCTCCAAAAAGCGACACCTCACCACATGTCCGACTCAGCGCTCAAGGAACCGAAAGCCATCTTTGCTTTCTCCGGCCAGGGCTCACAGGTAAGCTTGGATTTTTTTTCCCTTCACCCAGCTCGCATTACTGAAAATTCAAAGTACTTGGGCATGGGCGCTGAGCTCATGGAAACCTACCAAAGTTTCGCCAAAACTGTCTGGGAGTGCGACGCCTATCTGAAAGAACGCAACTATCCCGGGTGTGTCCAGATCATCACTGCTGCCGATGGCGACAATGGAATCGAGCACCTCACCGAGAGTGCGAAGCTACAAGCCTTCCAATCAGCCATATTCGTCTTGGAGGTTGCCCTTGCGCAACTCCTCATATCTTGGAACATTGTTCCCAGTGCCGTCGTAGGCCACAGGTAAGAATGCTTTGGTGTGTTTCGAAAATGCTTGCTGACTATCAAAATCATAGCCTCGGAGAATACGCTGCTCTGGTTATTGCTGGAGTTCTCGACACCTTCAGTGGGCTCAGCTTGGTCGCTCGTCGTGCGAAACTAATGATGGATCAATGTCAGCTTCAAACGACCTCCATGCTCGCTGCCAATGTTAGCGCCGGCACTGTGCAAAACTTGATCCAAAGCTCAGAGCGCTTCCCAGGCTTGTCAATCGCATGCGACAATAGCGCAAATGATTGCGTTGTTGGTGGCCCAATCCAGGAGCTTCAAATCCTCAAGGAGCATCTTCGTGAGAGCCTCAAGGCCAAGAGCAAGCTGCTCGATGTGCCCATGGCCTACCATACAAACGCAATGGACCCAATCCTCCCCGAGCTTACCCAGTTTGTCTCCACTATTGATTTGGGTCGACCAAAGATTCCCGTGGTCTCGAACGTTCTTGGACGTACTGTTGAAGCCGGAGAGACTGCCTTTACAAAAGAGTACTTTGCATTACACTGTCGGCAGACGGTGAACTTCCACCAAGGAATTCAACAATTCCTCACCACTAACACCGGATCGACGGCTACGAGGTGGATTGAGATTGGCCCGCACCCGTCATTGCTGCCTATGCTGGGCACGTGCGTTGATAAAGCATCGGTCGACCTTCTCCCCACTCTACGGAAAGGTAATTCACCTTCCAGCACCATGGCACAGCTTCTGTGCAATTTCTACACAACTTCCACCGGCATCGACTGGCGTAAACCCTTTGATGGCGCGTCCAAGCCGCTTTTGGTTGACCTCCCTGGCATCCCATTTTCAAAACAAGAGTTTGGCGTCCACTACCCATCCGAAATGACAGCGAAGCAGATTGACACCGGGGCTATCCAACCCGTCATTCGAAGCGACAGTTTCATCGCCAAGACAGTGAGGCAGCCAACATCGGATGATAGATCTGCGATATACGATACGCCTTTATATCTTTTCAAAGACTTTATCACCGGGCACTTGGTTGCAGAACACGCCCTCTGTCCCGCTTCGGTATATCATGAGATTGCGCTTTCCGCAGTGAAGAACCTCGAGCCTGAGTCCCCGGAAGTCCACGTCTGGAGTTTGTCTAAGGTGGTCTACATTGCACCATTGCTGTATCGTGACGAGCCCACCACAACGGCAAGTTCTGCTTCTCTTCAGTGACCACAATCCTATAGGTCGTTTCTCGCTAATAATTTTGCAGGTGAGAGCCATACTCAAGCCACTCGAGGGCTCTCGCGGTTTCTACGAGTTTGAGATACTCTCTTACGACACGTCTGGTCCAAGTCTCGGCACGTCGCACTGCAAGGGAATCTTGAAGCGCAAATCAAGTCCGACGCAACAGATGAAGTACGCCCGTGTTGCTCCCATGCTGGTTCGCAAGGCGGAGCATATGATCTCAAACGTAGCCCGGGCCTCGCAAGAGATGTTCATGAAGAGAGCCATGTACGAAATGGTCTTCACCCGGGTGGTCACTTATTCCGAGCCGTACCAGCGAGTGCAGTCAATTCGGATCGACGAAGCAAGTGGGGACACCCACGCCATCTGCCAGTATCCCGATCACCGCCTTGGTACTTCTAGTCTGCCTGCTGCGAACGCCGTTTTCATGGATGTCTTATTACACGTTGCAGGCTTCGCTGCCAACATCAGGGTCGGCACCCAGATGCTGTGTATGTGTAAGGAGGTGGCATCCGCCACTGTCCTCCGAAGTTCTCTCGCTCCTGGAGAGCCCTTCGAAGTACATTGTAAGTAGCGCGGCTCGCGGTTTGTTCCCTGCGTAATCTAACCTTTTTTAGGCACCCTCAACGATGTTACCAGTGAGCATTTGACGATTGCAGATGCCTATGCCATTGACTCCCAAGGGGTTTTGGCAGTGTTCAAAGGCATGGTGTTCCAGCAGATTGAGCTTCCGAAGATTGGCAGGGCTCTTGCCATCGCTGCAAAGAAGGTTTCGGGCGGCTCAGTCCATCAACCTGCAGTAGCTGCGACTGTGCCATCTCAGGCTCCCTCGGCTCCTGAGCCGGTCCAGGTTCAGATACCTGCTGCATCTGGTCCCTCAGTCAGGGCCATGATTGCCACCACTTGTAGAGTGGAACCGTCAGCGTTGTCGGAGACTACAGACCTCGAGAGTCTTGGATTTGATTCTCTCATGATGATCGAACTGCAGGCTGAGATTGCGACCAAGTTTTCCCAAGCCAGCATCTCCGAGTTGACGGACTGCCAAACGGTCGGAGACATTGAGCGACTCTGCGCTGTCCAAGCCTCTCCATCTCAGTCAATCTCTCCGCCCCCAGGACTTTCGACTGGCGCGACGTCCAGCTCCTCTAGCTCTCCCCCCAGTGAGATGACCAAGTCAGTGAGCAAGAGCGACGTTTCTGCGATCATTGCCGATACCTGTGGCATCAGCCCAGACGCCATTTCACCGAACTCGGACCTCCAAAATCTCGGCGTGGATTCTCTCATGATGCTGGAGCTTGCATCTCGGCTCGAGGAGATTTGCAAGGATAGAAAGACCGCCTCTGCTGCAAACCTTTCGATATGTCGCACAGCTGGCGACGTTGAGAGATTGGTATGTGCTCTACCAGAGACGTCCTAGGTGTAAGCCGGTCCGTCGAGTAGGGTTTTTGCTTGGCTAATGGTTTTCGATTACAGCACGACGCACACAAACAAGTCAAAGAGGCAATGCAGTTTCCCTTGCAGAACTACTCGCACAAAGACTCTGGAATAGACCTCTCCGCCGACCTCGCCCTTCTTCCACCGCCCAAGACCGACTTAAAGCTCGATGCCGCTACGGTGCAGAAGGTGACACACGCTCTCAAGCTCTCCGAACAGCCTGAAGTCATCAAGAGCGGCACGTCTGCCAACCCCAATGCTCTTCCACTGTTCTTGGTTCACGATGGCAGTGGTGTCTGCATACAGTACCACCGCTTGCAGTCCCTCAACCGCCCGGTCTACGCCCTGCACGACCCCAAGTATATTGACACCGCCGACGCATGGTCCAGTCTCCGCCAGATGGCTGAAAACTACGCGAACACGATCCGCCACACCACCCAAGGCCCTTGCCTTGTCGGCGGATGGTCTTTTGGCGGGGTCGTCGCCTTCGAGGCGGCAAGGATCCTAATGGCGACGAACCACGCCGTGGAAGGCGTCGTCCTCATCGACTCGCCGCCCCCATTGGACCATGAGCCCCTCTCCAAGGACATCATCGAGGCTGTCACAGGCGGCGCAAAGACCTCGCCTAATGCAATGGGCAAGGCCATCCGAGAGCTCACGCGTCAGAGCTTCTCGTCATGTGCAGCCCTACTGGGCGCGCACAAGCCCACGCACGTCTCGCATCTCCCCGCGCCGCCTGTCGTCTTGCTCCGCTCCACCGACGGCTGGCGCCGAGACCGGGACACTAGCGACCCGCGAGGCGTCATGGACCCGAGGTCTGTCGAGAACGCATGGCTGCAGGATAGGTCGGACAGGAGAACAGCCATCACGGGCTGGGAGGTCGTGACTGGGACCACGGTGTCGTGCTTCGACATCCCGGGCAACCACTTCCAGCCCTTCGATGCGGCGAACATCCGCAAGGTATCGGAGGGCGTGGTAAAGGCGTGTGCTCTATTAGAGGGGTCTGCCTGAGTCGCAAAGCGGGAGATTGCGTTGCTCCTTTGCCTTGTTTGTTTTTGTTAGATTTCAGGATTGCTCTTTTTAGCCTTCACAGGTGAGGCGGTACAGGGGGACCTGGTGTACGGAGTATATATAGAGCCTCCATAGCATTTACAATCTACAAGCAATCATCCGTCGATCTTTACTCTTCAAAACTCTGATAGTTTCGTCTAGGTTGGCCTAGTACAATGGTGAAGTTTGGGAAAAGGGTTCGTCTGCGCAAACACTAATGCATCATTGGATGTATACATTGTGCATAATCTATTAGTTGAGTCTTTAGAATGGAAATGAATGCTTTGATGTTGATCAGATTGCGCATTTGTTCTTTCAGCCGTTGGATGTCACTAGTCCCTTCATACTTTTCTTCAACGTTTCCTTCGACCTTGCTCTTGCAACTTTCCCTCCCACTTTCCCATCTTGCGCCACATGAGCACCCAGACGACAGCTCATCAAATTTTCGCACAGGATAGTATTGGTCACGTATCATCTGTCGAGACAAATATAGTGGCTGCATGGCTCTAATTGAGATCCACAGCTCCTCTAATCCATCATCAACTTTTCATCACTCATTCCATAATCCTCTCAATCCTGAATCTATTGATTTCATCGCTTTCAACACTTTCGACACTTCACTTCCGGATTCGACACTCTCCTGACTAGACTCGCCATCGACTTGCTCCCTATGCAGCTTCGGCCTCGCTTTGACCTTGGTCATCACAAGATTGACCACACTGAAGCATAGCCCGAGCCCCGCAAGCCCGATGCCAAAGTACCACGCAGACCTGTAGCCTCTCAACGCCGTACCCGGGCCCTCGTCGCCCTTTGTGACTTGCATTTCGACCGTCCCCGCGATGCCGAGCGCAATGGAGATGGAGTAGTTGACCACCGTGTTAACGAGACTCATACCGACGCCCTGCTTCTCAAGCGGTACGGCGTTGGAGATGATAAGGCTTGCGGCCGGGAAGCTCATATCTAGACGTCGCGTCAGGGGATTGGCCACTGGATTGTGTCTGAAGTCCGCACTTACCCATGCCGAACGTGATCACTAGGCTCACCACGAAGCTCTGGCCCCAGTAGGTCTGTTCCGCCGGTGTGGTGGCGATGATGATGCTGCCGACGGCGAAGGCAGTCATGGCGATGACCATGATCGTTGTAGGCTGCGCACGCCCCAGCAAGTAGGCAGTCGTAAGGGACGCCAGGGCGCCCGTTATTGCGACAGGTGATAGCCATGCTGTCGCAAGGAGGGGGCTTGCGCCTCTTGTGTGCTCGAAGAACTGAAAAATGTAGAAAATCCAGATGCCTTGACGTGATCAGCCTTTTTGAGTTCGTTCCATCAGGGTTTTGACGGTCTCACCGAAACTGCCCCATCCGCACGCAATGCACACGAGGACCGCCCCGACCTTGCTATTTACGACGTCAAAGGGTAGCAGTGGGGATCGCGCCACACGAAACTCGATCCAGAAGAAGGCGGGCACGAGGAGGACTCCGACGATCAAGAGGACGTAGACGTACGGTTCAGACCAGCCCACGACACCAGCCTGGTTCCACGCAAAGTTGACCAGCACCAGCGCCGTCACCCCCACCACGCCGCCCAGGGCATCCACGGCCTCGACAAATTCTAGCGCCGAGAGCGGTCTCCTACTCAGGACCGGCGGCTCCTCGGGGATGACGAAATACCCCAGCACAGTAGTCGCCAGCAGCGCGATGCCCATCGCCCAGAAGAACCAAGGCCACCACGCGAGCGCGAACACACCCGCAAGCGCGGCGCCCACCACGCAGCCGCCCGGCGCGACGGCGCCGAAGAGGGAGAAGACGAGATCCTTGCGCGGCGACGGCGGGTACGCGACGCCGAGGATAGCCAGCGCATTCGGCAGCATCAGGGACGGGCCGATGCCCGAGAGCACGCGGGCGAAGACAAAGAGGACGGAGCCGGAGTAGACGGCAAGGCCCGCGACGACAGACCACGTGCCGAACCACGCATAGCCCACGAGGAGAACGCGCTTGTGGCCATACAGATCGCCGAGCCGGCCGGAGACGAGGATGAAGGAGCCGACCGTCAGGCTGTAGCCTGCGATGAGCCAGACTTGCACGCCGCGGTCCGGGATGCCGAGGCTGGCGGAGAGGGTGGGCAGGATGGCGAGGACGGAACCCAGGCCGGCTTGGGTCAGGAACTGGGCGAGGCAGATGACGGCGACGAAGACGGCCTCACGCGTGGGTGACAGGGCCTGTGCTGCAGGGGAATGGGATTGCTGGTCCGAATGGCCCAGGGCGGCCAGGTCTCTTCCTGGTTTGGGATCGTCGTCCATAATGCGGTGGCAGACGTGTCGTCGCTCATAGCAGCTGGGTTAATATGATACATTGCCTGTTAATGTATGATCTGATATGTCCTAGGTCGTCTAAAGCCAGACGGTGGATCCAACATCGCGTGGAATCAGTTCGTATCTTCGGATACCTAGAAGGGGGAAGTGACTAAATATAACTGGATACGGAAAAAGGGACCTACTTCAGCTGAGGTCGCTCTGGCATAACAGCTGGTTTGAAGTCGTCGTCCATAATGCAGTGGCATATGTGACGTCGCTCATAGCAGCTGGATTAATGTGATCCATTGCCTGTTAATATACAATCTCATATGAATCCTACGTCGCCTGGAATTAGTTTAAATCTTCGGATGCCTGAAAGGGGAAAGTGGCTAAATATAACAGCATGCGGAAACAGGCATCTGCTTTTGCTGGGGTCACTCTCGCATAATGTCCTACTATTAGGAAAAAATTGAATGTATTTGATAGATTCAGGCACAAGGTGCGGTGAGAAGTACTTCAGCCGACTAGACTTATCTCAGTAAACTCAGACTCTAGAACGAAGAACGCTCGGAGTAGCTCTACGGGCTACTTAGTCAGAATTGCTAAAAGATGTTGATAGCCGTTGAACGCTAATAATCGCTATAATGCCGGAATCTCTATTTTCGATAGAGTTTTTTGGCTTAGTTATAAATATTAATAAATACTAATAGATACTAAAAAATACTAAAAATTATTAATGGCTAAATTAATTAGCGAATCAATAAAACAATATAGTTTGTATTTTTTGTTTTAAAGTCTAAGCTATTTTTATTTTATTTTTGTTGTAGCTCAAAAATATTTGTATAAAAAATTTAATTAATATTTTAAATATTAAATTTTAATTTTTTGATTTTTTTTTATCAATTTGATTTTAACAATAATTGTTTTATAAATATCAAAAATAGTCAAATCTATATATTTAGTTTTTTTTATTATTAAATAATACTAATATTATAACTTCTAAAGATTAATTTAATTATTTTTATATTTTTAATTTTTTTATATTTTTTTATTAAATTTTTTTTTTATTTTTTTTTAATAGTGTATTTAAAATTAACAATAATTTTGAGAAATTATAAAAATAACAATTTCGAAAAAATATTTACAATTATAATTTTTATACAAATAAAAAATTAAAAAAATTTATTTAATATCTATTATAATACAATTAAAATTTCAATAAATTTTTTTTTGTTTAAGTTGAAATTAATATTAATATAAAAAAAAATTTTATATATTAAAAATATAATATTAAATTATTTTTGCTAGGCCACCTACCCTGGTGTAGCGCCCTAGCGTAGCTTTATTGGTGGTCGAATCCGACCTTCAATAGGGCAAGGGCGTAAAGGTAGTAGATAGAATACCTTCTATTTTATTTGAGATAGAATAATACAATATTTATTTGCTACAATATATATAATTGTTAGCATTTCGTGACAATAATAGCTCGAGTTGGGTGCGTGTACACAAATATATTTTTAATTGTTTTGTCTTTATTTAAATATCAACTATATCAATAACACCAATTTGAATTAATTTAGTTTGAATCAATTTGATTTTTTTATATAAAACGTTAATATAATTCTTAATTATTTTGAATACAATTTAAATTAGTTTTTCTTCACTATTTTATTACACAATTTTATTATATTTAATTTTTTTTCGAATTATATTATCCGAATTTTTTGGTTTTAATCGATATTTTAGCGAATTTATAAAAAAAAGTCAATTCTATTTTTTTTTCTCTTGGAATTCCAAAATTATATTTTAAGATTATTTTGTAAAGCTACAATTTATATATTTTTGTTAAATACAATTAATAATTAAAAATAATTTCGAAGAAAATTTAAAAATTTGCAAAAAAAATAGTTTATTTTTATAATCAATTAAGTCAATACAAATCTAGATAGAAATTGATTATAATATTTTTAGATAAAAAACACACTAAATATTTAGTAATAGACAACAATCTAGTAGTCCAAAAATTAAAATATTTTTTTATTTGAAATTATAATATCAATAGAGATTATCTTTTTTATATTATTTGTTTAGAATTTATTATTAATATAAAATTTTTGTGGCGATTGAAATTTTTTCAAGATTGAAAAAGAAAATATTATATCACACAAAAAATATAACAATTTGTTTTAGAATCGATTAAATTAGTGTCGACACTAACAATAATATATAAAATATTTTTGAATAGAGAAAAAGGCAATATAATTATAAATTCGATTAAAGCTCAAAATCAAACTAATATATAAAATACTTAAACAAATCTATAAATAGCAATATAATTAGAATTATTATTTGTATAGCAATATTTTCAAAATTAATTGAAATTGGATTTATTGTGTTTAGAATTTTAACAATCTAATTTTTTTCAAATAGATTTTTTGCAAAACACTATTTAATAAATAAAAAGAAAAGAGCTATTTTTGTTTAATTTTAATATCGATAAATTTAAGGGCGAATCAAATTATATTGGCTTATTCAAATTATTTCTAGAATTTATATAAAATTGTATTGACTAAAAACAATTAGACAAATTTTTATAGTATTGATAGAAAGTATTTGGTTTGATATCAAATTAATATAAAATTGTCGCAAAATTAATTAATATTTTTATTGCGAAATTTCTCAAAATTCAACAAAAAAAAATAAATTGTTTAATATAAAATATTACAAATATTATATATAAACAAATTGTATAATATTTTTTCGATCAAAATAGATAAAATTGAGAAATTAGAATAGATTTATATCAATTAAAACTAATAGAGATATTAAAAGAATTGATAGATTTTTAGTCGAATCAAATAAAGTCAAAATTGAGTGTGAAAGTTATAGATAGTATCGAGAAATATTATTTGGCCAAAAAAAAATATAATTTAAAAAAAAAACAATATATTTTTAAAAGAGATAAACGTAGTAGTAAAAATTAGTCAAAATATTGAAACAAATATAAAAAAAAAAATTTTTATTATTTTAGAAATCGCAAAAAAAAAAAAAATCAAAATAAAAGTGAATATTATTATTGAGAATATTAAAAAAATCTAGACAACAATAATTTTAATATAAGCTCTAGTTTAAATAGACGCCACAAAAAAAAATAACACAAATAATATTAATTTAAAAATAAATATAGAAAATTGAAACAATATCGATATAATTATTCTAATAATTTTGACCCAATTTTTTTATTTTCAAAAAAAAAAAATTCAAATCTAAATTATAAAAATAAAGAAATTTATTTTAGACTAAATAATATTAATTATTTCAATTTTTATTTAAACAAAAAAAAGTTCGGTCTAGACGATATTGTAAACAAAAAAAACAAAATTTATTTTTATTTAATCTATTTTTTTATCGACTTTTTTATATAAATAATAATTGATTTTTTAGCGAAAATAATTAGAAGAAATTTGTAGAAATATTTGAGAGAATTTGTTTTTATTTGATTTATTTTTTTTTTATTTCCAAAAAT